>VXBQ01007960.1:552182-789736 GCA_013400175.1 Phainopepla nitens | reverse complement strand
AAAAAAAAAAAAAAAAGTTGTAGTCTGTTTCATTTTATGCAATTTACTCAAAAACTGCTAAATAATTTTCATTAAGTTGCAGCTTTTCTAACCATAAAGTTAACAGTGATTGCACAACTTTTTTTATTAGAATCAAGACACTGACTTTTCCCAGGATAGAATTTAGTTGTTCTGCCTGGTTTACCCCAATTTCCCAACAGACCTTTTTGTATGAGGGAGCTATTACTCTTCCTGGTCATTGTAAATGCATGGTATGTAAGAGCCACAAATGCTGAAACACTGTCCAATTTAGTTACACACTGATAATTTTTTTTTGTACTGTCTCGTGTTTGCATGTCATATGTTAAATGCAGCTTCCATCTTCCTTAAACATTCAACTTTAACAAAGAGACAAAAACGTATTTTGTTCAGTAAATTAGACTTTCATTTCTGTACCTTAATTTGTTAAGTAACTGGTCTTATTTCACAAAAGCACTTAAAACATGTCTATGGAAATATGGATGTTTTCAGCAAATTCATTCCATGTTTCCATCATACAGGGTTTATTATTTGCAAGCCAATGTTGGCTACTGGAAAAATCTCATCTAATATATTCTTGGCTTCTATGTAATTCTCTCTTTCAATTTTATCGTAACAAACACACTCTTTTTTTCTTTTGAAACTTCACTTTGATAAAGAAATGAAAGATTTCATTTTATTTTTGTAAAGATACCACTGGATAATTAGAAATATGTCTGCATAAAATTACTGACATTTTCAGCACAGAGGCCACAATTTTATCACGAAGTCTTGAGTAGGCTAAGATAACTGCTCTCCTTTTGGCTTATAATAAAAATCATAACTCTGAATTGTTGTAAACACCAGAGTAATCAGTTCAGCTCCAGTGCCACTGCACAGCAGATTGGTGTGGGGTAGGTGGAGAAAAAAGTTCTGTAAATTAGCACAGACTAGTGCTAATATTATCACAATAGTAGAGAACTCTACAGATAAAGTTTGAAATGTGGTGCTTATGCTTTTGTAACTAAGAAGTAACTGAAACACTTCAGCTGGTGTAACCATCACTTCCTGATTTACATAGCCTGGGGATCTCCACCAACTGCTTCTTCCTTAGTGCCATCCTTCTCTGCATCCTTTTTGGATATTCTAGGTATCAGTTATGTTTTGGTAATTCAACAGCATAAGGTGTGCATTGTGATCCACAGTGAAATACTCTGTAAAACTGGAACAGCTGGGCTGCTTGTACAAGAGTAAAACAAAAGATGTAAGGATGTAGAAATAGTCTGGCTCATAAGGGTCATCAAAATATAAAAGGGACAGAGAGGCCTTACAGGATTTTGTTTCCCACTGAGAAAAATGGGGATGTGACAAAATCTCAGTGACTGCACAGTAACTTTAAGATACCTAATCTAGCTGTAAATTACTCTCATTTTGTATAGGTTGCGCTTTAGCCATTAAGTTTGCTGCAAGTGAATTTACCTTGCAAAGATTAGCCTGTGGAGTTGCTGATGATTTTTTGCAGAAGTAGTAAACTTTAAGCAGAAAGGCAGCAAATACATTCCTGGCAGTCATTCTACACATGAGGATTATCATGGAGTTTGTTCACGAATTAAAAAAACCCCAAAACTACAATGACAAAAAAAGAGAGCTGAGCAGGGAGCTGGAGTAATGAAGAGATATCATAGTCTGTTCAATCAATTTAGATAATTCTTCACCTTCTTTTGCATTGAGCAAACTATTTCCCCTCTCTATTTGATCAACAGTGTTCATGCCTTTTATGTTAAAGTCTTCTGAATAGTCAAATAAATTATTATCAACTATATCAAATCATCTCTGCAGAGGAAAGCAGAAGACATAGAGAAGAGATGGAGAAAATGTGCTTTTGGAGTTGTACAGAGCATGAATTTGTACTAAGCCATAGACAAGTCCCAGGAGCTTTACGGCATTGTGGAAAGCTAGAGCCAGCCAGCAAAAATATTTGAACAGGGGAAAAAAGTGGTTAAATGACCAGGAGAGGAAAATATTCAGGGTAACACAGTAAAGTCAAGCATTACATTATAGTAATGAGACCCATGTTTTACTGTAAAATGTGATCTTTATTTCTAACCTGATAATTTTTTATCACAAAAAACAACTCACTTGGGTGGTGTCCCTTGTTGCCATTCCCTTTTGCTTCTTCCCCCCTATCAGTTTACATCCAGCAACCCAATGTCCCTCTCTGCTTTCTGTGGCATGATTTTCTTTGCAGGTTGGAACATGCTTTTCTTCTACTGCTGCTCACAGCCTAAGTTGTGCAGCCAACCTGGCAACACCAGTTTATAAAAAGGATGGAACATGTTAGAGCTTAAAATTCAGCCTCCTTTCCAGTTTGAGGTTGAACTAAGAGCGTGATCTGGGATAGTGTTTTGCGCTCATGGCTGGGTGGAATGCTGCTCTGCTGGAGAAAAATACAGCATCAGTGGTCTAGGAATCTCACTTCCTAAGGACCCTTCTTGCAGTTTAGGAATTAAAGGAATGGAACAGTGATGGGACTATGTGAAAGAATCTACCTTCATTGCTTCATAACTGTAAGTGAATAGCAGAACAGGGTCATCAACACTAAGATGTTCTGTAGAAAGAAAAAAAAAATGCACTGAAGTGAAATCTCCATCATTTAGTGCAATTTATCAGACTGCACTTCACTAAATCTGGGTAGTGCTGTATCATAGGATGCATACAGAGAGGGTATTTGAAAGGCCAGTCTTCACTCTAGGTTGTAAAAATCAGAGACAAAACAAAGATAAGGGCGCTTGAATTGAGAAGTCTCATTACACATTTGATTTGGCATTTTTAGTGTTCATTAAATACCACTGGCTGAATTGCAATCGGTGCTATGGGCTTTTTCTTTTTTTTAATGTCTGAAACTATGTAATGATATAACTTCCAAGAAAGACATGACAGCTGAAAACAACCACTCTCCAGCAAATCCTGTTGAAGTGCAGAGTAGGTAAGAAAGGGCATAATTGTATTTCTGTTCTGAAATAGTGCATTCCTCTCACACAGAGAAGTACTTCCTCAGGTAATAAGGCATTTCTGTATAACTGCACATTATTTTACATCACAGCTGAATCATGTAGCAATATCACTTCTAGGACCTAAAAGCACATATTAGAGCCTTCCCACTAGTATTTACAATCCGTGAATAGATGAGGACCTTGTGAGTGAAAAGTCACTTAAAAGGGATATAAAAGTGTTGCTTTCACAAGGACAGAATTGCCATAGGCTGGCTCTGGGTTAAGGACATGTTTAAATGCTATACTATTACCCAAAATATTTCTCCCTTTACATTTCACTCAGTAGAGACTCTTGATGTAAAGATTTGCATATTTAAGAAGAAGTAAGAGCCAAGTATCTGTAAGTGAGAGATTTTGAATTTAAATTTCCCTCTCAATGTGAAGGACAAGGCTCCTCTGTTTAAAGTTTTCTATTTATGCAACTGTGTATTATTTAATTGTAGATTTAGTCTTATCCTGAATAACTTACATGAAAATCATAACACAGTGATTTTCACACATTCATTCTCCTTATTTCTCTATGATCTTCAATGTATGTACATTAACACAAAAAGGTTTTGGGACAGCTTTGCTTTTTTTCTCCTGCAGGTTGTGTGTATTCATGTGCCAAACAGACATGGAGAAGTAAATTCCTGCTGGAATTTCTCAAACACCACCTGTTCCGCTCATAGTTCTAAGTAACTACAGTTTGCCAACAGAAATCAGATAAAAGAAAAAGAAAAGGTAAAATTTCAAGCTTGTCAATAAACCCTGTTAATAGACCTCAGAATTTATCCCTAAGGCCCAAATGTGCAGGCAACTACATGGTATAGAGGAACTGAAAAGACTTGAAGTGCCCTAAATAAGTATATATTCATACTCACTCATATTGCAAAACTCTCTTCTAAGCATTCTACTTTATTTCCTGAAGGATTTAGCAATCTCTTTCCTTCACATGCATTTCCTCTTCATTGTAAAGATTTGATGAATTTGTTGGGGAATAGAGCACTGCAAGGGGACAGGCAGCTGCTCATACAGTTTTGACAGTGCAGTGGAAGTTCACACTGTTACTAATTAGCACAAGTAATACGTGGATATGAAATCCTCTCCAGAACCCATTCCCCATATTCACTGTTTTATCCAGGCCAAAAACTGGGCAGAAAATGGCAACTAATAATGATTACCAGTGCCACCAGAGCCCCACCAACAGCAGCAATACCCAACACTGCAAACCTAGCAGCCACACTACAAGCACTTGCACACACACAGATGGCAGCTCTAGATGTAAAAGAAATGTTCTTTATTGTCCCCCTATGGGATAAAGACAAAAAGAAATTTGCTTTGCCTTTTGAAGGTATACAGTATACGGTTTCCAGACTCCCACAGGGGTTATAAACACTCACCTGTGACTGCTTATGCTGTGCTTGCTGACTTTTTACAGTCTTTTATCTCTGAGTGCCCTCAAGATGTGAAATTTTACCAATATGATAAATATTGATTAATAGGTTAAATAATTCAAGGAGATTCCCCTGGAAAGGTGGGGGGGAGCAGTGACAACATTGAGGTAAGCACCCATTGAACAGAAGTGGAGATCTCACCTGAGAAACATCAATGACCAAGGAAAGACATAATGTTTTTGCATAGCTGATATGTAGCAGACCACATGGTGATTCCTCCAGATACCTTAAGAAAAATCGAACAGCCGCAGATAACCTCATGCAGGAAAGAATTAAAACAGTTAATGTGACCTTTAAGATATTGGAGAAAATCTGTGCCCAGATATTCTATTATTGCTCACCTGCTATATTCACTTTATAAAACAGACAACTATGAAAATGAAACCTAGAACATGAAGAGGTACTAATATATCTAATAGAGGAATTAGAAATTTATCAGTCTTTGGGACCAGTATACCCAACCCTTAAATACAGCAGTATGGGGTTCTCTTGAACATGCTACTGCACTGTTGAACATGAGCACGTAACTGGCCCTGATGGACCAAAGACATCTTTATTATTCCTCAGAACTGCACTTAAAGAGACAGAACAGAGATATTCTGAGTGGGGAAAAGGGACTTGTGTCTTTGGTTCATGCAGTTAAACAAGCTAAGCCACTAAAGAGTAACCTGACCAGAAAATTCTGCCAAGACTTGAACTGTTTTCCACTTCCAGGAGCAGTTCTGATACTGATACCAGCATACCTCCACTGGAGATCTCATTATTTACTTCATCAGTAAGCAATTAATCAAAATGCCTTTTCAGCTTCTTGGCTCATAAAGATAGGAGGCAGATACTTTTTGAACTTCTGGCTCATAAATTCCCTTTTACTACAGTCAGACATAACAAACATAACAAAATTTGTGGTGTTAGCTCTACTAACTTAGAGTGGTATCACCCCTAATAAAACTGAGAAACATTCTAAAGCAAGCTTTCAGAAGTATTCAAAAAGTTTTCCTCTTGCTCCTGGCAGCATTAAAAAAGTACAAAATCCTATAAGTTTGCATAGCATTTTATCTGTTGTGAGCTTGCCACTTCTAGTAATTTACTCCTATTTTCAGGACTTCCAGTAACCTTTCTAATGCGTGGTGGAAGAGGAGGTGCCATCTGCTTTTGCAGGCCTTAATCACAGCTCAGGGAAGCTAAAGGTAGTATGTATGAACTTTTACACGTAATTTAAAAATTGCAAAAATATTGGGGAGATATTTTAATCTAATTATATGCAGGGTATTTCACTGGATATAAGTCACAAAATGCCATGTGTCCATGGACAACTACACATCTATTATTCTTCAATGATTTACCTGCCATGAAAGAGATAAGTTCATACAGAAAAGGTGAGAAGTAAAAGCTATAAAGTCTAAATGAAAACTTTGTGAGGCATAAAAAAAGATCCTTTCTCAATCATTGAGCCTGACTCATGAAGGTTGACTTTTATATGATGGATGAATGTGGACCAGTACCCTTTACTTTAGTGTACCCATGTTAGACTACCTCATACAGAGCAGTTTTCTTGAGTAGTCCATCTTATGGAGACAGAGGTTTTCCCCTTCTGGTTAGCAGCCTATATTTTGGTGCCAAACTTAAAATTCTGATCCCAGTATCTGAAGTAAGGGGTTGCCAGTGACTGAAGTGTGAAATGAAGTGCCACAAACACCTAATCTTAGTAAATATTTATATTTTTTTTTTTATCTGCTTGTTTATTTACTGAATTTGGAGTTGGGTGAAAATATTAGGGTCAATTGTCATTTTAAGTACTAAAACTTTTCGGAAAAAATCAATTAGCTGCAATCCAGCATCTATAAAAGAACATCTTCCTTTTCCATTACAGAAAACTGGAAATTATGAATTTGGATAAGAATTTGGATCAGGAAAATGGAGATGGTGCTGTCAATCTCAATGCCTTGAGTCTAATCCATGGCCCAGTGTTGTCATCACATGGAATGAATGTGCCACATCCTCTTCACAAGGATTTTCCTCTCTGACTCTGAAACACACTCAGTTGATAAAAATAATTTGGCAATTTTTAGCAGCTAAATTTCAACAAATTACAACGACTGCAGGGGAAAAAAGGGATGACAAGGACAGAGACGTACTTTGCCAAACTCAAAGACATTATTGTTATTATACTGAATACTTTTTTTTTAAAAAAAAAAAGTAGGGGCACCCTCCCTCCCAGATAGGTCTGGATTATGACCAAAAGAAAGCTTACCTTTCAGTCTGCAGAGCTGTGTGTGGCCACAGACTTTACAGCTGGTGTATTTCAGCAAAAAAAATCCCTCAAGCCTGTTGGCATGAAGCTGAGTTCCTATGGGTTTATCTCATCTCTATTGCTATATCAAAGCTTTGACTTACTTCCAAAAATAGAGATGAAACAGTTTTTCCCCCTCAAAAATTATCTTTCTGAATGTTTGCAACATTTAAACAAACGATGAATGTAGACATATTAAAAAGGAAAAAAAATATTCTTGTTTCTATTGATAACCTATTTTCTGCTCTAATCTCTCTAAGAGCACTGTTGGACTCTTGAAGTGGACTAGGTGACAACCTGGAAATTTCAGTTACATAATGAGCCCAACAGAAAAAGTTGCTGAGCATTACTGGAAAAAATATTTCTCAGTTTTGGAAATGACGGGGTTTATCAAAAACACTCTTATCTGCTAGAATAATCACTAGTTTCTGAACTGTATTTCTATTTAATAACATTCCTGCAAAAGTGCAAAGAGGAGTTCAAATACACAGAAGCTACAGGTCACTGTAATTCTGTGAGATCAGTGCACAAAAAGTACAGCAATTAAGAAAAGAAAGGTCAAAGAGGAAAATCTGGCACTGAGAGAGGAAATACCTGTTTCTAACACATCAGCATTTCTGAAATATCAAATGTTGCTTCCTGTCATAGATTGAAGGAGAAAGACAATAGCTCACTTTTTCTTTGAATTCTAGAATCGGATAAATGGATGAGGGTCAAACACAATGTGTGTAATATATTTGTGCATAAATGTGCACATACATATGCACTGCATTATTTTCCACTGATTTCAAGAGGACCATGTGACCTCTGCAACAAAGGTCATGCAGCCAACACAAGGAAGACCTGGGCAATGGGAAGAGACAGAGGAAAAAGGACATTTTAGGGCCAGGAGGGTGGTCTCAGATGCCGTCTATAGCCAGTGGAGATATGTGTCCTTGTGAGAGCTTCTTGGTGTAGGAACCTGACCATATTTTGGATACATGACTCCAGAAAGCACTCCTGATCCACTCTTCTGTTTCAGAGGCACATTTTTCTTCCAATGCTATGTTAAACAGGAATTATTTGGTGAGAGAAAATTTGAATTCCTCATCTCTCTTAACACTATAGTAATACTAAAATATACACTGGCAAAAAGTGTATATAAAAGAACTGATGAAAAGAACTGGTTTGACACAAAACAGTATTTGAAAGATTTCAAGATAAAACGTGTGATTTCATATGAGCTTGCTATTGCTAATTTATCTGCCAAAAGTTACTACAGGCATTTGATGATTATCAACTGAGGAAAAATCCAGGTACGCCAAACAAGGTAAACAAGTTCTATACTCAAGACAAAAGTGGTATTGCTGGGAAAGGCTGAGGCATAGAGCAAAATAATAAAATAAAGCAGCAAGCCATCAAAATAACAAGTCATTATGAAGATGTGTACCATATGAAGTCAAAGATTTCACAGAGATCCAGTCTTAAAGGGGTTCTGAAGATAAAGTATTGAATTTTTCACAATTATCCGGTATGCAATGTTTATTGTTCTTGGAAGAACTAAGCAAGAAGGTTGTTACTACGATACAAATAATGAACCAGTGAAGAAAAATATTTTCAAGGAGAAAGATTACTTGATAAAAATCTAAGTCTTTACTAAACAGAAAAGGAAACATCAACAGCCACAGTGAAATTCCAAAAGTTCACTGTGTCCTGTAACACAAAATGGTTTTACTTCAAGCCTGAGGGAAGAAAGGATCTATCATCTTGATAACTATGCCTGGCCTTGTGGTATTTCCAGGAAGTGATACAGCTTGAAGAGAAACTGGCTTAATGCTTATCCATCATTTTCTTAAAAGACAAAATTACCATATATTTTTTTTCAGCTTTCCCCTTCCCATTTTTCCCTCTATGTTTCCTCTTTATTTTGGTTCTTCACATTAAGTCATTTCTCATTGTTCCTCTTTCTCTTTTTAGTTCTATTTGTTTCTCTTTAGAATATGTTGTACAAAGCACAGACGTTACCAATCTCTTAAACTACACAAATACTGAATTGTCTGATACAGACTGGAATGAGAATACTGCACAAATTCTTTATTTTGGTTCTTCACATTAAGTCATTTCTCATTGTTCCTCTTTCTCTTTTTAGTTCTATTTGTTTCTCTTTAGAATATGTTGTACAAAGCACAGACGTTACCAATCTCTTAAACTACACAAATACTGAATTGTCTGATACAGACTGGAATGAGAATACTGCACAAATTCTATGAAGCCTTTTTATAAGCTCTAGAAAGGTTCGATATAGTTTTGGTCTTTTTTCACTTTTTAAGGAAGGGGGAATTCAACAAGGCTTCATGTATTCATGTATGTTTACACATGCTTGTATATGGTCATTTAAACCTAAAATATGTTTTGGTTTGACAGGCTGCTGATTCCTCACATTGTGCAGCAAATCTAGTAATCCCTCAATTAGAAATAGAACAAATCAACTTTATTTAAAAAAAAAAATAGAAGTTCTTTGTTTTCTAAATTGAAGTTCAAGCCATAAATTAATTTTGTGAGTATTTAAATTTATCAATTTTTATCCTATTCTGGTAGTGGGTAGTTTTCTTTTGTTCTTTTTAGAAAAAGCCTTGCTCATCAACAAAATAAAACAAGCTAAATACTGTTTAAAGTCCCAGGAGATGAGATTTTTTTCCAAGTCTGCTAATTATCCAGACATTCTTCCTGCCATGAATGTGGTTCTTAAGCCAAACAAAAGTCTAGAATCAAAATAGCATGAGAACTGTACAGTCTCTCTAAGTATTAGTTGATGGTCTTTTCAAGCTTATACTTTGTGAAGATTAGGAGCATGCTGCCTGATTTACAGGCCAATTTTTATGTCCTGTTTTGCAGGTAGCAAGAGTTGTTATTTAACCATTCAGTTTCTCACACCACTAAAGGAAACTAGGAACTTGTTTCACAAAAAAAAAAAAAAGGAAAATCTTTGCCAGTCTCTGCCTGTCTGGTTATGAAGTTATTCAGTATGCCCTAGCTGCCCTTTAGAAATAAAAGAGTAACTGAATGAAGAAGAATGACAAATAATGGAGTGAGTTTCCTTCTTTCCAAGAATTTTAATATCTGATCAACATAAGAGAAAGCCTTAAATTTGCCTCCAACAATATTTTTTGATATTTGAATCAAATCATCACAGCTTCAATGGTTACTTGAAATTTATTATGATGAAACCTATGTGTTTGGATGTGGAAAAAGAAAAGTGTAGGCAAAGGGAAGACATTTAATAAAACGTGATATAAATATTATACTAATTGGTTTATTATACTCTAAAATGTACAGCGAAAATTTAACAACAACAATAAAGGGTGTATTTACATTAATAGATTCACTTCTGCAAACCCTGTATTTTAAATTAGGGTGATTCTCCCCAAGCTTCTCTCTTTTTGTAATATAGTAGGTAGCTAACACAACTAGCTAACTTTTAGATCAATATGTTTAGTAATAACAAGGACAAAATTCTCATGGAAATCAGGAAGGGTCTCTCAAAAGAAAAGAATGGGAGTTTTGCTATATATATATATGTGTATATATATATATATAAGGAAAATTAGATATTCCTCCTCCTCTAACACTATCAGGAGCTTAGATGAGAGGATTCGTCCCATGAGAATCTGCTTGAATCTGTAGGTGCTCCACTGTGATCTGTGTATCTGACCAATTTGTATAACATGACATGAGCCTCTGATGGAATAAAATTCTGGAAAAAACACCCCTCATCTTCCATGGAAAAACACAACACATTTAAAATAAATTAAACATAGGTTGAGCACTCTGTCAAGAGACAACACCCCTAATTGGCAGCTGCTGTTACAGCAGAGGTTGATTAGAGATGAGAGAGTAGTAATTCTCCACAGAAAGGAACTGTCTGATATTATTAAAAATTACCTGCTTGTCACAGATGTTCATTTTGCTTATTTTTAGCATGAGTTTGAGTTTGAAATACTGAATCTAAATTTATCATTACCCAACCCACAAAGAATGTATTTGGCAGTCATTTGTACACTATCAGCAAAAATGAACTAAATTGCTTGACAAGTTGTAAAAATTCAGAGTAATATAAAAAGGTGTTTTTAAGAGCAGCCTTTCTCCCAGAATTTTCTAGTGGATATGTCAAAACCCTGGAAAAATCAGGGAAAAATCCTGAGGCAAAAATAAGAAGAGAAGCTATAAGGATCAAAAGCAAAAAGAGATATAATGGCAGGAGATAGAAATACAGTGGGAAGAGGTTTGCAAAAAGCATTTAGAATCAAATACAAATACTCTTGAGTTGTGCTTCAGGTGAAGCCAATATTACTTTTTAAGTGAGTTAATGTTCATCACTACTCTCAGCAGTACCTCTCTCTCTTCCTCCCATTCCCATGTGTTGTAGTTTACCTCCAGCTGGCATCTAAATACCACGCAGCAGCTCACTCCCCTTCACTCCCTCTCACAGCAGCCTCAGGTGTCTCTGAGCCAACTCCCCCCCAGTTTATATATTCAGCATGAGGTTCTATGCTGTGGAATGTCCCTTTGGCCAGTTCAGGCCAGCTCTCCTAGCCATGCTCCCTCACAGCTTCCTGTGCACCTCCTCACTGGCAGAGCTGGGGACACTGAAAAGTCCTTGACTTGCTGCAAGCACCGCTTGGCAACAACCAAACATCAACATATTCTCATACTGAATTCAAAACTGTAGCAGCTACTAAGAAGAAAAGAAACTCAGTCCCAGCCAAAACTAACACAGTGTCCACTCCTTATTCCACACCATTTACATCGTGCCAAATTCCACCCTTCCTAATACCCCATGACCTTTTACAGAGTTGCAGAATCACAGAATGGGTGGGGCTGGAAGGGATCAGAGTGGGTCATCAGGTTCCGCCTCTGTTCAAGCAGGGCCATTCTAGAGCACATTGCTCTGGATTGCATCCAGATGGTTCTTCAATATCTCTAGCGAGAGAGACTCTACAACCTCTCTGGAAAATCTGTTCCAGTGCTCAAGACACCTACACAATAAAGAAGTTCCTCCTCATATTCAGGTAGAACTTTCTGTGCATAAATTTCTGTCTCATCCCATCACTTTGTTACGCTAAGAGCCCGGCTCTATTCTCTTGGCACCTTCCCGTCCAATACTTACAGTGAGGTCCCCTCTGAGTCAAAGTCTTCCCTTCTTTGGTTTCATCAAAGTTCATTCTTCACTAATGTGGCAATCAGGGGGCAGTCTAGTTCTGGTCCTTAGATCCGGAGTGGCAAAGACACTGTGAGTCACTCACTGTGGTGTCAGGCCATAGAAGTGATACTACCCAGTGTTGTATGGCAAGCAATATTGTGCAATTCTGTTCACTGGCTGCTATCACCAAAAATCAAATCCCCTTAAGGCACACACCAGATTTGCCCATCCTTCATTATTATCTACCAAATGCCCCCAGGTATTTGAGCAATGACAAGAAGAAAATTAGCTTTGTCCCAGATGAACAGAATAGCACACTTATTTTTTTACAAGTTGATAAAGTTTTAACATGATTTGGAAGGACAGAACTCAACAATGTCACTATTTAAAAAATAATGTAAAGACATCTTCCCCAATGGCCTTTGACCATAATTATGAGCTTTGTATGGCTTTGGGTACCTTTTACTTATCATGAAGGCACTGCGTAGTGGGCAAAGGTTCTCTTCCATTGGATGATATCAGGACTTAAGGAGAAAAAAAGTGGGATTTAGAAAGTTTAAGAATAAGCAAAAGGCAACAAAATGAACACTAAAAGATAACAAAGAAAACAAAGGTATTGTAAAGTTTGTGACACAGCTTTGCAGTATAAAAGGAGTATAGAAATAATCCAAAATATTCTTTTAAAACCTACATTGCATAGGAACATCAGCTTCTAATGAGCTGCCAAAGTTCTAGAATATAGACTTTTCTCCTCCTCTTCCTCTGCCTACTTTAAAAAAGGTTCAAACACTTTGAATAGAGGCTTCTTTAAACTTCAGACTCTTAATCCTGACTAGTTGTGAAGCATCTTTTTTCTTCTTTGTGTACCGACTGCATCTGCCAGTCCATCTGCACCACTCACAACTTGCAGAGAGGAGAGGGTTAGTGAAAGTAAAGCCAAAGAGTTTCTTTAGATGGCTTAGGTTGTTCTGTACTCCCCAAACCCCAGAAAAGCCTGTATGTGACGAGTTTCAGGCAAGTCTCTGGAAAGTTAGTAAAGCCCTCATAAAAACCAGAGGATGGTACTTAGCCTCAGATTTATTTCTTATAAATGTCAGCCTGCTGAACCCCTTTTAAAAAATATTTAGCAGTTTCAGAATTATTCAATCATAGTGGGTATAAAAACAGTCAGAACTCCCACAGATGACAAAACTATAGCTCAGCAAGAGATCTCAAAGAGTCTTCAGCATCAAAGATGTTCAAGCCCATAGCGCCATATGCATATTCTAATTACAGGAAATTTACTTCAAGTCACTTTTGATTTATAAGAAGCCACTGAGAAGAGAAACAGGATCACTGAAGTCATTATCCTTCTCCTTTTGAAGGTAAACTGATAACTAAACTTGCATTGATTTCTATAGAATTCTGTAGAATTCAATTTCTACAGTCTTTTAATAGCAAGTGATAAATACAGATTGTTGACATTAACAGTCACCATTGTTGACAATGTAAACAACATTGACATTGTTGACAATTCTGAAATACAATTTTTCTATACCAAAAAAAAAAAAAATCCTCTCTGATTATACCTGTGGAAAACCCCTTGAGCTGAATTTTATTCAATTCAATAGTTGCCAACAATCTATTACAGCTAAGAACACAATTTAACACAATTTCTTTGCACCTGTTAAAAATAGTTCTAGCAGATATAATATTTCACTCTTAATAATAATGTCTGTATATTTGACACGGGTGAAAGAAAACGTAAAACAAGATGAGAGCTTATGATTCAAGGTTTGGGTTTTTAAAGTATTTTCAATATTATTCAGGTATTTTTCACAGCAGCAAAAAATTCACTGCTATAAAATTACAAGGAAAAATATTTTCCTTTCATCTAACTTCGTAACCAAGAATAAAGAATGTGATTAAAGCCCTCAGAGGCTTGCATAACAATATTTCATGAAGGACTGGTACAGTAAGAACACCAAAACCAAGAAACTTATGGGAGTGAGTAAAGGATAAATCAGTATACTACTTCTCTCTTGTTTGAACTCTCAGAGATTTTGTTTGAATACGCAAGTGAGAACTTATGAAAAACTGTGCCCATTTAGAGACAGGGTTTCTGTATATTCTTTTTTCACTTAGCTGAGCTTTTAAACTATATGCACTTTGTTCTCCATTCAAAACCGTGGATTTGAATCCCTACCTTACTGACCATATGTAGTCTTCAGTAAAGGAATGCATTCAGAAGTCTTTATTATGAAATACTTTAGCAGTGAAAACACATGATGAAAAGCATGCTAGAAACAACTTGTCTATTTTGCTGAGATTTCAACTTTTTTGGTTGTAACTTCCATGTTCTGTCATCAGCCAGAAAGCAGCCACAGCATGTTACACAAATCTGAAAGTTAGCGCTACAACTTTCCTCTGGATAATTTCTTTTCTCTTACTTGAGCTCAAGGCACAAAATAGAGTAATATAAAATTGATATAATCAGGTCAATATTTTTCAATGAAAACCAGATTTCTCCTGGTTTTCTAGTTCCCACTCTCAAATTCCAGGAGTTAAAACCAAATTTAAAGGTGGAAAAATAGTTGCTAAAAACTCTATTGCAACTAACCTTTCTCCACTAATTGATGTTTATTTGCCTGGTATAATATCAGACTATGTACTGTCTATATTTATTTGTGAGGCTGATGTGAAACTCTAAACTTAAATGTATTCTTAAGGGATGGTTGAAGTCTGAATGTTACATATTATATCATATATATTAAATTTAGCTATATAAATATATTAAAAGATAATTCTATAAAAGCCATATGTATGTTATATATCATATAAATCCTAAACTCTCCATATTTATACTATGTAGTCATACTCTACCCTATGTATTATAAACTATAATTATATTCTACTTCATATTCTGTATTAAATATTTATTATTTATTATATATTATCCATTTTTATACGTTATATCATAAAGTCTATCTGTACAGTTTCCTGAGTTCATGTAGTAAAGCACAGGATTATTTAAAAACATAAACAATGGTATTATTCAGGACAATATGAGAGGTAGAGCTGATTTACTGAAGCATTCAGCATCCAAGATTTTACTTCCACACTAAATGTGTCCTTTGGAGAGACGCCTTCTTTCATCTATTTTTTCGGTACCTTGAGGACATTATGATGACAAAGCAGTCCTCAAACTATCATAAATGGTGAGAATTAGTGGTATTTGCTTTCATATTTAAAACAATAAGTTTTCAGAAAGCCCATTTTTTTAACCATTATTCTGATTTAAGTTTAAAGGTTATTAGAAAAATTAATGGATTTTTTTTTTAATTTCGCATTAAAGGAAGAGAATAGTCAAGGACAAAGGCAAGATTAAAGGGTACTATGAAAAAAATAGATAAATTATATATGTTTTGCATCTATTTTCTTTTCCTTGTATTTCTGTCTTCCTTTTAAAAAACAGAATTTTGCTATTGTTCTGGTTTAACCCCAGCTGGCAAATAAGCCCCAAGCAGCCCCTTGAAAACTCTCCTTTCAATGGGACGGGGGGAAGAATCGGAAGAGCAAAGGTGAAAAAAATCTCACAAACTGAGATAAAGACAGCTTAACTGGGAAAGCAAAAGCCACAGCAGCAAGCACAACAAAACATGGAATTCATTCACCACATCCCTTGGGTAAGTAGGTTTTCAGCCATCTCCAGGAAAGCAAGGCTGCATCACACGTAAAGATGACCTGGGAAAACAAATGCCAGCACTCCAAACATCCCCCCTCCTTCCTTCTTTCCCCCACTGTAGGTACTGAGCATGATGCCACATGGCCTGGAACAGCTCCTAGATCAGTGGGGGTCAGCTATCCCAGGTGTGTCCCCTTCCAGCCTCTCATGCATCCCAGCCTCTTGGCAGAGGAGTGGGGAGAGGAGCAGAAATGTCCTTGACTCTGTGCAGGGGCTGCTCAGCAATAACAGACACATCCCTGTGTGACCAACACTTGTTTCCAGAATAATTTCAAAAATCAGCCCCATACCAGCTACCGTGAAGAAAATTAACTCTACCCCAGTCAAAGCCAGTGCAAATATTTTTATGCAAATTACGCTAACGTGGTACCTTGTGATTTGGAGGCACGTAGATAATTGCACTTTTTGCAGCTAGATATTCACATTAGGGTGCCAAAAGTGATTGCTAACAGAGTAAAAATAAATGACCTGAAGACTGACCCCAAATGCTGTTTCTGCACTTAATTATGCATGTCTCTGTGGCAAGGTTTTGGGAATGGTGGCCTCTCTGAGAAGATGCCAGAAGCCTTCTTTATGGCCCATGCCAGTCGGCTTCTCTTAAGACAGACCCACTGCTGGTCAGAGCCAACCTCTTCAGTGATTGTGGCAGCACCTTGGGGATAACAAATTTAAGGGGAAAAGAAAAGAAAGAAGTGAAAAAAAAGAACTGCAGCCTGTGGGAGCGGCTCATGTTGGAGAAGTTTGTGAAGGATTATCTCCCACAGGAGGGACCCCGTTCTGGAGCAGGGGGAGAGTGTGAATCCTCTCTCTAAGGAGTGGCAGAGATATGTGAGGAACAGCCCCCATTCCCCATCAGAAAGTGTTGCTGGGGACAGGGTGAAGTGGGTAGAGATTTGGGGATAAAATTAAGCCTAGGAAGGGAGGAGGTGTGGGAGGAAGGTGTATTTTAAGATTTGATATACTCATTATTCGGATATCTTCTTGATTTGCCATAAACTCAGTTGATTTCCCCAAGCTGAATCTGTTTTGTCTGAGATGATAACTGGTAAGTGGTCTTTCCCTGCCCATGTCTCATCCCATGAGCCTTTCATTCTGTTTTCTCTTCCCAGGGAGAGTGGTAGAGCACCTTTGCTGCAGATCTGGCATCCTGCCCAGGTCAAATCACCACAATCTTACAGGCGTGAGTTGAAAAATCTAAGATAGTGACAGAGAGAAAAAGAAATGTCTTTCAAGTGGTTCACTTCTGTTATTCAAGGAAAGGTGCTGTAGAGTTTTTGCTGAAAATACAGTGTGTGGGAAACGTTGGCAAAGGAAATCTTTAAGGAGGGAATATTCAGTGCTGACTGTCACTTTTGGCCTCTTCCAGAATGAGTGTATTTGTTCCTGAGAGGATACCAAACTAGGAAAATTACAGATAGGGTAATCATAAATATAGAAAAGAGACAGTAATAAGGAAATCCCATATCCAGAATTTTGTTACTAGGCACTGTCAGGAAGAGTATTTTTTGTGCCATTTGTCATAAGCTCTCTATTTGTTGATGCTTAAAGAGGAACATTTATATATAATTGTGAAAAAATATACTGTTTTTATTAATTTTACAAGTCAACTTAGACCAAAATTAATCTCCAAGAGTTGTATATTTCTTCCTCATAAATCCAGAAGTTAATTCAAGGTCCAGTCATTGGGTTTAAGTTTGTTCCTTTATCTGGCTAAAACAATGCTTTAGCCATTTCAACGACTTCTGAGTTAGCCTTAGAGTACAGGAGGATAAAGAGAGATTATAATACATACATATATATATATATATAATGAGTACGTAGGGTAGGGAGAGGCATATTTTTGTAAGATAATTATACTTACCAGAAACAGATCCCAGGGAATGACAAGAAACTTTTTTTATTAAAAAAAAAAATCACAAAATATTGGTTATACTATAGACATTACTGATTTTTTTTTTTTTGCCTTGACAAGAAAAGAATCATCATCACAAAAAAGAAAACAACAACGAGCTAGCCATATTTGACTGGAGGAATTTGATGTTCTTAAGTCAGTTCTACTAGTTCCTGTTTTTCCACTTTGGAAAAGGGAACAAAAAAAAATAATGCCGTGAAAAGCAGATGTTTGGCTCAGTTCCGCTGGTAAATCCATCTTGTATTGTACCAAAATTACACTTTCTTATTTAAAGCACAGATCTTAATAGTAACAATGGGCTCCTTGTCCCTTTTCCCAATTACACTCTATTATTTCATGTGCACGTATTGTATGTTTTCAGATTATTTTAAATTAAATATATAAGTGTGAAGGATGTGTCAGACTCCAGACACATTAAAATAATCTAATACTTTAGTTAATTTGATTTGACCACTATTTTATGTAGGCTACTGATTCAAAATTGTCAGAGTACAGACCTTTTCATAGCTCTCATAAGTCTGGTGAGCTTGACTGTCTGATGGAAAAACTTCAGTGATTGGGTTTAAATTTGAAAGAAGGTTATTCCACATACTGCATCTCTTCTGGACATATGGGCTTATGCCACAGATGTGCAATTTTCATTAGCTTTAATAGAATTCATTTCTGCCAACCCAGAGAACAATTTTCTGCAATTTGTCAGTTAATTTTAGAGGGGATATTTTAGGCTACATGATGACATAGTTATATAGTACTAACATGAAAATGGTTTCAAACATTTTCCTTTAAGTATAACATTTTAATTTTACATTTTTACTACACAGACAAAGCCTAGAATGGGAAATTTCAGATAAGTAAGACAGCTAATATAGAATACTGCAACATAGGACTAAAATCCCCATTATTATGAATCCACAGTTTAAAACAGGGGGGAGAAAAATCATTAGGTTAATTGAGCTCACCCAGTGGTAAGCAGTTATGTATGAATTAGATGCATGACTCATCTATAGGAGCTCTATAATATTCAGTAGGCATAATTTCACTAAGAAGTTTTGGTATCTAACTCTGAAACCCCTGTTGTAGATTACTTCTTCCATACATCCATGAAGATAAATCTGGCTACCTTAACAGGAATTCAGAAATGCAACTATACTAAAGCTGAAAAGAGTTTTTGTGTTCCATCATGCCTCTGTTTTCCAAAACGGTGGTGAATTCTTTTTCTAACTGCAACATGCATTCTCTGAAGGAATTAGAAATCAAGGTCTAATCATTAATTCTGAAAGCAATAAGGGGTTCTTCTGTCTCTGTGCATCATTACACTGGCCATTCTTGCCTCCAGCAGGTAGAATGCCCAGATTGAAGTGATGTTACTGTAGAATGTGCTGTGGGTACTGGTAATCAGAACAGGGAATTAGATCTGACTTTTGTTTTTCAATCCCCTACTGTATTTCTATGACACTTTTGTCAAATTGTCATTGTACAAGTTGATCCTTCCTTAGATACCTAGTATCTAATGTACATAATAGTAAGAAATAAGGTAATTTAAATGCATTTAAAAGTGGATGTGGTGGTGGAGAATTGAAAACTTGTTTTGGAAGAAAAGTTCCCCTGAAATAATTATACATAATCTTTGGAATGCAGGGATTATTGACAGCTCTTCCAGAAGTCTAAGACTGCTGCAGTACTGCTAGGCTCTATAGGCTGCGAGAATGGGGACCAAGTGGAATTTCCTCAAGATATTTTGAAGAAACCACTCTTTTGTTTCAGTGAAACCTTATATTATTTTGAGAGAGAAATATATTTTTATATAATGCTTCAGAATTTTACCTCAGAAATCCTTGGTGAAGCTGCCATGCCTCTTTCCTGAAATAAAGGTAATAAAATACAAATAGCCCCTAAAACTACAGAAATCTATAATAGTCTTAAATTAAATTCTATTCAGTCATTTTCTGACATGATTATTAAGAGGCTTCAACTTTACTGTCATGATTATTAACAGGTTTCAGATACATGTTTTGCACTGAAATGAAAAATAAATATTTGAAGTGCTGTAATATTAATGCCTCTACTTTTAGACTACACTTAGGAAACAAGGCAGGAATATTTCTGTGGGTGAAACATCTTAAAACACTGCTCACATGCAATAGGAGCTCATTATAGTAGTTCCAGCCTGCAGACTGAAAAACAGCAACTGTGCACAAAAATACCTTTTTGAAAACCAAATGGATTAGGATATCTTTGCTTCTAAAGGGCAATAAGAGCCATTTTCAATATTATTTTTCATACATTTTAGTTAGAACAGCTAATGGGCTCAGTCTTTTTTGAACATATGGCAGTTCTTAAAAATGTTTTCATAGGAATGCATTTGTTTCTTCAAAGCACTTAGGAGCTAACAAGACCAAACATTTAAGAAAATATTGTCACTGTAAAATCCTAGGGTAGCTACAAAACCAGACTTGTTTCATTTACACTTAGAGATGAAGAATGAACTGAATCTACTGAGAAGACCTAAAAAAGCTCAAATAACACTTGAAAAGACTCAAATCGGGACTAAACTCAGCCCCATATAACATTTAGCTATTATTTTGACATTCAGCTCTTATTTTCACTCTACAGAGAGAAAATCGAAGCTTTTGTGAACTCATTAAAGTTTCAAACACCATAACTCAGGTCTCATTGATTTCAATGAAAGCAGCTGGCTAGGTGCAAAAACGAATCCCTACATTTATGTGTGCTGCTCCTGAAGGCTTTGAAACATCTACCTCCTTCTCTGTATACCAGCATGGAAGAATTCCCTTCTGAGTCACACTTTTTCCCATTTGTGTACTGGCACAGTTAGTAATTCCTTCTGCCTTCTTTCTTTTTGCCTTATTTTTTTCTAATTTCCTGGAGAATAAGGAAACTTAAACACTTGAACACTTTTCTCGCTTTGTTTTGTACTCCAGCTTCAGTTTATTGCTTCTATCAAAGAAGAAAGGAAGTTTTCTAGCCACTTACATTTAAATGCAGTTATTTTCATGCAAAACTTTTGCTCAGTAAGAGGAACCACAAATGCAGTGGCTCATAGCTGTCATTACTATGTCACAGATGCATGTTTAGATAGTGAAGCAAGCATAGACATTCCTAAATTACCTTTGTTTATTATGAAAACCATAAAGAAACCCTACCATTATATATAATCATTTCAATAGGAGTTTATTTTCTTTTGTGTCTCTTAGCCACTACAACATTATATTCACTTTTTAATGTTGCTGCTGTGAGACTTTCCCACATTTAATTACTTTAAAACTCTTCATGTATCTTTTGAATGGTATTCAGGGTCATGCTGGATTTGCAATGCATCAATCTCCCAATAAGTAGATTGCTTATTGTATGTTTTGGACTTCTATTCTTCTCTTCTGTGACTCTTTTCTGGCCAGTATCACCAAAATATTTAGTCAAAATATGGGGTGGCACAAGAAGCATAAAGTGTGTTTAGTTTTCACTTCCACAGCAATGTATTGCTGAGAAATGAAAGAAAATGTAAGAGATTTACAATCATGTCTTTTTATTGCATGACAGTAGTCCTTGAGACAGATGAGGGACTGAAAAATACAGACCTGTATTCTATATTTCTTGGAAACATACAGTGATTTCCCTGGGCTGCCAAGGAAAAGATACCGAGTTAGAATGTGAACCACTCCACATTATACCAGAATAAACATACTTTTTTGCTAAGTAGGATTCTACTCCATTTCAAGTGTTTATGATGTACTTATTTATAAAACTAAGATATAGCAAAACCTCAATAAACCTTAACCAGCTTTACTGTAATAGATTTATTAGATGTATTTAAAATTGCATGAAGTACCAATCAAACTTGAAACTACCCAAATAAAGCTATTTTGTATGAAGTAGAAATAATTTGGGGCTAGGACAAAGTCAAAGAAACACTGCTTACAATAATAAATTATAGGGTGAGTAAGTATTCCTGGTTTTTTGGTCCAGTTTTGTTGGTTTTTTTTCCTATATATGTAAAAATAGGTTACTTTTTCTACTCTAATGTATTTTCTGGACTTCCAAAAGCAGAAAGAAAGCATTTCAAAACATAAATAGTTATTCATACTTATATCTCAAGCTGTTTCATTGTACTGTCTCAGTTTAAATGAGTTTCTTTCTAATATTTCCAAAGAACTTTACTGAGAAAGTCTGCCCCATGTGTCACAGAGAAAGCACAGCTGGATCAACATAAGCAGTCAGAAAATATTAGACTCAATGTGTTCCATCTTTCAATCTCCAGTGTAACTGCAACTGATAGGACAACCCAGACAGAGTTCCTTCAGTGACTTCAAATTCAAAAAGAGCTCTCAGAGTTGTCATAGGTCTCAGCACCATTCACTCTAGGAAAAAAGTATAGCTAACTGCACAGACAACCTATTTTACTTGCTTAGCATTGCAGCAAGATTTAAAATTGAAAAAAAAATAGAAAAAGCTATGAGCTAACACAGCTGGCAAAGACAGACCTTATTGTGATGTACAGCCATTCTCAAATCAAGCCCCCAGACAAAAAAAATTAGGATTGCAACTGTTATCTCAATCTAATTTCTGAGCTTATCTTAATTAGGAAAAAAAAAAAAAGGCAAAGAAAAATTAGAATGAAAAATTTGCATATCTGAGAGCCTATCCTAATACCTAGAAAAGCCATAGAAAAAAATTACATGTTCTGAGAGCTAATGCACAATTCACTGTTATTTGGATCCCAGGTGCTAATTAACTAATCAAAGGCTTTCAAGCAGATCAAGCCAATCAGAGAAGAACCTCAGTAAGAAACTTCCAGAAATAGGAATAACACCAGATGGGGAGTTAAGAGACCCTTTATCCAGTAAAGGAGGACTTGCTGAACTGAGCACATAGGCTGGTGAAGATCTCATGGTGGTTGTGAGGCCTGACATGGCTTTATTTCCCCGCATTCATTGGTAATGCTTATAAAAGGGTCTGACTTGAAACCAGTCCCAGGGTTTCCTATCCAAGTCAGAACAAAGATATGAAGGTATAATTATAAAAATTGGGAAAGTGCTACTGAGATTTTTGTTTCAGTTGGTATATGCATATTACCTTCTGTCTGGGTAAGTGATAAACATGTATAGTTTAGTTGAGTTAAATCTGAAGCATTCAAAAATACTTTCAGTCCTCTAGGTATGAAAGGTTTTCCTAAGAGACCTGAGGGGAAAACTCACTGTTTTTTTTATTAGAAAACAATTCTGTATTCCTAAGGTTGTTAGCTGAAAGCTAATTGCTAATTAATAAGGTTATAACTTTGAAATAGGAAGATACAGAATTAGGTATGTAAGCATCTGATCTTGTCACCTTAGCCATTGTAAAAATTTAACTATGAATTTCATAGATACTGTACTAACTTTTTAAAACATCTAAGCAGAAATTTCTCTGCTGATCGGTGCGTTGTTTTCAATTTACAGCAGTTATACTTTGTATCTCTATTTTTGAACTGTAAGGTATGTGGGAAGATCATATTTTCAGTTACATCCTGACTATAGATCCAGAGCTTCTTTCCTTTTTCTAAAACTTCTTTCCTTTTTCTAAAACTGATGTTCAGGCAAGCATCTGTGAAGCCCATTAAACCCCAGAGATTTTGAGGGAGCCCTGGACTCCCTCAGGGCTGTGGTCACTTAAGCAGGAGAGGATGGTACTGGGCTGTGTTCTGGTTGACCTAAAATTCTTAGCAAATGGACAAATTATACAATGACTCTTCAGGCTTTATAATTCTTCTTGGTGGTTAACTCCAAAACAAAAATCTATAACCGACAGGTATGATTCTGCTTCAGGAGTATTTTGTAGTAGGGGAGAGGAAAACTGTCTGAAGTTCAACAAGTTGAATGCAGGGTCCTGCACCTGGGGAGGAATATCCCCCTGCACCAGCACAGGCTGGGAATTGATCTGCTGAAAGCAGCTCTGCAGAGAAGGACCTGGGGGCCTGGTGGACAACAAGCTGTCCATGAGCCAGCAGCGTGTCCTGGTGGCCAAGAACACCAACAGGATCCTGGGGGCTTTGGGAAGGGCACTACCAGCAGGCTGAGGGAGGTGATCCTGCCCCTCTACTCAGCCCTGGAGTTCTGGGTAGTGTTCTGGGCTCTTCAGGACAAGACAGATGTGGAGTTCAACAAATACAATTAGGGAACGGGAGTATCTCTCTTACAAGTTTAGGTTGAGGCAGCTGGGACCGCTCAGACTGAAGGAAAGAAAACTGAGAGGGGATCTCAGAAATGCCTATAAGTATTTGAAGCGAAGGTGTCAGATGATGGATCCAGGCTCTTCTTGGTGGTGCTGAGCAATAGGACAAGAGGCAATGGGCAGAAACTGATGCACACGAGGTTCCATCTGAATAGAGGAAGTTCTTTCCTGTGTAGGCATCCAAGCCCTGGAGCAGATTGCCCAGAGAGGTTGTGGAATCTCCCTAACTGGAGATACTCCAGAACTGTCTGGACATAATCCCTTGCTGTGTGCTCTAGGATTATCCTTCTTGAGCCCGAAGGTTGGACCAGATGACCTACTGTGATCTCTTCCAATATAACCCATTCTTTGATTCTGTGATTCTTTTAGACATTTTGAGCTTAGTTTCAGGAAGCCTTTCACATTTCCACAATCAGTGCTGCACTGCCCAGGAACATTCCTGAATTGCACTGTAATGCTTCTGTAGATTTCAGTGGTAAAAGGCCAGTGGATTTTATATTGATAAGTAAAAACTATTAGATCCACCACAGCATGAACGGTTAGTGATTACTGTAAGGACTGGAAGAGAAATAAACTGCTGTAAGAAATCTACAGGATCAGTTTACAAGGCACTAAGAAACATAATGAGTTTCAGTTTAAACAGGACTCTACCTTGTTAGAACTTAAAATTTGAAGACTTTCTAATATTCAAAATAAATTACAATAGCTGCAGGCCATGTGCAAGACTGTTAAAGCTACTCAGTTGCAAAGCCAAGGGATTTGATAATGTATACAGTTTTTCCCTTGAGGCCAAAAATGTAATTATGAAAAAGTTCTGAACTGAAAAATAGTCTTGTCATCTGTTTTTATGAGAGATAAAAGATCATTTTAAGGTGAAGAGGTTGCATATAGGAAAGAAAATTAAATTTAAAAAACCCAACATGACCAACACTACAGCTACTGAAGAATAGTAAGAAGAAAATTAGATATTATAATTAGAAGGGAAAATCATTCTACCTGTACTAGACATATGCTATTAAAATATTTAATTCATCTCCTGATTAATTCACTGGCTGATGTGAAGATTATTTCAGAGGTGATAAATCAGTAGATTAATATGTATTCAGCAGGGATATATTAGATAGGACTGAATTAAACTTCCTAGATCAATAGGAGATGAGTTAGACCCTTCTCACTATATTGGTCTAGAGCAGAGTATCTTCTTTTTTCATGTGGTTCTAAATTATCTTACTGTCTCAATAACTCCTGATCAAGTGAATATGATTGGAAACGGACTTCTTGTGCAAGCAAGTTTAGCTGCTATTTTAAATATTTTTTTCCTGACTATTCTGAAGAAATTCTCAGGTATATTTAGGCAAATGAATTCTTCTTCATTCTCTAGTTAAAAGTGATAGTGATAGCACCCCCAACCGTTCCTCAGCAGATTGCATTCCCTTCCTTTTTGAGAAAAATATATCCATCAGATTTGGCATGCGTTTGTCTTATTCCTATCATCTCATTCAGCTGTGTTAAATGGCAGCAAACTTTGAAGTTCTGGATTACTTTAAGGTTTTTAATGACAAATCTTTCTAATGGGAACCTGGAAAAACAATTCAGTATGCAATATGCACATAAGATCTTTAACACTCTTCATTATTTTTATAAGAAAGCTTTTTAAACTGGAATATTTCAGCTGGCTAAGAGATGAGATTATGTGGAAAAGCTAGGAGGAAAAAAAAAAGAGAGGAAGAGAATATATATTTTAATTTCTTTTTTTCTTTATAAAGGAAAAAACTTCCCCCAGATAGCAAATAACCAGGTAATGAAAGAAAATAGACTGAAAAAAGATACTAAAATTTAAGCTATATCTGAACAGGAATGTATTTTCCTCATCCTTAGGAATTTTCAGGTACACTGATATGCTTTTTTTGGAATTATATTTCAAATCTGAAAAGAGAAAATTTTGCTTTCATTTTTGCCTCTACTTGCACTTCTAAAAAGTGCCATGATTCTTTTTCAGCCATCACTTCAGACTATTTGGTGCTGCAAGAGCAGAGTAAACGAAAAGTTAAAAAAAAAACATGCAGAAGGAAGAAAGTGCAGAAACAAATTTATTGAAAAGAAGATAAGAAGATATTGGAAGTCAATGTGCAGGAATGGATGAAAGGAAGACTGATAAAAAGATTAAAAGTCGTTATTAGTTTCTAGCATGGCTGCACACAAGTCAGCATGATAAATCCTTGTAAATGCTCTTTCAGAGCTTTTCAAGTGATTTCTCTTGGCTTAAACTGGGAGAGGAGGAGAAGGAGTGGGCCTGATACTAATGAAAGAGGATATATAGCTGTTTTCTATGCCACAGTAGCCACAGTACTTAATGAACTGACAATAAAGCCATGGTCTCACTAGTGAATGTTTTAAATACGGCTATTTAAACGGTAGTGGTATCATGCAAATGCTGATTTTATTTTGGAGATACACAAGATAAGGAATGAAAACAGTATTCACCATGGATATTTCATAGTAGACTAGCATCCTAGCATCCTGATAATTTCTTTTTCTGGAAAAATCTAATTTGTTACATTTCATTTGTCTAAAACTGTATTTTATCTGAATCTCAAGTACTGCACACTGGGAAGTTTGGAAATTAGGTTGGAGATAATGAGGTTCAGCTGAGACTTTGGAAAGAGAAGACAAGTCAGCTGGCTGTATGGAAGGCTGATAATGTGTCAAGAGAAATTAACATATCATTTCCTTAATGATCTGGTGTAGGTTGATTGCTATTGAACAAATTCATTAGAAAAGTTCGTAAAAGCAGAAAAAAATACGTTAACTAATATTGCCATTGACACAAAGTTGGAAGATGTCATTAGTACTGAATAGTTAGAATATTTGACAGGAAGATGAGGATGACAAAGGAATAAGGAAATAGGACTGAAATAATCATATCAAATTCACGGTCTGAGCTGACAGCAAGACATGAGCTAGTCTTTATTAGCAGCTCCAGCCTAGTATGGACTGAATTCACTGACTAGGACAGAAGGAGGAACTATCTGTGTAAGTGATTATGAGACAGTAACACAGCAAGACTCTGAAGATTACAGGTCCCTCTCATAATACTTCATGTGAGCCCTGAGCTGAGACGAGGGAATATTAAAAGTCTTAAAAACAGCCGTAGACTTTCCAGTACACTTAAGAGGCTTTCTTAACCTCCCTTTAAAAAGGAGTCAAAGATCTGCCTATAAAGCCAAAAAAAAAAAAAAAACCTGAAGGGGGAAAAAAAATTAAATCATGGATTGTAAATGAAAATCCTTCACTGAATATCAAAGACAAAATATTACAGTACTTCAGGCTGATGACATTGGCTGTAGGAAGACAATGATATGACACACTATACATGATTCTCTGTTTTGTTTATGTCTACTACTTCCATTTGCTTGAGCTCCATGGAGTCATTTAATTCATCCAGGTAAAAGGTGAGCATATAAGAACTACACTAAAATCTATCAAAAGATCAAATAGGTATAAGCTGATCATAAGTAGACTCTTGAAAAGTAGAATTGATATCACCAAAGGGCTGAATCTGTAGCAATGTTTAAAAAGCTGTACAAAAGCAGAAAACCTCTTTAAGTGAAAAGTAGAACTTAAAAAAAAATAAAGTGTATTTATGAGGGACTAAACTTGAAAAACTTCCTACTTTTGTATTGTAATGAATACATAGGTACAGCTGGAATTACTTCAACAATTTTCTGGTTTCCTAAACAGACAATGAACGGAGTTCTTAAGAAATTGGGGAATGTACGTAGTCTGGTTCCTTGTGGAACAGGGTATCACAATGCCAGGTCACCCTGATCATTTACTGTTTCCAGTGGTGATTTGAAGTGTTTCTCCTTTCCCTCAAAACGGGATGCTGGAGATGCAGGCACCTCCAGCATCGAGATCAAAATTCCAAATAGTAATGAGGTCAGAATTGCACATTGTTATCTGCAACTTATCCAATACCTGATGCTTAAATGTTTTCCTTTTCCATTTCTATAAGATCTGTAAAAGAAATAGAAAATTGCACTAGGTTAAGCCATTGAAAGGGAGTTTTAATAAATATAGATGGTTTAACACCTGTGATTCTGTGATAACTTATGACTAAAGAATTGCTAGTATTTAAAAGGGTTCATCAGTATTGCACTTGTCAATTAATTGAGCTACCATTGTATTAGATGTATTCCTTTTGCCAATATCACTAAAACCAGTTCTCCAATTTGAAGGAGCTATACTGGGGACAAGGACTTTTCTACTCATGTCTTGTACAATGTAGTTATGATGACTTTAATACTCCTGATGGACTATCCTTAACGTCTTTCCTGATATAAGTCTAGGATTATAAGTAACTGAGAAATAAAGAAAGCTAAACAAAACAACCTATTTTTCTTGCAGAATATTTGGATGCATTTTTAATAGGAAATTATTTTAGTTTTTCTCTATACAATGATAAAATTATACAAATTATACAAATCATGGCATCTTATTAAAATATTACCAAAGCAGAAAGGGAAGGAAAAGAAGGTTTAACAATGCAAAATTTTTGTTATGTTCAGCAGGATTCATATTTTTTCTTCCATAGGAATGAGATTAAGTACCAGAATTGGTGCGTACACATGTCCATGTTTTGGAGAAATTCCAAAAACCAAGATAACTCAGTCAGAGATCTGCTGTAGCTACTACAGCTTTCCACAGTGCCCTTCTGTGTTCACTAATTCTGTTTTTCACCAGACTCAAGAATGAGGAGAGAGGAATCTCTAATTCAATATCATAGAACATGAAGCCACTATGTTAACTAATATTTGTACATATATGTTATTTTTTTCTTACAAATCTTGCTTCTTTTTGTGGAAGGGTAATTTTATTTCAGACCTCCTTTTTCCTTTTAAGTTCTACTGTTAGTTTGATTCTCCTTTTCAGATGTTTTCTGAAGGTAAAAGTTACATTAGGAGTCTGTGTTGCACAGAAATCTAGTAACGTATTAGTACTTTCTAAGCTAGGCTGCTTTCTCTGCAAGTTGTGAAGATCAAAAAGCACAAGGAAAATTGTGAAAACTAATGCCAAGTGAGCAGATAGAAGCAGGAGGGAGGTTTTTTCCATTCTATGATTCTTGGACAAGAGCATATGCAATTTTCTCTGTGAAGAATATATCCCATAGGAACATATTAGTTTTTTGACTCAGGAGGAGGTGTTTTTTGAAAATTGTTTTAGCTACACGTACAGGTTTTTTAGCAACAACAATGAATGCTAGTAGTTTCTGCAATTTAAAATAAGCCAGCTGGAGGAAACAGACATAGTAACTTAACCCAATTGCATATAAACACACAAATGCACACAGTAGTATAGATTTTCAAATTACGCTGAACACATAGTGATCATCTTCAAGAAAACAATCCTCTGTTAGGGGTAGAGCAGATGCCAGACTGAGTACTGAAGCAAAAAAGGAAAAAGAAATCCAGTGATTGCTGCAGCTGATCCTGACATTGTTTTATATACAGAGCTCTCCATGGCCTTGTAATAATTCTTGTCCACAGTTTCTGCATTGCTAAACTTGGCGCTGAGCCCAAATATCTACAAATCCCAGAACATTAAATATTTAGGTTAAAGTAAGTAAAGAAAAGAAAAGCTAGTCAAACAAATCTTGCATTCACTTGTATGAATACACTGACCATTTGTCACTATACTACACGCATTTTGTTCAGCAGCATCATAGAATTATAATGGTGTTTTACTGATCCCTTTAACTGGTCTTTCTTCAGTGACAGAAAGACACCTGAACAAACAGTTTTTCCAGCCTTAGCATTACATGATAGATAAAACAAAATAAGAAAGCTATTCACTTACAAATAAGGGATTTTTAAAACCAAGACAAGATAATAGCTGCAGCTGGGATTTGGTAAGAAAAGGTTGTGCAACATTTGTGTCCTGAAAAGTTGTGTTATGTGTTTGGGGGAAAAACCTATAAAAAGTACACAGGAAATCTGTACAACTAAAGGTGTAGGCTTCAGGAGAAAGCGCACTTCAGTAAGAGCACGAGGGCTGTGTGATCTCTCCTAAACAGGGTTTATGATAGTCAGAGCCATAAGGGAGAACCCTTTTGATCCCATAAATACCATTTCCCAGAAGGATCCTGAAAAAAAATAGAAGGCTGCCGAGTTGAACAGACAGAAGATAGAACCATAAAACCTGTTAATAAGAAACTGGCAGTTTTTCAGCACTCTACTATGGTGCCAAGATCTCTAAGAGAAATTGTTATGGGATTAGAGACACAGAAGATTTGAGAGGGGACCTGAAAAATTTCTTTTGGTGATTCCTTAAGAACACTTGAGGCTGGTGATAAATTAAAATGTAAGTGGAAATAATACATGACACCACCTTATTGTACCACATTTTCTGCTTTACAAATATTGTGCAAATTTAATTCAGTTGTGCAAAGTGTATCTGACTGAATTATTTGGAGAGACAGTGATCAAATTTGTAATGGTAGCACGTTGTTAACATGAAAAGCCAAGGAACTGGATGTATAAATTAAATTTTAATACTGCACTATCTCATGATGTGAGATTACTTAATCATTAATTAAAGTCTTAGTTCTTCCATAAAATTTATGATTTCAAAGATCTATTCTCTTGCTATCTAAAATCCCACAAGGCAAAACTCAGGTGGTGATTAAGCTGGTTGTGTTTTCTGATGTGCAAAGTGTTTCTTGTGCTGTGGAAAGGATTGCTGCATTGTAAAATTCATTTTTTTGACCACAAAATCAATCATGGGACTGATTAATTTTTAAGAAACAACACGAATGAACAGGGAAGTAGATGAAAAGTGTATGTGGGAAAGAAGTCTAGTATATATGGTAGTGAAAAAAAAATCTTAACTCCCCACTTTGGGGTATCATGATCAAATAGCCTGTACAGAGTCCTCGCAATTAGCCAGGATCAGGCTGGCTGACGAAGGAAAGAAGTATATTTATACATGTCTGGTCCTGCGTCTAAGTCAATTAACCTCACTGAAAGCAAGTTCATTTGGTCAGTTTTGCAGAGTCTTAACCAAGCTGGCAGCAGAGTGTCTGCAAATGAAACCAGTACCTCTGCACTGCAAACAGTCTGGGAAGACAGCAGCTGGGGGTGGTGGGCTGAGTGCCTTTGTGCTACTTCTAGTGCACAAAACACTTGTACAGTCTGTGCAATTGTTTATATCAGTGTCACTCCTTTTTGTTAAATGCAGGCAAACAGCAGAAACCTAAGGGAAGGAATTCACAGATAGATAGGAGAGATATATATTGATGGGAAATGATAGAATTGGGGAAAAGTCAATAAAGTGGTACTAAAAACTAGAGTATAGTTTGAAAGAGATTTCAGCAGGAAAGAAAATGGAAGTTTCAAAACAAGAAAATGTTCGCACACTAATTTTTATTGCAATTTCAGGTGAAATATTGCAGAAGTGTATTTGAAATCACTCATGAAATTTCCCTTAATATAGGAAAGCTCAAAATCAGCAATTCAAAAATTAGATTAGTTGAAATGGCAGTAAAACATCACTTTCAGTTCTACCTAACTATGGTTTCTGATAAACATCAGCAAACATACTGTTTGTTTAGCCCTGCTTAGGATTCATTTCTGTGAGTTAAAATCATCTAATCTTTTTCATTTGCAACTATGCATTACGTCTGAATTCCACAAAGTTGTTCGGAATGTGTGTCACTGAATACCTGGCAATGGTACAATGTATGAGGAACAGCGAATCAGCTGGGGGTAAACCAATCTAAAAATGGCATTCTATGTGATAATGCAAAGACAATTAAGTTTTCAGCATTCATAAATATAATCATACTCATTTTTATGTTCTGTTTAGATTGCCAATTATTTGAGATGTGTTTCCATTTCTCTAAATATTGCAAATCAGGATAAAATGCCACTTATGGGAACCAAAGTAACGCTGGGAAAGAAGGTATTAGGCAGCCCAACCAGCAAAATAATATGTAGCAAACTGCTGCTGGATCATACAGGGGCAACGATGCAAAACACACTCATGGGATAAGACCCTGGGCAGACCTGTGAGAGCAGAGGGGTTTAGCATTTAACAGGCACAAGCTGGGCTCTTTGCTGACTTTGGAAATGTTTTTACAACATGTCATGCCAATAGGCCTTCAGTGCTAATGGCCTGTTTGAACATAAAAGCACATATCCCTTCATGCGCTGCTATGCTCATTTATGATGACCACTTTTTAGTTTCCTTTTCTGTGGGGTGAAAGAAGGACACAACCTCCAGCCACCAGCCCTAGCTGGCCGTGAAAACTCGTGTTTACTGGACAAACCTACGGCTGTCAGTCTGTTGGTGACCTATTGGCTTAGAAGGCATGTTCATTTTCTATTAAATACCCATCTTATCTTTGCTATTTGTCTCTTCATATGTCCTTCTCTTTTTGATGGTTATTTTTAGGAGTGGATCATCACTCTTAACTGTTACCCTGCCTTATTTTTTTTCTAGGCAAGAAATCCAAATTTCATTGGCCCAATATGCTTTTATGAGTCTAGAGATTGCCTTTTCAAACTCTATGAGTAGTAAGTCAATAAATAGATAAGGTCAATAAATATATCTATGAGCCTCATTGACACATTTTTGTGCCTTAGTAGAATTTGGTACTGACACCTCAGATATTGTGCAGGCTCACAAAACACATACTCACCTCTGAGCTTCCACTATATACTTGCTAACAGTCTTCAACATTATTTTTTAGTTTTAATTAAATCCTGATGTTTATACAGTTCCCAGTGGCACAATCCAACCTTTCTATTGCCCATTCAACTTAATTTAGGGATTGTTTCTGTTCTTAAATTGGCTTGGACTTGGGAAAAAAATCTTTCCAATAAACAGAAGTTTTATGCTCATTTATTCTAACAATAGATGTTCACATTAAGATAAAAATAAGAGGAACATGAGTGTGCAAAAATATGAATTATATGATGCAATTCTCATTACTATTTTAGTTTTTTAATAATATCTGAGAAAGCTCCATTTGTTAAACTTGAGCCTCTTCTCAGTATATCCATTTTTAGTTTGTTCTTTTTATGTTCATATATAGTCAGTGCTTCTTGTGGAAAACAGTGTGTGTAAGAAAAAATTGCAATACTTTAAAGTAAACCAACAAAACCACTTTTGAAAAGGTAGATGTGAGTCACACAAGCAGCTCTAAAGATCTGTTTCCTGCAAAGGTAAGAAATCTCTGAAGTATCCTGATTGGAATGGCGCTCCACAATGCATAGATTTTGTCTTCTAATAAATGAGACTTACTGGGAACAAAATGGCAGTAATAATCACCAACAATACAAATTCTGATTGTAGCTGGTGAGATAAGAATGGTACCAACACATTTTTAAGAGTTTATATCAATGTCCAAGTATCTATTTCTTGAGAGTTGTAAAGTTAGTGGCATTGGTCAGCTCATAGTAACATCAAGGAGCACTAAGGGAATCAAGTTCTAACTTGATTAAGTCACAGGGAATCATGAAGATAAGTCACTCCATAAAGGTTTGCACATCTGTTTTATCCATCTCCAGAAAACAGAACGACCCAAATCAAACAAGTAAAAAAGCCACCCCACAACAAAAAAACTAAAAAAACTCATCCACAAAAACAACCTGTCTCAGGAGCATGAGAACTGAAATAACACAGGAGTAATAAGTCAAATGACAAATTAACAACCTTACAGATTTGCAGGAGCATTGATTGAAGAATAATAATTGCAATTCCAAAAAGGGTTCCAAAGGACACAAATATATACAGCTGTAACATTAAACCTGGTTATCTCTTTCACTGCTACTATGTGCCACAGGTGTGGAATAGGCAAAATTATGTAGTGAGGGAGTGATGACAGGTCTGTATCCATTCATCATTCCTATTGAATTGCCTATGTGCACCTTTTATTTATTTAGGTATTTTCATTATTACTTTTGGACGTGTTTCAGCAAGTTAGAGTTTCTAATTGACTTAATGGAAACATTCGGAAAAAAAAAAAATCTCTTCTGAGAACATTTTGCTTATGCATTTGACATTTGCCTGTTTTTCTTCTTATTGGGAGTATTTGCATGAAAAACATGGAACACAGAAGTTCATTTGGTTCCAAGATCTATTTCCCACCTGAAGTCAGAATCAATTCCATATTAACTAATTGAACTTCAATGGATTTTAAGTAGATTTTGTAATTGTAGGAATACTCTGCTTAATTCAGAAGAGAAGAAGGTGAAATTGGCCTAAAGCCAGTTAAGCACTCTCCTGCTCATAGGTTAAATCCCAGTACAAGTTAAAATAGCCTCAGGCTTTCTGTAGCTTGCACCAGATGGCAGAACCCCTTAGAGGCAATTACATTGGCAGGGATGACTGAAGTATGGTATGCTCCAAGTAGAGTCCTTCCTGCCCCAGTACATTTCCAATAAGCATTTCCTTTGCCAAGATGCTGCAATGACAGCTTTACACTGCTCAGAGATTTCTCCCATGCGGGATAAATCCCCAGTTAGTCAGAACAGGTTTAATTCTGCTTAGAACTGCTAAAGCAATATGCAGCCAACTTGGCTTAGACTAACAATTGGCCCCATAGCCACAGCCAATGAATAAGCAATACTCCAGTCCTGTATGACATCAGTTTTCTGTGTGCATTGTGGTTTTTAATGATTCTATTTTTTGTTCATCCTCGTAACAGTCCATACCTACAGGTTATCTGCATGGAAAAATAATTTTTGGTACCTACCCTAAACTGCTTTTCCTATAATAACTATTCACACCCAATTAGCACAGTTGTGCTGGAAATAAAAACCTAGTTCCCTTTCTGGAACTTCACGTTAGCATTCAATACAGCATTTCAAAAGCCTGCATTCTCAGACATTATGGATCTAAACTCTCAGCCTGCCCTCATAGCTTATAACCTTTAATCCTGACATCAATCTCGGTGCTCAGTGCAATTATTATTGTGCTGTGTTCTGAAAACTGGCAGAGACTCAAGAGAAGTTTGTGAAAACTTGCAAGTCTCTCATTCATTTTCATTAGAAAACTGGTGAGACACAAATCTCCTTCAGATGTTCTCAGAAATTCCTCCTACTCATAAGTGAGGAAGAGTATCTCTAGTCTGTGAGGTTGAAAAATCACAGAAAACTGTCCTGTTTGTATTACTGATTCCTACAGGTTGGCACAAGCCCTGCACAGATTTTCTAATTCCTTTCAGGAGTGCCTAGTAATTTATTGTTTTACTTTAATCTAATTTCTGGTGTGAATGAGCAACTTCAACACCGAAAATCTTAAAAGGATGCTCACTAGGCTCTCCAGGTGCATTGAAAGTTCACAGTCTGTTACTAGATCAGAAATTGTACTGCAATTATTATTTCTACATGGTGGCCCCATTCAGAAAAAAAAAATGCAATAGGAGGAGCTTTTATGGTGTATAGATTCTGGCATTTGAGAGCAATATGTATTTTAAAATGGGAATTATATCTGAGATCAAAAAAACTGAGGAAAGTTTTGCAGTAATAAAGGTCTCACATTTCTCCATAGTCTTTGGTAGGACATACCTTCTCCCTAGCATGCAAACATTCTGTCCTGAGTTTTAGAGCTTAAAAGAGCAAAACCTGAAGGGTGATTCAGAGAGTGAAAATCTCATCTGAACTGCATATGGACAGGGTTAAAACTGTACTTTTATTTTAGAAAGTTGTTCCCCTGCTAACTATATCTTAGCAGCAACAGCAGCAATGCCCAGTGACCGGCTATCTACACAGTCTGAGTCCTGGAGAAAGAAAGATGGCAGGTTTCTGAAACAGAGCATATGCATCATCTTCTTAAATGTCTTCAGCAAAATGAATTACTTATTCAGACTGAAGGCATCAAATTGCTTTTTGGAAATGAGGTCTCTAAGATAACAGTGAAAGCACATTTTGTGGAAGCTCTTTTTTTTTTTCTCTATCTGAGCTCAGCAAGGTACCTAAGTTTGGTCTCTGAAAACATTTTTGCTTTGTCCATTAAATGATACAGCTTAACATTGATCTGAGGCTTTATTTCCCTGTGCATTTTCAGAGCCTTACAGTATAATCCTGCAGTAATGCAAGAAAACACATCAGACCACCTGCTTGCATCCCACTCCTTCCTGGCCTCTCTGATACCTTCCGCCCAGTGAGGAATGCCATCGTCTCCCCATTCATTAACTTCATGGGTCTCATGATGAAACACTGATCTCCTCAGTTCTTTATATTCCCTATATTACACCCACAGCAGCAAAACCAGTGTTGTCTCACAAGAGCTTTACCTTAGATAACATTTTCAGATTTTCTGCCATTCATGGATCAAGGAAAGAACATTGCAAAAGTGTAAATTCCAAATACCCAAGCTGAATAGTTACTTCCAATAACATATACCAACAGTTTTTGTAAATACATACATCTCTTATGTCTATTTTTCACTTGGTTTCCTGACAAAATTCCAAAAAACACCTCAGTCCTGAAGACAAGTAACAGTTTCAACAAGAACTGTCTAACAGTAAAGAGAAATTAAGCAAACAAGTTAATATTGCTAATGTAATGTTCGCTCTCTGGCAACAAGTAGTTTAAGATGCAGTTTTTGGAAAAAAGAATTATATAAAGAATATACATACAACTCTTTTCTGTCTTTTTTTTTTGCTCTCTTTTAAAGTTAAGATCTATGGGATCTTATGTATCATCTTCAGTTTATTAGTCTATAACTTCATGATATTTTAGCAGCGTGCCAAACTGGAATTCAATGATGTTGTAAGTTATATTGACAGCCTTTTGATTCCTAAGCCACATTTTTATTGTACCTGTGTCTTGTACAAATTGGCATATGAGATCCCATTAGATTAGACAGATCGATCGATTGTTTGACATACAAGAGATATTTAATGTCACTCTATTTTGATGAAGGTAAATCAATACAGTTTGCTAGAAAATTCCAAGTCAGATTTTGGACCTCTAAGTCTTTTTTTGAAGGAAAAAAAAAATGAATAATGGAAGACCAGATTTGAAAATAACCTGAAATCAGGGTTTGCCTTGCCAAAATTCTGACACACATTAGAAGCCTGTAAAGTCATTAATTCATCCCATATGAAATTATGCAAACCTCTCAGTCATAACTGCCATTAATATTTTGGGGGGACCAAATAAATTCTTATTTTTAAACCTTTAAACCATAATATAATATGGAGACATGGTTTTGGGACATAACTCTGTTCACTGTTAGAGACCTGATGATCACCATTTGAGAGCAACCATTCTACAACAAATATCATTTTATTATTCACAAAAACGAACATATTTCATAGTTTGTGTTGCTAAAATAAGCTAAGGTCATGAAATATTTTGAATCAAAATATGACATTAACAAGCATAAATAAAAATCTTGTAGATTTCATTTATTATGTTAGCTTGATCTCCCAACATCACTCAATATCCGCCTGTTACAATACAACAGGGAATATTGTGATCATTCCCTGTTAAGGTAAAATCCTTAAAAACAGTGAGCAGCTAAATGTAGAGTACTTTCTGTGCAAAGGTTGAGAAGTTTTTATACTGAGGGGGAGCAGGAGTCTTGCATAGTTAATTTTTTTTCTTCTGAAAAACAATCTTGTCTGATAGATGCAAAAAATGACAAGGGTGTTTCCTAGCTGTGAATTTTAATTTCCAACTACAAAAACAGTGATACTTCAAGGTCATGGAGAAAGGATACAGTCTATAACATGGGTAAACTGGATACAGGGCACATCATCCAAGGTCTCTGAATTTTTTTTTCTACAACTGACAATTGTTTGTATATTTGCAAGCTTCATATGTAATCAATAGCATTTACAAGCATAGTGGCTTTTTTTGTAAATCTCCCCTTTACATTGTTTGTTCTGTATCCTAAAGAGCCTGTATTTAAGAAAAATTATTGTAAAATATAGCCAAATATTTTATGCTAAGACTAAATGAACATTTTTGCAAACATCTTTACAAAAGTGTTCGTATCCTGGTTGTTTTTCCTCCTTGAGACCGGATTTTGGAAATATAGGATTCTGAATTGACACATATAGGCAAGCAGGGCAACTACAAAAGCCCAGCTGAAACGCAGAGCAGATTTATGTCACTACCTTGCTGACAGTGCTGGGTGGCAGAGATGGCAGAGACAGCAGAGACAGGCACACAGCTTCTCTCAAGCTTAGTTCATCCGATCGCTGCTGACCCAAGATGTCAATTGGGCACACAGTTTGGCACAAGGCTGTACTTTTATGGCCTGTCTCTCCCCCAACAGGAGGCTCAACCTTGTCTGTGATTGTGTTATCTCTACACCAGAATTCTACTTCTCAAAACAGACAGAGGACGAACAACAGTAGGCATGATAAATGGAGTTTTCCCACACCAACATCCTTAGGATCCCCAGCTGTAAGGTCACTTGGAGCAAAACCTTTTATTTCTCACCAAATCTTCCAGTTTGAACCCTTTCCTCTCAATAAAAGGTATTAAGATAAAATGAGCGTGTCTTGTACAAATGAAAGGGGAATCCTAGTCTTGAAGAATGATAATTTCAGTTTTCTGGAGGATTTTTTTTCAATTTCACATTCAAGAAAAGGGAGTTTCTTCTGAGAAAAAACTATTTAGGGAATATAAACCTAAACACTCTGAGTGGAGCAGAGGAAACTTGGTTTATCCTTTACTTCTTTAGATTTACCATGGGAAGGACACAGATATTTTTCTGGGATATCAGATTCTGTTTACATACCTTCCCATTAATTTATAATAAAGAAGGTAAACATTTCAAGGGTGAAGCCATGAAGGTAGTCAGGTTTCCCTATACTTCTGAGAGAAAGCCAGAAATGGGAGGCAATTAAAGGATTATAGGAAACTGTTGGAAAACTGTCCTAGGACACAACATGTCAGGACACCTGATTTCTTAAATTTGTGGTTTTCTCTTTGTGAACAGGCTTTTCTTTTCAGTCTCTCTTTCTTACTCTCCTACCTAGTTTCTCCACAGTAAACACCCCCTTCTGTCTCCCTGAGATCATTTTAATATTTTCTCTTTCTGCTCATATCAGTATTATAACTTTTTATCCTTCCTCATGGTTTTCTTTTAACCCAAATCCTTCACAGTTGTAAGATAAATCCAGAACACAAAATGTGTGCCACAAAGAGCTCTGGTTTACATTTTGACCCAATCCTGACTTTCTGAGCTCCTTTAGTCTCCACTTTTCTCTTACTATACAATTTCTACAGTGCTGATTTGTGCATGAAATTCTCTGAAATACTTTTCCAGTTCTCTCGTCCTGCTAAAAGGGACACAGATGAAGTGGCTCAATCCTAAAGAGCTTGGATAGTATCTCAGTATCTTCAGAGATGCTTTCTCAGACATAAAGCAGAGCTGTAGAAACATTTTTTGCATAACCCGATTAAATATCAAGTTACGATATAAGCCACACAGCGATTTTTACTAGGAGGCATTTACCACACAGGCATTTAGAGATGACTACAGTCAACCACAAACCAGGTTTCAAGTTTTAAATAGAGGTTTTCAAAGAGAAAGTGTATCAGGTGCTTTCTGTTCTGATTTCCAAGCGATATGCTGCTTGGGATCCACCTTTAGAAATTGTGAGAACTTAGCCCTCCATAGGTTCTTGCAGGCTTATCAAATGGCTTCAGAAAGTATGCATATTCTCCCCTACCCCAAAGCCACATTTCAAAAGCAGAATGAGGTGCAAAATTAAGGAGAGCAAATGAGCAATCAAGCAGAGAAAATGACCAATGTGCAAAAGCACACAAAAATGTTTACAATATTTTTTTCAAATCAGACAAAGTCCATAAATTTAACTGCTTGGCTGCATTTACAAATACTTCTCACACCATTACATGACTTTTTGGTGGTCAGAAAACCCCAAAACATTCCTGGTCTGTGAAGCAGCCCATGGAAATGAAAAATAGGGTGTTGACACCAATGTGCATTGCTTGTGGTTAAGAATCAGTTCCTATGCAAAACACTCCACAGTGGGTGGTAAAGCAGTGAGAAAATGCTGTGAATTAAGAAGTAATTTTTAGATTAGGCCTTTCTGCAACCCTTTGTCCAGCAGGCAAGAGAATGTTATCTAAAAATGAGAGTTAAAAAAAATTAAATACTTACACAGTAAATGATTAATTTTTTTAAAAGTAAATTCTCACTCTCTCAGAATCCATAAATGTCTTCCATTTTGTTTCTATCAACAGTGTCTATCAAAGCATTTATTATACAGAAAAAATCTTGGGTTTAGAATGTACATATTACAGTTACCAATTAAATAACCAGTGATGTGCTTTGCTGTATTTCATGTTTTTACAATGTGTTCTCCAGGTAATTTTTTAATGTCTATGTCCCATATATACTAAGTAGTGCACACTAATTTTCCACAGGTTTTATTTTAACCTTTAGTCTCTAGTTTTGTCTTTGGTAGTAGAGCACTATTTGAATTATTAAAAAATTAAATAAATAAACAGCCCAGCCTATGATGAAATACCAAAATAATGGAATGCATCGATATGGCAAATCTATGGTATGGTTTACACAATATCATTTCATATCTATACTATGCTTTACACCATATAATTGCAGTTTAGGGTTGCATCTAAAACTGTCTTTCTTCTAGGCTTAAGATAGGTTTATTGATATATTAGTATAGAGATTGTGCAGGTGTGAGGCTTAATCACAAAATATGTTGGTTCTGATTGAATAAATTGCATGACTAAATGCAACTTTGGATACAGAACCATGGAAGTAATATTAAAAAATCATTATATTTGGAAGTTGGAGCAAGACATTGCAGCTTAAAGGCAATTGGATTAAATTAACTTTCAGTTTACAAGATTTTAAGCAGAATTTAGTAAGTGAATATTAACATGTGCATTTTATTATAACCTTCTCCTCTCTTTTTTCATTTTTAGTTACTTTTGATGTCAATGAAATAAGACACATAAAAGACTCCTACACCAATTTCCACCATTGCACTTTGGCTCTGCTCAAGCTCATAAAATTGTTCTCCTGTGTCTCAAATGCTGCTGAATCAAAGCTGAAGCCATCATGTGGGCTACAATAAACTCTTTGTTCTTCTAACTTGTTTTCATCAATGATATTTTGTTTCCTACAGCTGTGTGTCACAGAAAATATGCAGCTGTCGTATGCAGAGTTCCAAGTGTTACTAATCTAAATGGTTAACACTGTCTTCAAGGCATCATAAGAACAATCAATGAAGCCCAGGGAATTCTGTCTTTTATAAACAAGTGTTTAATGCTTCAGGACTACTGAATGAGGATGTGCAAGACTATGAATAATTGTACCTGGGGGCTTATGCAATTTTAAAGTCTGAGAAATGTGTGTGCTATCACAAAATCTTCTCTCTTCAGATACCTCTCAGCTATACTGCAAGGCTTTCATGAATATTCTACAGAGCACATCTTGTTTTGTGTTGCTCTGTGTGAAATCTTTTGTTTTGATTCTCTGTGCTTCCTTTCGTGCTGATAAAGTGTAATGAGTGCATGAAATACTTCCCAAGTGGCTTACATAATATGCCCAATGCCAATGAAGCTCTGAGCGAGTGCATGCCTTCTGCTGAATGCGAAAAGGGAGATAGCAGCAGCAGCATTAGAAACCACATGTTTTAACAAAAATAATATAACAGCAACTCATAAACCTAGCAGGAGCTGCAAATAAATCATCGGACTTGGGAACTCAGAGCCATGCACGGAAGATTAAATTTATTCATATTGTTGTTTTTCTGTCTTTTTTATTCATTATGTATCATCAAAATTATATGTAACATCTCTTTCATATTTCCGGGCTATATCTGCCAAATCTTTTTTCAGCAAATTCTTAAGACTTCACCTAGATGAGAATTTCTATTGAAGGAAAAATTAGCATTTACCTGAGCAAGACCTTTTGCAGTTGCTCTTAAACACTTTGCAGATGTCCTGAGAGTCACATCTCATTTCCTGAGATCACTTTAAGGTGATCCTACAGTTTTGTGACCAGACACAGAAAACATCACCCAATATGCATACAAGCCCATTGTCAATATTGGCACCAACAACCTCTGGGACACACTATGTCAGTACTTCCCACAGCTTATTTATCATACTTTCCTTTAGCACTACTGGATCAGGTTTGGTCAAATAACTCCTGATGGGCATGCATGCAAGAGTTGTGGGAGGACTTCTGTAAATGTATATGTTTTGGGTTCTTCTTGAAAATTCAATTGATTCACTCCAGCCCTAAGACTATAAGATTTTTGTATGTGCATATGGGAATTTTTTTGTGCCTATGTGTGAGAGGCCTAGGAAAATCTTTCCTATGGAATTAGGGAGAAATTCATATTATAGCATACCTTAGGCAACATTTAAGAACACGGCCAACAAAGACAGTGAAATAACTAGAAAATAGTTATTATGAGGAGTGGCTAAAGGAGAAGAGGCTGTTTGTTCTGAAGAAAAAGAGGCCCAGAGGGATCCTTATCATTTTCTGCAACTACCTGAAAGGAGGTTGTAGAGAGCTGGGTGCCAGTCTCTTTTCCCATGTAAGAAGTGACAAGACCACAGCAAAGGGCTTAATTATTGTGGTCAGTGGATGGCCATTTTCTAACTCAAATCCTGCTCATCTGAAAGAAAAAAAGAAAGTCTCTAGAGCACTGTTCGTTTGTTTGGGTTTTTTTGCTAGATTACAGGGATGAAATGAAACGTCAAGCTGCAAAATTCTGTACTCCTTCCTCATTTCATTCATGTTTCAGGCCTTGTATTTATTTCCCTCAGTCCATGGAAGCAAAGAGGGAAAGCATCTGGCTCAAGACCAAGTTTCTTCTGTCACAGTACTTCTGGATATTCTCCCAAAAAGCTTCTTTTTAATGTGAATGTGAAGAAGCAATCAGGAACCCCAGAAGAGAGACAGTGTGTCGTAGTGTCCTTCCATCTCAGTTGTATAATCAAGGCACACTCGGATGGAAATAGGTTGTAAATGCTCACTGAGTCAAGTCTGTGCTACTTTGGTAGTATGTGTAAACTTCAATTCCCAGCTAGGAATCAATCCCACTCAGCTGGATATTGGAAATCCGAGCAGAACAACAAAAGAACTGAGCAATCTTGATCTCAGCCATGTCACGGTATTTTACTGGTTTATTACTATTTACAGTTTTCACTGCAGTTTTGCTCAAAGGCTCCTTTATAGTATCAAACCTTATTCTGTCTGGATCTGTAAGAAGAAGAAATATACATACATATATATATATATATTCCAAAAATCCCCACAGAACTATCAACCTGACAGCCATCACCTATTTTTTAGTTCCATACTACTTGGTTGTAAAATAGACGGTCCCCAGCTTCCCTTTTTGCTAGTGATTCTTATCTCCCTCAGCACAATGCCTCCCAAAGTATACTTAACAACCTCTATCTGCTCCCAGTTCACTTATTACTGCCAGCTTGAATGACTACCTCACTATATCTGAGGTTTTACTTGTTTGGAGCTATAGATATATATCTATCTTTGTATACAGAGAGAGAAACATATCTTAGGTTTTTCTCTAGGTCTGATGGTGTTTTTTATTCGGTCGGTTAAGAAAATTCAATAGCAAGATAGACTGCTCTATATTTCCGTATATATTTTCTATGCAATGTGAAATTGTAGATGCTAAAACCAATTTGATATCAAATCATAGTCCATACTGCTAGTCCATAGAAATGGACTATGAAATGGACTATGAGTCTTGTTATAAGGGTGAAGTCAAAGCTCAATATAGAAGAGATAGCAGCATAAACATTAAATTCTTGCTTGTTAATTCTAATATTTGGACTCCTAGACTCTGAAGTAAAACTGAATCAAAACCAAAAATCATGTGGCATGAAAATCTTGTAGTTGATGGCAGAAAAATCATATTCAAAACAAATCGTTTAAGGGGGTTTCCAAGCAAAGGGGTCATGGTCTAAAATTAATCTTAATTAATCTATGATAAACAGAAATATGTATATTGTTTCTTTATACTAAAGGAACACAAGGAAGGTATGCTGAGAACAAATTAGCCTCATATAGGCCATATAAATTAGTAGATCAGTCATCTAATTGAACATTCTGAATAGGAGACAGAATCTGAGCAACACCAAAATCATATCAGTAAAACGTAAAACCTAACATGCTGAAGAGAAATATAGGATATTGACAGGAACAGCCTGTCATTAAATTAGTTTTAAAAGCACTATTTTTGTTGTAAAAAAGTTACCTTTTTTCCCATCCTTTTATTCTTTCTTTGTGAAAAATATAAGATAACCAAAGTCAAAAGACAGAAATTGAACAAATCACAGAAATGTTAGAAGTTTTCCCAGAACAGCTAATCAGGTTTTTGGTGATTTGTTTGGCTATTACAGTGTATTACATAATATACAATATCAAACACAACACAATTATGTACAAATAGTTAATGTAATGGTTATATATACAATAGTTAATCCTAGTTGATCGCTAGGATTTAGGTATCTTGGTTTGACCATAGAATCTGGTAGAAGAGTAGTTCTGTGGAGGTATGTGTCACATGTGCTGCACTGAGATTGTTCCATCTCTCCCTTGCTCTTTACTCTGATGAGAAACTCCTACACACGCAGTAAATGTCCTTTTCCCAGTTTTTTGAGATTATCTGCAAAAAATCTGTGGCTCAAATAAATCTCTATATAAATAACTACTGCTTATTTCCCTTGCAATGGCCATTTTATTAAATCCAGCTCCTCCATTTCAGAATCCATTTCTGTGCAATTTGAGAAATTCTTCCACTGCCACAACTATCATCCGTGGTGTATTTCACTGAATTTAATCTTGCCTTTAAAACAAAGTAGAACTCCAACTCACACTAACTCTAGGTACATGTGTTTGAAATCTGTTAGAGTGGAACCACAATAAAATAATCACAGAAATAACAATAATAAAAAAAATTACAAGTATCCTTTGGCTATGTATGACACTCTTAAGAGCAATTCCTGAAAACCTGCTGAGTAAGGGTAAGTCATTAATAGGAACCGAGATTCAGGATACTAAAACTCAGCTCACTTTTATCACAGGGGTAAAATTTCCTGTTTATTTCAGTGACAACTCTCTATATTCAATTTTCTCTGCATTTAAGAATTTTTGCATTCATGCAGTTCATATTTTTCAAGATGTTTTGGAAAAAAAGAGCAGATATTACGGGCAAATACGTGTGACATGCAAATAATTTCAATTTTCTTTTCAGACCAAATCCACCAGACATATGGCCTTGGAAACAGTACTGTTGACTAAAAATCAGATATTCACGTTAACAGAGAAAGAGCAAACAAATTAGAGTTTTCAAAAAGGGGATCAGAAATACTTCATGTATCAATGACCACAAGGTTAAGAATGAATGCATAAGTGCAGGTAAGCAATACTGACAAGGATTCCAAGTTTTTTTGTGGGTTTGTCTATTTTCAGTGATTTCCAGCAAGAGCAAGATTGAAAACTAGAAATATTTAGGTACTATTTTCTGAAATGTTTAGAAGCTGCAGCCAGAGTTGTACCGGTGCCTTCTACAGCTGGGTACAACGAGCACTGCAGCCTTCAGCTCTTGTAGCCCCAAGTAACTCCCACAAACCCCTGCTCAAAAAAAAAAAAAAAAAAACTAGTGATAGGAAGTCATAAAATCAAGGAAAATTAATGCATGATTATTGATGACGCTCAGCTCAAATCTGATTTTTTAAGTGACTTAAAGTCTCACTGCATTACTTGAGGGGAGAAGCACTCAGGGAATGATTCTGCTTTAGGAAGATGCTTTCCAGAGCTGTTGCAGGAATGTGACACCACACTCTAAGCTTGCTTTGTGATCCAATCCACAGAAGGGGGTGAAAGGAGAGGTACTGGATTTTTAGGCAGGTTTCTTTGTCCTAAAAGTGAGTCTCCTAACAGAGTCTCCTGGTTTACAGGAGGTGGCGCAAGCTACGCAGATGCAACTCACAACCTCCACCTTCCTCTGGGGGCCAAGTCAGAAGGAGAAAGGCCAAATAAATGAAAAGTCCGGGTAAAAGAAAGCATTATTTCAGGAATTATCAAGCAGATGAGGAGACATTTGTCTTTGAAGGACCTGAGGATATTATTCCCATGCCTCCATGCACATCATGTATTTCTGACCTAGAGAGCTGACAACACGCACTCAGACAGTTTCAGTACTTCCAAGCTATACCAGGTCTTCCTCCTTGAATCTAAGAAGTTAAAAGCAAGTTTATGAGAAGTAAAGAAATATCAAAGCCATTAGTAATCAAATAAGTCCTTCAAACCAATGCTATTCTTGACAGCTGTTAAATATTAAATGAGGCTAGGTACAGACATGACAGAGAGCCTGAAGCCTTGCCCTTCTAAACAGTGCCTGGAGGAAGAGAGTTCCTGGCCACTGAAGTAGTCAACCAGTGCCTGACAAGCCATTCATTAAAACAGAACAGTTTATTAATGCCTCTCCTTGTTTCAAGGTTATCACATAAATCAAATTACAAAGCCCAAAACCTTTAGAAAGATGAGTAGAGCAATTTGATCCAGAAAAATAGCAAAGTCTAAAAATTGCTAGGGAAAAAAAAAAAAAAGCCCACAAACCTTGAAATATAACAATAATCACCACATAACTGATGTAGCTGAAGTGCACAGGGTTTCAACAATGAAATTTTCATCAATTATTAAATATGTCTAAAAACAAAGACTGTTCTTTCATGATACTTGTGGCATTGCGAGGCCCCTGTGTGCCCAGGGTTCCAACAATACTGTGCATTTCTTTTAGAAATCGGTAGTAGGAAAATACTAATAAGTGACAAATATAAATCTACTGTGAACTTTAAAGAGAAATTTTGTTCCATAGAGCAAGATGGTGCTCATAGCTACTGCATAGGACTTTAATGCTCTTTTCTCAATAGCTATATTTGATTTTCTTTGGTGGGACTTAGTAAATGAAGTGTGTTATAGACCTGTAGTGCAAAAGTGAAAGATATTTATGGCAACATTTGTGGCCAAAAGCTACATTAAATATGGTCAATTACTTTCATTTAAGAAAAGAAAAAAAAAGATAATATGGCAAGCAAGTTTTCAACAGAACAATGAAGTTCTTGTGCCTACAGGCTGCATACAACATAAATTGCAACAGAGTGAGAAAAATGGACTTTAAAAGTACATTTATTTTCTCAAAACACCTGACAGTTACTTGTAAGCCACTTACTTTGCTAAAAATCCTGTTGTTGACAGCCTTAAAATAATTAGTATTATTCAGTGCCATGGATATACCTGGTTAAAGCTAGTATTAACACCCACTGTTACGTTTATAAATTAAATAACATTGGTCGTTCCTCGAATTGTATTTTACACAGCTGGATAAAAATTTTTAGTAAATCTCAAGGACTTCAGACTGTACAAAAAATATTCAGTACAGTATTCAGTTCTGTAAGCTGCATATTTTTTCAGCTGGTTTCCTCTGACTTTGTAAAACATACCTTCCAGGCAGCTGCCTTATCTTTGTGCTTCTACACAGACAGCAAGCTTCTGCTCTCCTGACTAGGGCGACATGATCTCACCTGAGGTTATGGTACCAGCTCCTTTCACTGCAGATCCAGGGTGGGGCAATATGTGTCCTGCTTCAACACTGAAACAACAGGAGTTGGCTGAGTATGAAATTAATAATTGCCTTGAGCTAGTTTGTTTAAACATTACCACTGGTGGGTGATTTCTTCCAAAGTTTGCTTGGTCTGTAAATGTCTTTTGCATGTGAAGCATTTTTCTGCAAATAGGGCAACAATCATTCGTGAGAATGCAAGCTTTTTCTCTTTCTGGTGGACCACTTCTAACCCAAATATTCTGAAATGCACTTAAAGTAACAAGGACAAAATTTAGCAAGGCTTGATGCTTTAATGCTGTGGATTAAGTGTAGGTAAAGGTGTAGAGAGCTGCTTGTAGATTATTCAAAACAGCATGTCAAGACTAGGGACTGAAAGAAAATCTGTGCAGCACTGAGAGGAAAGAAGGAACTTTTGTGTCCTCCTACTGAGGGCTATATATCATCAATGTCTGTAGTGAACAAAAATAGATGGAGTAGCAGCCTGTCAGAAAAATACATGCAATAAATGATATTATGAGGTCAATAAAGAATTGTCAGGGCCTAGAACCTACTACTGATACAACAAAGAAGCTCAATAAAGATCAAGCCAAAACACATTAACTCTTTCATAGAGAGCAAGAAAAATTACTCCTACAATCTTTCTTCTAAACATGTTTAATTTTGATGTAAACAAGGCTGCAAGCTAAATATTTTTTTCTGAAGGGCTAGGATGTGATCCAAATATTTATCCAAAATACACACATGAAAGTGTACTACATATTTCTAAGTATATATATAATATATATATTTTGAAGATGAGCTAAATATACTGCCTTCTCTTAAAACCACAGAAAAACACATAAAGTTAGATGATTAGACTTGTATGAAAAAACTGTTTACCCTAGTCTAAGCAATGTAGCCAAGCCAAAAATCTGAATCCAATATAAAAAGCAAATTACAGACAAATGTATCATTAACTGAAGAAGCATTCTAGCTATTCAACCAAGTTAAAAAATAACCTCTTAAAATTTGAAACAAAAACATATTAATATATGCATGTAATACAGAAAACAACCATTACACGATCATACCTGACAAACAATTATACAGCCCTCAGAGGTCCCACTCTGCAAAACTAAATTAAAGCAGGCTTTTGAAAATGCTGAAAACCTGTTCCATTTAGTCTGACTTGGACAGATTAATTCAGATGCAAACAGCTTTTCATATAACTTGCAAGGAAGACTTTTGGTAGACAATTATATTTCAAAGTTCTATAAAATATATATGGTGAGACTAAAATATTAGCATTTCCAGATCATTCCCCCTCTGCTCTTACAAATGTTTTAGAAGCCAAGTCAGAAACAACCAGGACAGGAAAAGGACAGTTAGAGTCTGTATTTTAAATGAAAATAAGCAAAATCTTCCTTTCAACCTGTAAGCATAAAACCTCTTCAATTTATTTTCATATCTTTTAAAAGTCTGATCTTTTCAGGTCAAGGGATTTTTTTCTCTTCTATTTTTTTCAGAGTAACTGTGTTATCCTTCTCATAGACTGAATGCTACAGCTATTAGGCTGTAGGACAGATTTCAGGTACCAATTCCTTCTGAGATAATGTCTCTTGTTTCTGAGAAACTTCTCAATGACTATATCCTGTAAAATAGTGTATTTCAGACAAATTACTGGCTTACTGGTATTCCAAATAGCTGTCAATAATGGCATATTAGTAAAAAACATCCCTGAATCAAAGACAGGTATGAAATAATTTATTACGTCCCACGTGGTTTTATAAGCAAAATATTCTCTATTCAAAAAAGAAAAAGAAAAAAAACCACCATTTTTATCTGAAAGTATATTAGGCTATAGGAGAAGGCCCAAAACTGATAAAAAGACAAAGAAAAATTCCTCAGAAAACATCCTGATTACAGCTTTGCCAGGCATACACCTACTAAATACCACAGTCAATTAAAGTTAACCCTGATATTCCAATACTCAATTAGCATGCTAGGTGTATAATGCATAATCTGTCTGGAATGATCCTTATGCACCATTCACCATTGTTTGAAAGTCTTATGTTGCCACTTCTGACTAGTTACAGAGACTCTCACCTCTTTTTATGTTGCCAGTGCACAAGCTAGTCTGTTTCTGATGGAAAAATTCTTAATAAGCACGAGCAAGTTCTGTCATTTCTGCACAGCCAGCTAGCTTATGTGTGTACCTACAAAACCCAGCAATTCCCTAAACATTTGAGGGCACATAAACCTCTAAGCATTTGCAAAACAGACGAAAATGGATGAAGAAGGGTTTGATCGGCACAACAAATAAATTTTTGAACAAGTGCTCACAGACCCTGTGTTTTGCTATTAAGTTACCTAAATTTTTGTGCCTCACATTGCCAAAGGGTCACAATATTTACCTCTGAAGTTGTTTTTCTCATAGGGATAATGATGAATTACTAATATACATGCATACAATGTCAAATACTTTGGGGTTTGATCTCTGTTAATGTAGTGAAATAAGATATTATCTCAGTTGGGTATTAATGGGCTGAGGGCTAATAATGCCCAGGTTGTGGATTTGATCCCTGGACAGGCCTTTCTCTTGGAAAATGGGCTTCATGATTCTTGTAGGTCCCTTTCAACTCAGAATATTCTGTATGGGATATGCCAATGCTTCAAGTAGCTAACATATATTTATAGCAAATCAAAATTTCATCTTGATTTGCATTCCTTTCTCCACAAATTATACCCTCCAAATCTGCTGCTTCTTAGCACAAATGAATAAAAACTACAATTTCAATTTAATTGCTATTGAAGAGAACAAAATCTTTCTTCTAAACCCACATGAAATTAAATGCAGAGAAGAGAAATCATCCTTTGGGATAGATATAGGACAGCTTGTAAAAGCTAAATGAGTTTGTAAAATAATTTCAATAAACTGTCATATATCAATTTTGTCATTTCTATTTGGAAATACAATACTATAACATTCTCATGGTGGTGGGAAAAATAAATATACTTGAAATAAATACCAGTTTCAAAATGGAAAACTCTCAAAACAAATGCTGAAAAACCTCTACACTTGATATTTAAACATTTTTATAACTTTGGCAAGGAAGAGCTTTTTGGGTTGTTTTTAACTTCTGGTCTTAGTTTGAACAAAGCTGACATTAGTTTTAAAGCCATTTCAATCCCAGTTAAGCAATAAGTCCTAAGAGAAAGGGATTTTCAAAAATGTACTTTCAGTTATGTAAAGACAACTACTCTTCTCCCACGGTCCTTCAAGCAACTTCAATGAAGCACACCTTAAAGAGTACAAGAATTTCTAAGTTCTTGGATGGGCTAAATAACCTTCTTCTACTACTGACTTTGAGATCCTCTCTTAGGATTGAAGGCTAATATTTTGTAAATCATCAGGCACAGCCTACAAGATGAAAAGTTCTTTGTGTGCCCATAAGAGTGTTAATCACAGAAGGGTTTCTAGCACGGACTATTCACCACTTTATTCAGGCAAGCAAATATGCATATCACTCCTGCTTTAGAGATGTTGCCCTCCTATGGCCTACAGCCATCCAGAACTGTGACAGAATACCAGTTTTTTCCTAAAGATACTTGGTCTACATTTACACTGGAATCTCTTGTGCAATGCGTTGCTATTTCTATTTTAGTAAAAGTAAACAATGAGCTAGGTAATGAAGTTCCTGGAAAGGCTAAATTGCAGCCAGGCCCAGTGGGTGTCACGAAACAGAAGCTCTTCAACCACACACATGGAGCTGGGTTTTGGATGAAGAGATCTGAACCATCAGCCCATAATCTTTCCTTTTTAATACACCTTGCAGCATGACAGCTGTGATGCTTGGATACTGAGAATGAAAAGGGTCGTGTAGCGCACCAAGGTTCATCCTTTCCTTGTATATTATTTTCCCAAGACATATACAATCATTATTGAATGACCCTGGTGTTTTCTGAGTTCACAACTTTGCCCTGTGGGGACTACTCACATTCATAATTCAGTAACTGAATGTTTCTCATCGCCCTGCCTGAATTTATTATCATTTCCCTTCTTATTACACTAGCAAATTACCTATCTGGAGCAACAGGAACACAGTAACCTCGGGTATAGTTTCTAAAGTGGCATTGCATTTTCATTCTCTAGGTTTAGGTAATGCTATATTTTGGTGCTTTAATTTGTTTTTGAAGTAGCTGTCAATCTGCCAATTTACCTTTGTACTGCCTGGGTCCAGCTAACAGATGCAGATAATAAATAAGGAAGAAAGCAGAAAGAAAACCCCTTCAATAAAACTGGAACTTCAAAGCATAGAATCACCCTCACAAATTTGAAAGCAGAGATTCACTAGGCTACAGTATACTCCATCTGTGGTTGCACGCAGAGGGACAGATTCATCCTTAAATTTCTAAGCAGTTTCAAGTCTCTCATACAGACATATGCTCAAAATGGAGTACTTATTGGTTCATACTGGTTCAATATTTCTGCCTGTGATTGTCCTGATAAAATTGTCAAGAGTCAAGAGCAAGAGTCCTAAGAACAAATTGTCCTTATAACAGACAGCAGAGACTTTTTATTCATTAATCATGACATAAAATCTCTTGTATTTGTACTCAAATTATCATCTTGTTTGATGAACTTGATTGACTAATAACAAGTGTTATTAACTAAGGTGCTTTCTGCCTTGAGGCTTGACAGTATTTTCAATTTAAAAGTTTCAGAAGATTTCATAGACATTGGAAATACTATGAGTAATCTTCAACACTTCTTTTACCTCCTAAATTTATAGCAATACTGATTCATTTTGGTTTTAATGTAAGAAACAGAAAATATATTTTCCTTAGGAATTAAAATGCAGTAAAAAAAAGAAAATAAGCTATATCTACTTAGTGTTCTCCATGTCATAATAGGTTTCTTAGTTGAATATGACATTATTTCAGAAGATTTTGTAACTTTTTTATTATTACATGTATTTATCACTGTTAATTACATTGTTTCATCATTTCTATTCTATGTTCAAAATCTTAAAACTATAAAAATATCTCTATAAATCCATATTTTATTAAAACTTAGTGTAAACAAAACAAAAACATTCTAGATAATAGATTGAGGAAGATATTTGTGCAGTAAACTTTTCCCTTTTTTTTGCCAATATTCAGTAGTATGATTTTACCAAAGAATATTCTTAGAGATGTTAAAACAAACAAGCAAACAAACAAACAAACAAACAAACAAAAAAACAAGAACAACAACAAAGAGAATACTACATAAAATTGCAGCCCGTTTTTGGAGTATCATATTAACCTATCACATTAGGACAAAATATTCCAATATTAGAATATATATTATTATAATTTTTGTATAAGTTATACTTGTCTCCAATTCTATTCTTTTACTTCAATCAGCAAGAAATGGGAGCAGTTATCTGGTTTGTTCCAACTGAAAACAAAAAAAAACCAAAACAAACAAACAAACAAAAGACCAAATAAATAACCCCCAAACAAAAAAAAAAGTCAGTCATTCAAAATATTTGTAACATAGATCACAATCAGAATTATATTTTGCCCCCTTTTTATTAAAGATTACAGACAAACATTTTTACACTCTAGAGAAGCAGTAAGGTGAAACGTAAAAAAAAAAAAATTCTAGTTATATTTCCAATTCTAGATTTAATGGAATCCATATTGAGTACTAGTTTACAATCTGAAGAAAATATATACACCACCCTCCCATAATTAGTACCTGATTATGACTATAATTACTTAGCAATTATGACTAGTTACTATGTGTTGTCTTCCCCCATTGATTTAGTGTTTTCACAGATCAAAATTTCTGTGGCCTTTGTGTTTGTGCAATTTTGTCCTGGAGAATTATAGGAATACATAAAATGGGTGTGTGATTTTTCAGAAACCTGGAAATTGATACAGCTACACTGAAGTGGCTGTGCTGCTGCCACACCAGTGGCATAGTGTGTCACTCCCTGAAAGCACCGGGTTTCCTGTGCATCCTCTGTACAGGGGTTTTGTACAGCTGCAAGGAAATAATCAAAATGACTGCACAAATTGAAAAAATCTGTATTGTTCATAAGCAGTAGGTTTCAGGCTACTTGTAAAAGACTTGTCCATAAAAGGTGTCATGAAGAAAAATAGAGATTTCTTCCATTAACTGTGGTAAGTTAGTCAGTCCTTGCATTTGACTTCATCTGACATGGCAAATAAGGCTCTTCAGACTGACTTTGAAAAACATTTCCTCAGAACATCTCCAGGATACTAGGATACCAAGATCTACAGCCCAGCAAGCCAATATCATGATGTTTGACAGGGTAATGATATATTCTTAATAGTTTGATGGTAGGGAAGAAAATATTCTCAAATGTCCAAAACTAGTTAATGCCGAAGGTTTCTGCCTTCATAATTTTTGTCATAGGTTATAATTACAATTTTTATACAGATATTAATCTTTATCAATCAGATTTCTGTAATTTTGCCCTTACCATCTTAGAATCAGGGACAAAGAAATACATATTTTTTTTAATCCTGGGCTTATTAAGGTACATAGGAAGAAACTTAAATATATTTTGTTCTTGCTACTGCTCCATGGACAAAGACGAATGCATTTTCCAGTAGCTTTTCTGCTGTTGCCAAGCAGAGATGAGTATTATCTTATCTTTTTTGTTTTGCTTAACACAATTCTGCCCCAAGATGAAGTCAAGGCCAAGGGCAGACAAATATTTCACATGGAAAAGAAAGATAAGTAAATATTCACCCTAGGTGTATTTGTTCCTGCATGGTGAAGCTAGTAAGAATCATGTGAAGAAAGCAAGTGTGTATACATCTTTTGATTCTCTCTTTAAATTAGCATTCTTATTAGGCACACTGGGACCATTTTCCACTATCTGGAAAAATCCTGTAAAGCATTCCTGCTCTGTACTGTAGTGCCACTGCCCTTTACTCAAAAAGAGTGCCTAAAAGACTGGGTACATTATGAAAGACACAAGAACTTCATTATATTGTTGAGAAAAAAAAGGAAAACAGTTAACATTGTGTTCAAAGGAATATTATATCTTTCTCAATGAGCTTAGTAATGCAAAAGTTCACATTTTAGGAGTCTGATGCTGCAGCATTTATTCATCCCAAGTACTTAAATGAAACTATTTTTGTGAGCAAAATTTCTTTCAACTGGACTTGGAGATAAAATTGTTAGCAACTCCTTGATATGAATTGACATTCATTTCAAGGACGAGAAAGTTCAAGTACAGAACTGCCTCTGCATATTCTGATTTCACAGCATTTTGATGTAGGTTTTTGTTCTAGCTTGTGAGCGAAGAGAAGATTTGCAGGGACTTAAAATACAGCCAGATTTTATTTCAGCATTTGACTGTATCACTGTTGGTCCAGTTCTGCCATTATCTCTGGGCAGATTCCAGGGAAAATCAGACTGTCTGTGTCTATGTTTGTATGTATGTGAATGTGTGCACTTCTTCATTTGTTCATTTGTGCTGTGTTCCTCTCCCTCTGGGCCCTGTGGTGCTCAACAGAAGAGCTTCCAGAGCTCCCCGAGAAAGTGATCTCAGCACAAGCCTGCCAGAGATTCAAGAAGATTTAGACTGCTCCCAGGAACACGGTGGGACTCTTGGGGCGCTGTTCTGAACTTCCATCATCTTTGTGAGTCCCATTCAGCTCTGGATATTCTGTGACCTGAGTTCTTTTTGTAATGACTTCACTTTGAGGTGTGGGACAGCCCTTATCTGACCACGATTCCTGTGGAAACCACGACCTTCACTAGACCATCACTGCTCTGCTTTACTTTGCTTTTGGGTCTTTTTTTGTCACTGCCTATAAGTCACAGTTTATAAACATTCAAGAGTCCAGAAAGTGTGCTAAGACTCAGAACTCCTGCTTAATAATTTCATAAAGAATATGTCTTTAAAAGGCAGCTTATTTGAAATGATATTCATCGTGACTGCAATACTAGTCAATTAAAAATATTTTATAAAACTTCAATAACAGTAGGGTTAAAATAACTCCTAAATAATAAGCAAATTCTCTTATTTCCTGAATAACATGCAAGTAGGAAGTAAGGAAAACCAAGCCATTATTAGCCTTTATTGTGTAACATATTTTCAAAATATGCTTTGATCACCCAGTCACTTGAATTCTTTATATCTTATTGTTAATGGCTTTGCTTTGAAAAGGGTGTGTTTCTTACTTTTAAAAAATAAATATATAAATAAACAAAAAATGCATCTGATGGTATTTAAAGCCACATGATGACAATCAGCTTAACTTTCATTTATGCAAACTTTATGCACATAAGACTTTAATAGTTCCAGAATAAAGGAACTAAGAACAAATGAAATTTCAACAGCAATCAAATCATTACCATATTATGGTGGCACTATTTCAGCTATTATTAATGCCACATTTCCAAAAGGTCATAAAATGAATGTAACTTTATTTAAGAAAGAAAGCACAATAAAAATGATCAATATCAAAGGAACGCTCTAGCAATGGTAGACAAATCCTCAGCACATTATCCAGATAGCACAATGACACTTGTGTGGCATTTGTGTGTGAAGCACACATCACAGTGGCTGGAAAACTAGCAGTATATAAAAATACTCTGCCTTATCTCACATAGTTTTCACCAGGTAAATCATATTTCTGAAACAAATGATAACATGAACATTTCTAAATAAAGAACAAAAAAATGTCATTTTGTTTGCCAGAAAAAGAAGTAAAAGCAAATATGCATTTTATCAATATTTCTTCCCATAAGACAAAGTCTTATGGGAAAAAAAATATTTTATTTTTTTTTTATATCTTCTGAAGATACTATGTTAGGAGCAGAGAAATTGATTAAAGCAGTTCTCAAAAGAAAATTTTCCAAAAGTTGTGAAGCTCTTTCTTGCCTTTCTTGGAGTCATTTATATTTTTTTTTTATAATAATTTGATTTTAACATAGAATTTGAAGTAACAAAAAAAAAAAATAAAGAAAGAAATTTAATGATGATATTCCTTGTTTGTTAAATTCCCCAGAAGCAAACCCAGAAAATCTGTAGATTTTGACCTAAAATTTGAAGAACTCGGGTTTACCACACAAAGGAAAAAAATTCCTTAATTACTATTAATTTTTAGTGGAATTACATCTTTTATTCCTTGTACAGTTGCTTATCCCTTATCAAATCAAACTACCGCAGCTATTAATTTCCTTTTGCAAACATCAAAGTATTCTGCAGGATAAATATGCATTCTATTTGCTTAATATTGCACTAAATGTTTGACATATATACTTAAAATTTTCCACAGGCAATGCTCACACGTGGCAACTGGAAGCATGGAACAACACAGCAAAGCCTGAGGCAGGGCACTATTGCACAGTGGAGAGCTCCAAACTCTGCTTCTGTGAATAGAGGCATCACCTCAAAGTATATGCACTGATGTAATAGAATTGCAGAATTATAGAATGGTTGGAAGAGACCTTAAAGATCATCCCATGGGCAGGGACACTTTCTACTAGTCCAGGTTGCTCAAATGCATCCAACCTGTCCTTAAGCACCTCGTGGCCTAGAACATCCACAACTTCGCTGGGCAACCTGTTCTGGTGCTTCACCATCCTCACAGTAAAGAGCTTCTTCTTAACATTTTATCTAAATCTCTCCTTTTCAGTTTAAAACGATTCCTGCTTGTCCTATCACTAACTGCCTGTGTAAAAATTCACTATTTTTGTAAGATCTTTTAAAAAACTGCTGGAAGGCCATAATGAGGTGTCCCTGGAGCCTTCTCTTTCCCACGCTGAGCAATCCCAGAGCTCTCAGCCTGTGTTCATGAGAGAGGTGTTCCAGTCCTCTGAGCATCTCCATGGTTCTCCTCTGGACCCACTCCAAAAGGCCCGCATCTTTCTTGTGATGCTTTTTGGATAACTAGAAACTGAATTTCTCAACATTTTTAAAAATAAAACTGAAGTAGAAGATGGACTCCAGGAATCACATAATGCACTCCAGCTGCAAGCAGACATTAATTCTTTGGATCCAGACTACAAGAGGTCTGAAGTTAAAAAAAGTAAAATAAAATTAAATGTCCTTCACACGGATACCCTATGTGTAACATGAATTTTAGGGACTGCACAATGGGCCCTATGAGAGTTTTTATATTGGCATATTAAGTTTTGATATTTGAATAATCCTAAAGGCAAAGGAACTACTGCATACTCAATGCCATCAAATAATTTTTTAACACTGATAGTTGACAAAATGTCGATTCTTGAGCTTTCTGTTACTATTATTCTGTGACTTAAGAGTCTCCCTTGTATCCCAAGCTCAAGATAACTGAGATCATGAGATTCCAGTTGGTGAAGCAACACTTTGAGGTGGTAGTTTAAATAAATTATAATGATTTAAAAGCTGCTCAGAAGCTTGGCATTGTAGAAGCATTTTTATTTTTTTTCTCAACTGAGTTCCTGTACCTCTATTAAAAATGCATGATAAATACTTCTCAATTAACTACTAGGACAAGTCCATGCGTTCTATTTAACAAATATTTTATATAATGTAAATATCTTTACATTTGAAGATAAACTGACTACATTTAAATTTGAAAATAATTTAATATGCCTCTCTTCTTACCTGTGTGAGTTAGTTTCTTTTTTTCTTAGTGACTGAAAGAAAATAGTGGAATTAACTTCAGATATGATAAATGAGATTCTGAATAAATAAGAGCTGGGCATATAATTCTATCTGATTTTCTGTATTCTTGAGGAACACAAAACATTAATTTTATATTATTGATTCAAGGAGGAAGTGCAATCATTCAAAATCTGTAGACCTGCATACATTCAGCTATGTATCTGGCTCACTGTCTTCAAAGCACTCTGGAGAGCAGTTTCTAACTCTTGGACTAATACTATGAACAGATTTCCAAAAATTGGGCCAGTCTTTAGTGGGGAGTCTAAATACCTTCCTGCAAACCTGCAGGAATCACCAATTGTATGCATGTGCATGGAGTAAGCACTCAAAGAAGGTTTATTTACAGTGCTAGGGATTCCTCTGAGATTCACCCATCCACTATCAAATCTCCTTGCCTTTTCTCTGGAAGCCTCTTTACTTTGTGGAAGTTGTACACGATATCAAACTGAAGATCTTGCAAACATGCCTTTTCTGCATGACAATGAAATAAGAGACTGGAAAATATGTAATATTTCCAGATGTTGCAAAAGCATGAAAAAAAGAAGTCTGTCTTCAAGAACCTTAGTACAAGATCACTTATAAATATTAATGAGTACAAGGCAGCTCACAAAAATCTGGTAATTGGTAAGTAACTTCCCCTTTCTTTGTTATTAGTGCACTTTTCAACTGGAAACAACCAAGATGAGATGCTGACTCTAGCCATATTGCTTTAGCATTCTTTTTACACTGATGTAGTGTCACTTTTGAAATTATGCCAGGCTAAAATAAGCCCCCCTTTTCTGGCTTGGAAAATCTGGCTCCCTCATCTTCATCACCTACCTGAGCTGGGATTAGTGTAGCTTTTGGCAAGCACAAATGAGACTTTTCACCCAAATACATGAATATATATTTAAGCCAATCACATGCACACATAGATATATTTGCCAAATACCATTGATTTCACTGGTGTATTATATAAAACTATATTTAAAATTCAGCTTCCTTTCCTTTTCCTTTTTTTCATTCTGCCTGAGTAAAAACTCCACTGTTTAAAAATATTTCTCCCTACAGGATAAATTATACGTGACCTTTTTGCTTGTCCATTTCTCTTGAGATATAATAAAGACATGATAAAGATACCATACTTATTATTTTCAAATCTGTAGAAATAGTACTAATTTTATACACTTAGTTTAAAAAATCCTGGTTTAGGATGTTGGAGTTTGTTGGGTTTTTTTTTTTACTGTTTAAGTATTGCCTAACTTATGCTACAGTGTACAAGAGTGGGCTTCCATTCTGTGTTCATACTGATTCATCCTGAGTTTCAGCTGCAACATCTAATCTTCACACTTAATCATTTCAGTATTAGTAATTTCTGTACAACCATAACCTTCATTTTTACATCAGTATTTTCTAATTATTTCATTTAAAACTGCGTTTTTTAGTTGTTGGGAGATTCTGGGAAGTATTGATCAAAAAGGGAGTGTATAAATCAATGAAACGGCTCATTTGTAGCAGAAATCATTCCAAATAGTATCTGTTCCAGGCCCACAAGGCACCTGCCACCGGTGCTGTACTTTGAAACCAGTGGAAAAATAGATAAAACTCAGCATATAATTAATCACACTTAAAAATATTATGAAAGCCTAGAGCACTTTGAGATTTGAACATAACTGATGTCTGAAATATATATATTTCAAAGTTCTAAATTACACATTACAGAACTTGAAATGCAGAACATGAACACATATATTGGTATAAAACATTCTGAGCAAGAAAAGAGATTAGTGTTACTGAAGAAATAACTGATCAATTCAGAGAAAAAAAAATGTGGTTCTGATGAGGGGACTGGGAAAAAGAGAAGGTTGACTACAGACCTACAGCATTTTTGCATCACAGATTCTAGCAGTGTGGAAAATGTAGGTTATCAACCACTTGTTCAGTTAATACTGGTGCCCCCCCATTGGATGACCATGTGCAGAGAAGCCAAACTTATCCGTGGTACAGAATCAGTTTTTACATGAAGCACATCCAACCTTGACAGAGTCTTGGCTGTTGTTAGGCCTCCTGATAACTACTGAGTTTTTGGCTCCAGCTGCCTTGTAGCAATTTACTCACTATTTCACAGTAAAATTTAAAGGGAAAAAAAACCCTTGCCAACACACCTTTATTTTACAAAGACAGCAACAATGTTGGGTAATGACAGCTTATTTTCCTTTAAGAATGCTTTGAGATTTGTATTTTTAAATAATCTCAGAAAATTTAATAGAACTTTAAAATGTATTCCATAATTAAGAATCAAGAGAAGACAAGATTGCAAGTGCTGATAGAAAGACATCCAAATTAGAGTAAAAACTGATGCAACATTGATTCTCAGAACCATAGAAACATGGAATAGTTTGTGATAGAAGGGACCTCCAAAGATCTTCTAGTCCAACCCCCCTATAATGAGCCAGGACATCTTCAAGTCCCCCAGGTTTCTCAGTCATGTCCAATTACTGAGTGGTGATTTGTTTCCAAACAAAAGTGTAGAAGAATGAAATATAGGTGATTCAAACTGTTAGGCCAAAACTTCCGAATGCTTCACGTCATGAGCTCATTCAGGATGGGTTTCTTTTTATTTTTTTTTTTTCTGAAGAAAGACTTTCTATTTAATTTGGAGCCATCAAAGGAAGAGGGCAACACTGTCTTTCTTTCCTCTATCTTAATATGTTCAGGGTTCTCTGCACGTGGTCATCCAATGGGGACACCAGTATTAATTGAATAAGTGATTGACAGCCTTCATTTTCCATGCTGTTAGAACCTACGACACAAAATTATATCTAAATCTTCTTCTTTAACAGTCCAAAGAGCTTTACTTTTCAGAATGATAAAATATTCTTTTTCAGATATCAAAATTTCAAGAAGCTTCAGTCTACCTGGGAAACTTAGAGGCTCCTAGAAGATGTCTGTCCACTTGGAAAAGATGGATCTGCACAAATGGCATGTGTGTTAATGATGCCACTCTTGCTTTTGACAATGTCCACATCATCACATTTACTTTAAAGAAAGTATTGAAAAAATTACTTTCTAAGAAGACACGTGACAGAATACAGAAAATCATCAGCATCATATAGAGAACTCTCAAATGCTTTTGATATTCTGGATAACTCTCCTTTCTCCATTCCTAACTAAGGATAGTAGTTATATTCTTAGCAAGAAATCAGGAAAAACCCTGAGTGCCACTCTTTTTGAATTTATTCTGCTCATGAAACTAACAGTTTACACTGCCAAGACAGAAAGGAAAGAACAAACAGACAAATAAAAAAAATGAATGAAAGACCAAAGGGAGGAATAAAAGAAAGACATCACTGGGAGAATCCAAAGGGCCTGAATTTCTTCACATGATAAATCATAAACATCTTGAGAACAGGATGAAGCTTGAGTAGAATAAGGATAGAGGTAAACTAACGAAGTGGCTGTGTGACTGGCTCCTCAGACTGAACACATCCCTTAGAAAACATGAGAGCATTCCACAAAAATTGCTCTGTGTTTCTTTTCATATTTTCGTAATGCCAGTGTCTGAATTTGGAAGCAGACACTCCATGGTTCTGTGCAATGATCAGTTGCAACAATCATCAGAATTACGAGATGTAATCAGTAACAGCTGTGGGAGAGATCAAGGATTATCCTCCTACATTTAGTCCACATCCACACTTCACTGGTGTTTTGCACCACCCCAGCTAGGCAAGCACTTGTGTGTCGGGAGATGGCAGGTTAATGCACAGCTTAGAGTGTGAATTCATCCTGTCTGAAGTGATCAGGAGTGCGAGATGTATTGAACAGCTGTATTGAGCTTAAAAGCATAGGAGAAGGTGAATGAAAAATAGGAAGAAGGTAAGGAAAAAAGTGAGAAATTAGTAAGGCTAGAAAAGGACAGGGCTGTGTTCATCTGTAACATGTGCCAAGTCACTTGCCATTAAGCATAGTAAAAATTAGGAAGGACGTCATTGTCCATCTGACTCCGTTTATCTGCTAATCAACACTTTTTATACTCATAATCCTGAACTCTCATTTTAAATCCACATTAGTGAGATGATCAGGCTGTTTTACTCTTACTTTATGGACCTTGCCAAGAGAACTCATTTTCTCACATCATTTGCTGCAGTATCTGTCTATTGTTAAGTGCTGATCAGTCTGGTATAGCACTGCCTCTTTCTCACCTGTTACTTTAAAATTAAACAGATTAATAAATTAAAGTTGACATTCCAGTATTCATTTTTTGGCTGAGGAATATACTTCTGATTGTCAGTAACCAAAACAAAATATTAACATGGCTCCAAAATACTAATTAATTCACTTTAACACAACTATCTTTATTTTTTACTGGTCACTTAGTTTCATACATATCAAAGTTTTTTATGCTCTCCTCTACCTTTTATTATTCCAAGAATTTCAGCTTGTGTGTGCAAAGCATGTCATTATCATCTTCTTTTTAAAGAAACACAGTGAGGTTCATTTTGACCTTTAAATCAATGAGAGTTGTGCCAGAAGCAGCAGTCTTGTGTGACTTTTTTGGGAGAGGCTTGTGTTTCATACATACAGGGTTTGCTACTGTTGAGCCTCAGACTTCTGGTCTCCATCTCAAGTTTTAAAGCACATTATGGTATGCTACGTGTGCCGACCCCAGCTAAAACTATGCCAGCATTTCCATAATAAAAGCTCTCATTTCCAGAAGTTCCAACTGTACAGTCAGCTGTAAAAATGTGCAGTAGGCTAAAATTGGATATATGGGATTTCAATATGGAATTAATACAAATTTAAAAAAAAACATTCCATTTGATTTCTGATGTTCTTTAAAAAGTAGCAGTTTGTGAGATCCCTTATTGCCCTCTCACCTTGTAAATAAAAAAGCAATTTAGTTTTTTTGAAAATAACTATATAAACCTGATGAGCCTGCTTCTGCTTCCACAGAAGACTTGCTTTATATCTTAGACATGGATATTTTTTTCACATATACAACACAGGTGAACATATGCAGTTTTTTACTGAGAAGAATTTAAAAATAACACAATGTCATCCTACCTACACAGGTCACTGTTACTGATGTTTTTATCTCATCAGAATCCTACTTCTGAAAAATCAGGGATGTGTACACCAATTTATAATTTTGGTTTCGTGGCAGGGGGCAGGCTCACACTGCACCCTCTCTTAAACTAGTCGTGCAAACTTTCTTGTTTTTTCATTGCTTACTTTGCTTTATGCAGTTCTTTTATTTAGTTAGAATGAAGTTTGAAATAACACTAAATAATAAATTTAGTTGTGGCAGGTCTTCCTGTTTTGCTGTATAATTCCACGAAGTTTGCCTAGGCATATTCTCAGCGGTCTCATGTCATGCATCTTGCCTGCCCAAATGCCAATTTTTGACTAAGGCAATGTACTTTCTGTGCAAGGATATCATTGTAACTCTGGCAAGGATATCTGTAATTTATCCATCCAAGAACCTAATGTATATAAGTTTCAGAGAACAAATTGCATCCATTCTGCTAGCAGACAGATGAGAATGTGCAAGGCATGCCTTCCATAGCCTTCCCCACAGCCTGTGACTCTGCTGCAGTTGGGCAGATTTGGAAATTAGGCTCCAGAGGTGCCTGTACCCCACAGTCTGTGCAAAGAAAGCAAAGAGAAACTGTCTGCTTATTCAGCAACACCAAATCTTAGTCTGTCCACATCACTGTGAAATGAGAAGTAAATGATGGAATTTTTAATCTACTTTATGAGAAAGAAAATATCTAGATTAATAGAATATATGAGTCAGTGTGTGTCCTGGTGCTAATTGTGCTATAATGTGCTGAGTCTTTTACAGAAATTTAGAAACAGGTTCAGTCCTTCAGCATCAATTGTCATTACATCTGAACATATGTTCCATAACTCTCTCTTGTTGGGAGAAAAAGTACAATTATATGTGGGAAAAATCAAGGTTAAAGCAATCTAGGACAGCATAATAAAACTACTTAAAACTCTCTATTACAGATAAGGCAAATGAGCTGCAAGCAAAACATTTTTATCTACCAAATAATTTCTTTTACTAATGTCTGTGAAAATGTGCAGATATACTTCAGAGAATTTGGGGGTGTCCCTTGTTTCTTCTAAGAAAGTTAAAATGAAATAAAATGTAAAAATACGGGCAAGGTCTCTGGTTTACAGAACCTTACCTTATGTCTATTCAGGAGTTTCAGATAAAGTAGCCATCTACATAAAACAAAGATCAGAAAACTGCATTGCCAAATCAAACTAGCCTATTTACTTTGTGTAAAATACAAAATTGAATGCGGCTGTTACTATAAAAAGAAACACGTTAAAATTCTGAATGTTTATGATGGCTTCTGATTTCATCTTCCACAAGCTGAAATCTATAAAGCATTTTGCTTCCTAGCACTCAAAATAGTGAATTATACTACACAGCCTAAAATATAAAATACATAAAGAGGAAAAGCTAAGGATGCCACACTGGTGAGAGAAAATGTGAGAGAAAATGTGTTTCATAGCTCAAGTGAAAACTATTTATTGGTTGCATAATATCAATAGAAGTACTTTTAAAGTATGAAGACTGTTCCTGGTTTTTGAGCTCAATCCAAACACAATGACCACTATGATCTCATTATGTTCCACTTTTTCAGGACTGATTGAAGGTCCAGAATCCTTAGAGTTATGTGCCTTATTTCATATTCTTGGATGTGTAGTCTGTAAGGAAGGCTTTGCTTTTTTTTTTAAGGAGAAGTGGGAGAAAGGAAAAATAAAAAAAACAAACCAGGCATCCTTCAGGAATTTCAATATATGGCTGCTAGCCATCTGCTTCTTGTACAGGGTCAGACAATGACTGTCCATAAAAATCATCATCCCATCCTTGTTTTTTTGAAAAAGTGAAAATTCTGGGGTAATGGACAACAGGATGTGGAAAATCATGCCTTATGAACTAGGACCACCAGAAGACACACTGCTACCCATGGATAAAGTGGATGTGAGGATCCCACCCCTTGGTATTTTATTGAAACAAGAAGGAATTCCATAGGAGAGTAAAACTGGACTAAAACCACATTTTTGCATCCTTGCGGGGAGGTCCCAGACAGACACAAGGCATACACATTTTAAATAACATAAAACGTAACAGCATCTTATGTATCAATTGCTGTGTGACAATTAACCTCCAGGTTTCAGCAAAGAATCATATAGAAATAGGTTTGCAGGCCACTGATACATCACTAAAAACTAATGGGCATCCATGAACAATTTCAGGAGCGTTGGTGAGGCAGGAACCAACATTGCAGAAAGAAGCAGTATCTCCAATGGCCCTACAGCCACGCTGGAATTATATGTTGACAATGGACACTGACCCACGGCTAATTCTGCACACAATACAATCATGTTAATACAATTTCTGCTTGCCATTTGAATCCCTTAGCTGATGTCTGCAACATCCTTAATTGGTAGCTAAAGGCAAACAACCATCTCCTATCAAGTCTGTGCATAAAACAGGACTTTTGAGGGGGAAAAAAAGACCATGAGGAAATCAAAAGGAATGTTTTGTCTTCTATCCTCTTAATCTGTACAGAAATACATACAACATCTTATAAAGCATCAATACTGCATGATGATGTGGGTTGGGCAGGAGATTAGGGAGCAGCAGTTTTTAAAGAGACAAACACTGATCCTATTAGAGTTAATTGAGGTAAAATTAATCAATTTTAAAGGATTCAAGATGACCCTTGATTTCTCCTACTCTTGACAGTCAAGTAATTTACTTTTGCAACCTCCTAGAGCACTTTGGTTTTGCAATATACATTTTTATATAAATATCCTCCCCAAATATTAACAGTCTAGTACTCATTTCTGTTGCTACACATAACTCTCTTTTTATAGTGTAACATTGACATCTACATTGACTCCTCTTTCTGTGCTGTTACTATGAGTATAGGATTGGACTCCTACTGAAAAGCTGGAAATAACAAGAAGAAATAACTAAGACTCCAGCTTTTTAAAGATCACCAACTAAAAATGGAGCCATCACTATCAGTGAAGGATGGACAATATCTTTGTGTAATAAAACTGAATGTTAGACTTTGCATGCATGCTGCTTTGTTCTATAAAAGTCGTATTTTGTCCAGCAAGATAACATTCTAACCAAACAGTCTTTGGAAAAGCAGAAGGATCTTTAACATTTTATCAAGGAACATACATCTATTTCGTGCATAAGTAATCTACAAGTAAGTGGAATGAGCTAATTTATTTTCAATTGAAGTTATTAACTTTAAAATAATTTCTTTACATAATTTTGTGGTTTTATTGCTAGGTGCATGCAGTAAAATCCAATGACTCCTTTTCATTTCTGCTCTTCCTTTTTCTTCCACTGCCTGTTCTTTCTGTTTGACTGAACAAAAAAAAAAAAAAAAAAAAAAAAACAAAAAAAAAAAAAAAAAAAAAACACGGGANAACAAAAAACAAAACAAAAAAACACGGGAGTAGTGAGTCAGAATAGAAGAAAGAAGGAAGGTTTCTTTGCAAGTCTTTAAGTAGAAGTTTTGCATAATTGGGTATTTTCAATCTCTAAATTTAAAAGAATAACCTGGGAGTTTGCAAAAGTGATAAGTGTTGAAGAAACTCTTGAAAGTTTTGAACAATTACTGTACTTAGCAAGTGATATTTACTAGTAATAAGTCAAAGATCTTAGTATGACTGCGGTTTTCCCTCAGTGTCTTCAGTGAAGCTCTGTCCACCTCTCACTAATTAGGCAGATTTCTTCTCAGCAGTAAAACTAATAGATAGATATATATGTATAAACATGAAAGAGTGGGTGAAGAAAACCTTTTGTTTTCTTTTGGAGCTGAGAGCCAGTGAAAAGGGCTGTATTAAATCTCTCAAAAGGGAAAGAAACTGAACAGTGCCAATCACTGCGTGGCAAACAGCTTAGAATTAAACCCCCATTCCTCTGGAATTGGAAATGTAAATTTCCTGGAACCAGACTGACCAGCTGAGCCCCAGTTCAGCAGTGTATTTTTGTGGTTTTGTAACTCCAGAGTAAGCAAAAAATAACTGCAGACACTCGGACCTATTTTGTGTATTTATTCTGGTTTATTGTCTCTCCTACGTGCACACTCTCCTTACAGTGCCTGGCTTTTTCTCCTTCTCAGCAAACATGTCCTGAGCTGGCAGCTATTTTACCTTTCTCCCTCTTTACCTACTGCCTGCATTTGAAGATCCTCTGATGTCTGTGTGCTGAAGAGAAACGCTGATCTCCTGCAACCAGGGAGTCACAGGCTTCAGTGAGACACACCCGCGGTGATCTCTGCTGGGGGAGGGAGGAGCTCTCTTCATAATAAACCAACATTTGCTCTAAAAGAGAAAAACAGCTATTGAGATACTTCCCCCTCTAGCCCTCCCTTGCAAGTACACAAGTGCATTTGGCATTTTCTTGTTCTTTAGTTCTGCGTCTTAAAACAGAAATCTTTTTTTTTTTCCTACTATGTGCAACATCAAACATAATACCAGCATTGAGGATATTTGCTATCACTATTGTGATTCCTCTCAGTATGTACACATTAAATAACTTATGTTCTGAATTATTGGATAGGAAAGGAATTTAATGTTATTATGGATGAAAGTCCTGAGAAAGGGTTCTGAAATAAACATTTCAGTGTAAAGAAGAAATTCCGGTGAAAGAATAGGTGTTACTTAAAGGCTTACATTTTTATTAGCTGTAAGAAAATTTCTCTTTGGAACTTCCTGTAACAGTTAATCTGACTCACACTCCCTACCTGTAGGTTATTTTGGAATTTCTGCAATAACAGGTAATGGGAAATTTTCCTTACTCCTCTGACAAATATGTGTGCTACAAACAGGAAAAAAAAAAGAAGAAAAAACCTCACATGCATGTTTAACTCTGAAGCCCACCACTCATCATAATTCTGCTTATTTCAGCTTTTTATTCATAGATTTATGCAACACAAAACTTTTCCAATGCAAGGGGGAAAATTTAGAAAAACAAACACTAGTGTGAATTATCCCAGTCAATCAGAGAAAAAACCCAACAAATTTTTCTTTCTACCTGCCACTAAAATATAAATAAGACAAATACTCTATAGGTATAGGTTAAAATAAATATAGTTTGCAATTCTTTCAGTGGTTCCATCTATCTATAAATTGTAGTTGCATATGTTAGAGCAATTCATAAAATATGTTTATATATTTGCATACACATGCATACTCTATACTGTGGTGGATATTGATTCACAGAAAAAAAAAGAGAAAATTATCCAGAAAGCCTGGTTTCAGAAATTAATTTTTAAATTCTGAAAGTGAACATACCAGTAGTAAAATAATAATACTTTTAATTATTATATTTAAATATTCATAGCATACTTAACATATGTACCTTCTATGGCTGCATTACATATTACATATATGTACATGCACACACACACACTTATCAGCATCTGAGGGAGTTTGTCATGGTGACTAAATCCAGTAATTTCTAACATTTGAGGTAAAGTAAATTGTAGTCTTCATGCTTCTAAGAGTTTTGATTCAGGTCTAAGCAGTATCTGAATATCCACCTGTATGATCTGTGAGTTAATGTTTTGGCACAATAATCAAATTAATTATCTTTTGAACTCTGCATGGCCCACATGTGACAGTACTAAATCTATATTATATATGCATACCTAAACATTTAGATATATAACAGGTGTAATATAAATCCACACAAACATGCGCTTCTATATAAATATATTTTAATTTAAAAAACCCCCGCCATTATGCTCATCCTAATCAGATAAGGACACGTCTGTGATATACCCATAGGTCCTTGATGAAACGGGTCAAGTTGAGCCTTGCTTTTCCTGCCACTGTCCAGCTGCCTCAGGTGTGTCTAAGCCCAGCTTTAGAGGGAGAGCAAGTTAGTGTTTGTGTACTTTCAGAGGACAGGCTGAGAACATGTACTCAGTGTGAGACAGCACTGACAGTTCTCTCAGCTCCTTCATAGCTATAAAAAGGTCTGGGAATCATTTCACTGTAGTCACTTAACTGTGGCTGTTTGGTAGCATCAAGAATTAAGCAATTTTGCAAAATGCCTGAAAACTTTACCTGTTGCAGAGATTTCTGAACATAAATAAAAAGGGACTGAAGTACCAACTTGCGGTAGATTTGACCATAATCTATATTTTAAAAACATTTCAGTTTCTCAGGCACTGAAGATTAACCAATGTGCTAATCATGAAAATGCTATCTCATCTAACAGCATTTCTAAATAATTTTTTGATAAGAACTACCAAATGGCTCGCCTAACATAGAAAAACTTGTGCTATATGTTTGGTCTCAATTCTACCGTTAACTTCCTTTTCAGGACAACCTTTTATAGTTTCCTTTGTTCTAAACCACAAGGAAATCTGGGGTGAAATCCAGTCTTTGGGTCATATAGTTCTATCTCCTATACTTTTCTAGCTACAGAATATTTTTTCCCTCCTGTGTAGAGCCCACTAATTGCATTACCTCTTCCAAGAGTGGCTTTTTGTCTTGATGTAAAAATGTCACACAATAGATAACCCAACACAACCCCTGGCAGAGCATTCAAACTTCAAATTGCTTTTGAAGTTCCTTTGATTTTAATAAATGATACACGCTATCATGAAAATAAGGTGTTGTATGTGACGTGTAACTAACACCAATTAAAGGACAAATGATTTTTGATTATTTATGTAAAGAAAGAAGTATAAATGATAATTGTAGGCTTGGGTTATGTCATGAAGTGTCTACTTTTAGATGTAATCCACTTAAATCAAAGGATCATCATAAATCTCAATTGGTTTTTTTTCAGATTCCTATGAAACTTTACAAAATGCATACAAAGTTATAAACAAATGAATTAATGGAAGTATTATAAAGTACTAGGTGTTAAACAAGCTGCAGACATCAAAGGAATATCAACAAAGTATCGTAAGAAAGGAAGGAAACAAAGAAATCCATCCCAAAAATTTAATATATTTATGAATTCTAAATGTTTTCTTATACTTAACAGAAGAGAATACTTTGAAGGAGTAGAAAACAGGCACAATTTTGGCAAGAAAAAGAAATATAATCTTGAAAGGTTTTACAGTACAAACAAAACCAGCATATTTTGACCTGCTGTATAAAAATTCTGATAGTGAAATGCATAGTTGCTTTACATCACTGAAAAGGAGATAAAGATCCCTTTCTCTATAGCACTAATTCAGCATTCAACACATTCGCAATATGATGCCCACTTTGGGGCACCTCAAAAGAAGAAACTTGTCAAGAAATTGGAGGAAATGTTTAAATGACTAGAAGGTTTTATTTATGAGTTTCAGTGTATTTGAGCTGATACCAGTAGAGATAGTGGTATGAATATCTTATAAATACTAGAGAGCATTCACAAATCTTACTAGGCTGCTACAGGAGAATAAAGATTGATAACTATTTAAAAAGGGTGAAATCTGCTCATGTCACTCAGTCAATTTTGTTCTCAGAGAAAGACACTTCACGGGAAGCAGCAGAGGTGGAATTGATCTTAACACATATAAAAAATTGTAATTGTATACGTCATGGAAAAAAATGAAAAAAAACTAGACATCAGAACACAAAAATATCTTTTGATGGTACAAGTTAGCTTGAAAAAAACAAACAAACCAACCCAAACCAAAATATCACAACTCAATAAAAGACTCAAAAAAAGAACAAATCTAAAATTGATCAAATGTGGCTTTCCCATAATGAAGAGCAGTGTGCTTCACTGTTCTGGTTCTGTAGTTTGTATTATATCTCAGTCTCCTTTACTCAGCTTTCTGATTTTATATCCATTCACAATTTCTTTGCAAATATCATGTACTCTGCTCATTACTCTGAACTGTTCCTTTCTATACACACAGCCTACAGGTTTACTATTTTTTGAAAATATATAGGATACTATTTTTTTTTCTCTTTGTAGCCAAACTGAGCTGTCACAATCTCGGGTTTATTTTATTCACAGACAGACAATGCTTGGAGTCAAATTTCCTTTATTTCTTGTCAGACTAGTTCATGCATATCATTTGAAATATGAGGTTCAAACAAATAATGTGTATAAAATATTAATAATCTCACTGTTGTGCATTCATTATTTCAATAAGAAAAAAACCTGAGGCATAAACATCAAATATAATGAGACCATTACAGAAGAAGAAACAAGGTAATCAATTTCTAATATATAACACCACTACAATGATATTAGCTGTAATTTAAACAAAGTAATCTGCTTTTGTTTGATATGCAAAATGTAAATGAGACATTTAGGCAATGCTCCCATCTCACATCAATGATGCTAATGAGGCAATGGTAAGGTTAATAAATATATTCTTTTATTATAGTGGGAGTTTTTAAAACTATATTTTGGGTTGACAAATTCCTTTGGAAACTTGATAACGCCACTTCAGATAAAACTAAGCTTTTCCTTTCAAAGACACAAACAGAAAATTATGTGACACTTGCATTTTTCCTGAGGCAGCCATTCAATACCAGAACCATATTTTAGCTCTGAATATATGATAAATGATATAACTGGAACTTGCCAATACACTTACCAATGCTTGAGAGGTAAATTACTGTAAAAATGAATGGTCAAACGTAAATTCCCATGCTACTAAAAATTTATCCTCTGTTTGAGTTGCATTTGAGGTCATATTTTAACTTCTGAGAAAAAAGAATACTGTATCCTAATATCTACAGTTGGGCTTGAATTTACAGAATAAAAGTTTCAGCAAAAATTAATGAATAGAATAATACATAAAATACACTGAAATTAATACAAGAAGGAAAACCGAGGTAAGGAAGTCTTTGTATTCAGGTTTTTTATTGTCTTCTAAGACAACCGAATTCTCATCTCTAGCATGGACTAAAATTAAAATAAAATAAATGAAATAAAATACGTCACCTCTATAAATTTTAATGATAAACCTTGAGGTTCTTAAAACTTTGGGTAGATTTATAGAAGAGTTGCACAGGCAAAAATGGGTAACAATAATGGAAGGGTCATTATACCCCTGAACACTTGTCAATGAGAAAAGACAACAACTATGCCCTAAAGAGCTGACAGAACATATTAAATTTAAAAGGGGCTGCAGTTGGGCCTTTTTCTGAAAATAAGCTGTAAAGGGAATTCTAGAGTAAAATTTAATATTTCCATTGTATTTTTAAACAAAAGATATTTCAAAGGTTTTAATACACTTGGAATGCATATTCAAGTACGTGAATGCACATCTGAACCAAAAAATCTGAGGGCCAATTTGTTTCAGCAAGGGTTCAATTACCAGCTTCAGTAGTGGTAAACAGGAATAGTTTCAAAAGCTTTAAAAACTCTGAATTTCTGAGTTTAATTTATCCAACTACTTTATGCAGTTTCAAATCTTCACATTTTCCATGGGAAATTAAATACTATATACAAATCTAAAACTTAGAGTGCAGTCATATCTACTATTTCCTCCAAATCCAGCTTCTTGAAGATAAATTGGAAGCTTACAAAGTTACATCAGCTACATCAGCTCAAAACCTCTTAAAATGGTACCTACAGTAAACAACATTATAGTAACAGGTGGTATGAAGTATATCTGAAGCACAATTTTAACAGCAAATAAGCTTGTTTTGGTTCATAGCTGACAATAACCACCTGGAAGGGCATTATCTGTGATATTAACTAGTTTCAGTACAAAGTCTGCTCTCCGCTTCAATTTCAGATTGGTAATCAGAGGAGCAATTAACCGTTTAATGTTGGTCTGTTGGTATTACAGCTTTCTTCTTGAATCTTAAGAAATATTTAAGGTTTACTTTAAACCACCTTTTCAATAGTTCAGATAGATATATAGAGAGAGACATAGAAATAGATGAATGGATGGATGGATGGATAGATAGATAGATAGATGATAGATAGATAGATAGATAGATAGATAGATAGATAGATAGATAGATAGATAGATAGATAGATAGATAGATATAATAGATAAAGACCTTAATTAATTTAAGAATGATTTTATAGCCATTTCCAGAAGATTGTTATTCTGGAAATTTAAGCCTTGGCTTTCTGGGCTGAAAAAACAAAAAAATGGAAGAGCTTGTGTTTAAATTTGCCTTTGGAGTCCTTTCTACCTCTTTTCAAGGCCACCCAACATACTGCTTTTTGTCCACTGCTGGAACTTCATATGGAAAGTCACCCAGCACAATTTAGTCACAGCTTCTGTGGACTGATGCTGATAACTTCATTCTACACCTTTTTGACCTCTGGATTAGACTACTGAAAAGCTTTATTTTATTATGCTGTCTGTGTTCCTACTAACACAAAAAGCTGTTGAAAGCATTTTAAGCTACGCTAAGCAGCCTCAGTTTAATCTGATAGTCTTTAGGGAGTTAGTTCAATACCTATTGTCAAACATTTATTGCATTTTATAATTGCAATAGCTTCCAGCTTCCTCTGAAACATGTTTGTATGACTCACTGACCCCAGATTTTCTTATTCACAGGCAAAGAGTTTTATGTTCTGTACTACGAAGCAGTGTTGCAGATCTACTTTTAATTTGTGTCTCACTTCCATGCTTGTTGGAAATTCATTCAGAGACAGCATTTATTGCTGGTTCAATAAACTTGGAAATTAGGAAAACAAAAATCTGAACTCCATTTTCTTTTTTTTCTTTTTTCCCTTTATTATTTTTTTGACTCTAATTAACCCTAGCTCAAACTGGCAGAGTGATTTTGTCCATGACATTTCTTCACAAGTTAGAGGGAGCATGGGTCTGCAGGAAAGGTATTTAAAAGAACCTTGGTAAGTATTTTGCTGTCACAAGAGCATGTTGGCTGTATACTGCCAGCACAATCACTCAGATGAAAGAGTTTCTTGAGCTCAGCTTAACACAGTGTCTGTAACAGCCCCATTACTAAAGCATCACAAAACACAGCACTCATGCTTTGGGGTGGTCAAAGAAATAAATAAGCACAATGCAAATGAATAATGCTGGTCCAGGCACTACATCTGAGACATAAGTCTATCAGATAGTAGAAACTGAGGGAAATCCTAAGTAAGCTCTTTTCTTTTCTTTTACTCTCTCACTCTCACTCTGTCTCTTTTAGCAAAAAGCATTAAAGTATCTGAAAGAACACTTCTTGACAAGAAAAGACTGACCAGCCAGACACTTGAACTTCTATTCACCATAAAATGCCCCCAGGGGAAAAGAAATAATAAAAAAGAGAAAAGACTCTTATGTCTCTTTAAAAAGATCTGTCTCCTAAAACAGGCTATGAGGTCACTAGTAAGGAAACACGACAATTGCCACCGACTTACACCTAAAACTCCAATGTATAGACCTTTATTGATATAACCTGTTGACATTTATCTTCTTAAATTGGAAAAACATAAAATTATGCATGTCAAACATTTAATAACATTTCTCACTCTGGAGCCCATTAAAAAGAAGTAATGTCTGTAGAGAAATGTAATAGACCTCCGCTTTATTAAAACCAAACACTTCAGTGTGCTGTAGTCTACGTTCTACATGGACATCTATAAAATACCAGTAGCATGTGATTTGTGTGACTAATCCAATAAAGAGACTGACCAGTCAAACAAGACTCTGAAAATATCCAAAAGAGAGAAAATATGTTCAAGTACAGCGGTTCTCTATTTTTAAAATAACAGCTACAAAGCTGGATATATTAAAGGAAATAGTAGTTTATCATAATAAACAGAGCAAGGGATCTAGAAGTGGTGTCTCAATTTAGGCGCACAATGTAGTAGAACACAATCCAAGAATAAAAATTATTTTCTTGTCCAAATAAAAATCAACAGAGATGAAGACATCTGATTTAAGGAATAAATCAGAAAAGAAGGATAAATACTGAAGAAAACACCTGGATATTTTTTACTAAAAAAGACTCCTTCATAATTTTACAAGAGATATGTTGGTTTACAACTTGATTTAAAAATTCTTTTGGAAAAAATATGTCATTCTTTTGATTAAATTGGCCCAAACACTTGTACATTTTATGCGCCTTAAGCATTTTTGATACCCTACTGATGATAGCACTACTTTTCTCTGACACACTGAAAAAAATACCACTGTCTATCTGGGTGAATCATCAGTAACCTGTTCAACCTCATTTGGTGGGCATCTGAGGTGAAACTATTCAAATTTCCATGCTTTTCATTTTATTGAAAGTGCCACTTGCTGTCTCCTTTGTACTTCTAAGTCAATCGACTGCAGAAAAGTCAGAAACTGGCAGCTGAGTCGTGCACATCATGAAGCTCCTGCAGTTTTTCTCTGGGAGACCCATAATGTACAACTTATGTATTGAAAGGAAAACTAAAGTGCTATGAATCTAAATGATAAATTTGAGCTAGTTGCATTATTTAGTCTTATTCCTTCACAGGTTTCCAATGGAAGAACATTTTACTCTCTCCATTTGTCTAGCCTTGCTTCTCCCCTTTGTACAGGCACACACACACACACACAGAGAAATACTCATTACAGTTAAAACAGTGTTCACTGAAAGCTTTGCTATATCCTGAGAGTGGCTATGTCATTCAGTACACAATATCTTAAGTTACACAGCATGCTGACACCTCTACTTCTGTGATTAATTTTCTTTGACACTCTAGGCAAGAACCTTTCACTGAATTGTAACCATTTTTTTTCTTCCTATTACAGAAAAACATTTGCTTTTTTCTGCTTCATTTTTCTAGGTCTGAGGCCAGGGGTCTATATCTAAACCCTCAAAGCAGAGCATCTTGGAGGATCCTTTTTCCCTGCATAAATCAAGTTTTACAAGTCTCTTATCACCTATCATTTCTGTTCATATTTCATCATAAATTTCCCTTCAGAGTACAAGCCGAATGAACAACTTCATTTAGGCTAGAATATCTTTTCAAATGAATTCTAATGACATTATCTAAAAGGATAATTTTTTTGTGCAAAACTAAATCTCTGGGGCTAGATATATGGCTGAGAAATTTTAACTGTACATGTAATCAAGAGTTCCATAAGTCTCTCCACTTCTTCTGGTTACTTAAACTCAAAAAATAATGTCCAGTTAAATGCCCAACAAGAAATAGGCTTCTGTTATATTTACTCCTTATATATTTACAGAAACTACTCTTCCTTAAAGTCTTGAGAGGTCAAACTCTTCAAGGCTGCAAAGCAAGAAGAGAACCCAGAAAAGAAGGAATGACTGACTAAAGCAACCTCCTGCCTAGGTATGCACACTAGATGTGCATACATCTGTGTAAATTATAATTTCATCTCTGCAGAGCTTCCTCATATTGCTTTTGTTTAGTTAAAGCTCTACAGGCTTGTAAGATAAGTGTCTGGGAAATGCTAATTACCTACACGTCAGAACTTGCAGTTTAAAATACATGTGGAGAAAACAAGGCATTTGGAGAATCTATAAGGAAATAATAATCTATACTATCTCATAATTTAAATTGAGTTGCTGTTTCATATTATCATGAGATAGCTAGAATTAATGACAAAAGAGATGAAGCGCAGTATTCAAGGACTGAGGGTTCATTCCATGACCCAATAAAAATGTAAATGCATAGAAACTGGTATATAAAAGAGCAATTTAAAAAACCCCATTTATTTACAAATAAATAATTATTGATTTTTCCTGTCTTTTCATGCTGGTTTGGATTGTTGGCGTTTTTCTTTTTTAAAAACTTTTACTTATCTTTTATATATATAAAAGAGAAGGTTTCTAACAAAGAGTGGGATGTTAAACAGAGTTCTAATGTCTTCTAAGAATACATAAACCCAAAATGTCACTAACTTGCAAAGCAATAAGGATGCACCAGACACAATATTTTCAAAAATTTGAACAGCTAACAGAATATTTCATAAAAGAGGATGTTTTCTAATGAAAAATGGCTTTAGTAAATGCCATTCATTCTGTATTATCTACTCGATATTTTTGATCTACCTTTATTCTTGCCAATGTCCTTAAGCAGTTTAAGGGACTGTGATTAAAAGTTTTTTGTGGTATTGTAGGGTTTCCCCCCCGTGGTCATTACTAAACCTTAAGATTTAATTGAAGTGTTCTGCTAAACAGCTGGAACACTGTCATTAATACTGTATCTACTTGGAAATCTCAAAGAATATTTTTCAGTGAATGACATTTCCTGAAATAAATTTTTCTTGATTATACTTAAGTGATCTTGTAGGAATATAGACTATACAGTTCTTTAATACATGAGTTATAAATAGATGAATGAATCCCAGTTTTGATGTTTTGTTGAAAATATTTCATATATATCATATAAAAACCTATTCTTTTATTTCTCAAGGTTTCCACTTTCCACAATTAAAGGTAAAATTTCCCTTTTCCTTTTTCTTTCCATTTTTTTCTATTATTTCAGATAAATCTGGTTTTTTGTTAGTTTATTTCATCTTTTTTCTTTTGTCCTAGAAAGAAATTGTATATTTTATATTCCTTTCAATCTTTTAAATTTTTAAATTACTTTATTAAGGGTTTGTTTTTTTTTTTTCTCACTCCAGGCTGATACTCACAATATGCTAAACAGCATCTCTCCATCTGGAAATGGTAAACCATAGGTAAAGCATATGGTCTTTATTAATGTGGACTGATGGAATGTACCATGCTTTTAAGCATACCAAGAAGTTTTATACACATTCCCTTAAGGAAAGACTCTATGTCAATAAGGCAAAACGTTAGATTTACATAAAACTTTTAGTCAGCTACTCAGTGAGCAGTGTACAATGTGTACACCTCACATAAAGTATTTTCCTCTTTTATAATACTGTATAACATATAACCTATTTTCTAGAATGACACATGTTCATATTCCACAATATGTTTGAATAAAATGAGGTAATCAGACTAAAATAAGGCTTAACAACAAATAAAGAATAATAAGGGAGATAAATTGTTGCTTGATTTTAAAGGTGCTGATAGATTAAACACATGCACATGATTCACTGGACCAGAGCTTGCTGCTCTCAGCACTAAAGAAAATAATTTGTCTTGCAAGCTGCTTTGTGCTCACACATTCCCATCACAGCTGAGCTGCATCACAGCTTCGAGCAGTGCCACTGAAAGTTCAGACGAGTCCTATTTTAAATTCCATCTCGCCTTATTTAAGCATCTGTTTGCTTCCATACTCTCTGTGTTCCTCCCAGTTGTAGCAGCTGTTTTGTCTCTCAGCTCTGTAGTGTCTACTGCCTAACTTATATTAATCTAAAGGAATAAAGGTTTGTAATCTCCACCTTCTTTTTTAAAAAAAAACCACCTCTTTGTCTTTCTCTAGAGGATGAAAATTAATGAATATTCCAGAAAAAAATAAATGGTCTAACGTAATTTTTCTGAAATATCAAAATTTCAGAGAATGAATGATTAAAAATCATTTCATCATGAAATTGTTGAAAAAATATTTAGAAAAAAATAATAACTCTATACATGAATGCAGAAATCTGTATTAATTATATATAGCAGAAACACACATTTATTCATAAATACAGAAATGGACAAAACTCTTTTCTCTCATGTTTTACACAAGAAATATGCTTTCATTTCATTATATTGCATGAATCTTGTCCTTTACTTCTGTCCTGGAGGCATAATCTCACATTTGTAACACTGGATTTTCAACTGTGCAAGTGCTAAAGGCACGAAGTGAGAAGGAAGATTTCTTTAGGTGGCAAAATACAGAAAGATAAAAGGGGATCTTGGAGAAATAAGAATAATATTCTCAGAGAGTAAATTGAGTATTTGAAGTTAGAAACAACAGTAATACAGAGATGTTTCTAATTAGAAAGTAGCTTCGCTATTATTTAAAAGATATTTTGATGTGCACCTTGCTTCTATTTGGGAATGTGAAGTAGCACTAGGAGTCTGGATAAACCTTGCTATGTATAACTCTGCCTTGATATTTCACCACACGAGGACCAGCTGCTAGCAAAGGGTTGCTCTCCCTGTTGTGCTACCTGGGTGCCCAAGCAGGGTAGCTGGGGAAGCAGACCCAGCCCAGCACCAAGGTCGTGCCCTGGGACAGGGACCAGCTGTGTTTGCTCAGGGAGCAATGGCATTGCAGCAGAAAAGGTTTCCCTCCTTGGAAGATAAAAGGCACAAGTGGGAGATTGTTTGGGAGAAACAGCTCCTCTGAGCCGAAACAGATACAAACTGCACATGGGTAAATTTAAAGCTACCCCCAGAAACTGTATATATTATATACATATATTTGTGGAAGGAGAGAAGAGTAAATCTTAGCCATTGAAGTCCTCTAAATAAAACAACTCTGATCTAGATGTAGGGTGAAGTACTCACATTGACTGCATCAGGAGCCTCTACTTCCACTACAGTAAGTGCAATGAGGTAAAAACTGATTTAGAGCACATCCTACTCTCTGCATGGTGTAATTTCAAAGCTTCAGGCTTTCTGCCTCTTATGCAGAATGAAACCTCTGGGCCTTGTGTTCTGGATGGAAACATCAGCTACAGGTAGGTTTGCTTCAGTCTGATTGAAAATTAAAGCCCTGTCATTTCTTTGGAGATCAGCACAGGTATCAGAAAGAAAAGCTTAAAACAAAACAAAGGCTTGTCTGCAGGCTCAAATTATGTCTTAAGGATGTGAAGATACCTGTTTTGATTCTGAATCTGGCCAATTACTTCTTAAAAATAGCATTTTTAATCCTATTTAATTACCTTAATTATCTGATACTAATCTGAAGGGAATCAATTTGTTTTAATTTTAAGCATAAATCTTTTAAATTGTCATTAAAACCTACATGGTTACAAGTAACATCTTATTCCTTGGTTTACTATTGTTTTCCCCCAATATTTATCTGATTGATTCACTTCAGCTGAACTTTAGAACCCTCATATTTTTATCTAGTGCTTCATAAAGGCTATGCCCTAATCCAGGAACCATCTTTTTAAACAAAAAACATTTTGAGCAATGCCGAAACCAAAAATGTGGAAAAACTGTAGGGAATACATAATGTTGTGTTTACTCCTGGTAGACAGCTTTAGAATTAGAAAAATCTGGGGTAGGAGGGAGGAAAGCCCCAGCTTCTTAGTCTGTGATTGATGTTTACAGAGTCAGAAAACATTTTGCTGCAAACCACGTGCCTGGGGAAATCTCAGCAATTTGCCAATTTTCTGTGCCCTACCTGCCTCTATTAAGCAAGAAGATGATTCTTCAAGCTTTTTTGTATAGTGCATTGCACAAACATCTCATAGCGCTTCACAAGTCAGTCTAACAAATAAGTAGATACAAAACAAAAGAATGACAGTGAACAGATATTTAAGAAGATTAAAGGGAGAAATTTTCAAAGGAACTTTAAAGACAGTAATAGCCCTTAGTTACATGATTTTCTATTTGATTTTACAAAAAAAAAAAAGCATTTTTATTTAGAAATTATATTTCATTTAAAGAAGAGTGTACAACTACTTATGTACTGATTCTATCTGACAGTGTGTCTAAAGGTGATTTTATTTAACACATATGTAGCTCAAGCATATGTATATAGTACTCACAAATAATGCAATTACTAGCAGGACCTGGCAGTAGCAATCAGGCTTGCAGAGATTTTTGGTTTTGTTTGTAGCTTTTTAGTTAACAAAATATCAGGAAACAGCTTTGTGGATTTGCTGTTTATCATTTTTGTGCACTGAAGTGGAAACTGCAAGTACTTGCCAAATGGATTGATATAATGTCTATAAGTCTCAGGATAACTCTATAGCATTTACTAAATGCTAAATTACAGATTTCCTCACTTCTAATCCTCCCAAAAAATGTCATTCAAACTAAAAGAAACAATTTAAAGTAAATAAATTAAATAGTGGCTTTCAAGATATCATACCGCGTCAACTATTTTTGTTTGATTTCTTCTTCTCCTCTTAGCCTGCAATTAATTTTGCTCATAGTCCGGTAATTGCATAACACTTCATATTTTCTACTACCCTAAAAACTGACAGATTTTTTTTCCTATTTCCTCGACCCTGCAGCACCAACCTGCCGTCAGTTGTATACAAAATATCTACAGCAGAGCATTAAGTATACATATTTTAAAGGCTTTGAGTTTACTGTCTTGATTCTAATGGGCTATAAGATATCAAAATAACGTGTTCCTGAACAGGAAGATACCTATCTACCATATTTCACCTCCCTTGCCTGGCTGGTGATGCTGTGCCTGATGCCCCCCAGGACGTGCCTGGCCCTCCTGTTCAACTTGCCATCAGCCAGGACCCTCCAGTTCCTTTCCACAGCGCTGTGGAAATATTCCCCTTAGTCCTGTGTCCAAGGTGTTCACGGAGGTGCTGAAGAGAGCTGGGCTGAGGATGGGCCCCTGCAGACCCCCAGCAGTGACAGCTGCCAGCCTGATGTCACCCCATCCGCCGTAACCCCCAGTGCTCGGCCCGTGAGCCACTCGCTCGCCCACCGTGTAACGCCCTCATCCAGTCGTGTGCTGGATATTTTGTCCAGAAGGACTCCGTGTGAGACAGCATGAAAGTCTTTGCAGAAGTCCAAAAAGATTACATCTGCTAGCTTTCCTAGGTGGGTTACTGTGTAGTTGAAGGAAATAAGGCTTGACAAACAAGACCTGCCTCTCATGAAGCCGTGTTGACTGTGACCAATGACTGTGCTGTCCTCCAGGTGTTTTTCAGTGCCTCCCAGAATAATCTTTTCGAGGATTTTTTTAATTTAACGTGCTCAAAAGAAATATACATTTTTATAAACAGAAGGTTTACTTTAGTTTTCCAGTAGAAGCCTTCTTCATGAGAAATGTATTTTCTCCTGATGCATTTAATAATTATTTTTTTTCAGTAGAAATAGAAGACTATTGTCCTTTTTTGTGTGTGTGTCATGGCACATCATTATACGCTTATTCAGGACCTTTTGTATGAACAGTTACCTCTTTCAGCTGAATATACAACACAATGCTTTCTAAAACTCTTAGCTTTCTGATTTGCTCTGGTCTCAATCCCTGCCACAGTTTGTTTGTTTGTTTGTTTTAGCATCTTCCAAAGAAAACTGGCACAGTAGTCCAAGCCAAAGTCTCACCAGTGCCAAGTAAAAAGCAGCTTTTGACAGTGAATAGCAGTGATATAGGGGTGAGGGAAGATGGCATAAAACCCCCAGACTGATTAGAAAGGGAGATTTAAAGCAAGAGTTCCAAATCCATAGCACTAGATTTTGTTTCCTTTTTTAAAAGGAAATATTAAATATTTGAAATACAAATAGAATTTTGTATGTTGATGATACAACTTTTTCAACAAAAACTAGGGTAGAAATTTAGAAATTCATTTAGAGAATTAGCTACAGAATACTCATAATATATCTAGGACTTTATAGATGTAGTTTCCCTACCTAAAATTGCAAATTGCAGAAAAATCTTTCAGGGAAAACCACAAGAAACTGATGGCAGCACAGCCCCCAAATTCCTGCCCAAACAGAAGGATAAACAATCAAGTGTTTTTCCAGAAGGGGAAACCTGCATATAAATGTAAGAAAGAAAAAATACAAGTTAATCTAAAATGCTCACTGACATCATGCAAATAGAATATTTGTGTAGATGAAGCCCTCGTTTGGATAGATTCAGATTTTTCTCAATGCATCACAGAAAAGGAAAATAAAGAGGTAAGCTATTATTCCATGCACTTGGAGCACTTCTAGTATCTCTAAAAGCAACTGCAAAATTAATATATCTCATCAGCTCATGCACAGAAAGGGAGAGTTGGTGGTGTTTCCGTGGTACAGTACTCCTTCAGCCCCCTTAAAAATGGGCCATTGTTCTCTCAGGAGGGAAGGGCCACTTCAGGCATAGGCCAATGCACATACATTTTGAGAAGAAAACAGAGGAAGGAAAGAAAGAACAGCAGCAACAATATATGGGTATGTTGATAGATATGCATGAATTTATTTTTTTATGGCATATTCTGAAAACATCATCTAATTTTTGAGAAGCTACAAACCTGTGACAGCCTCAGTGAAGCAATGGGCAATGGTTCTTAAAAGAAATACCTTGTCAAATTATTTTATTACTGTACAGAGTAGAAGAGGCAACTACACTATCATATATTTTCAACCAGAAAAATATTAGAGACTGGTCTAGAAAACTGACCTTGACTACAGATCATAGACTAAAATATGAAGATCACAGACTAAAATACTTCGCATATATTTTCTTGTATCTAGACCCTAACATTTAATGCTGGCAGAACAGTTTTAAAGGCCAATGCATTCATTTTCTGTGGCACATACAGAGAAAGGTTTTGTGTCCAGGCAAGCATATTTCAAACATATAGATCTTGCTAAAACTTATTCACTTGTTTTATTGTAAATTACATGGGCTTTATGTTGAAATCAGATTAATAGATGAAACTACTTTTCAGACACAAATATGCATGGTAATGTTAAATGCTGGACTACACATTTCATGTTAGTCCATAAGGTGCATGTTTTATGTAACCATAACTTATTTACAGTACATGTTACCTGTGTCTTCATATACACCACAGATTTTTGTAATTTGCTACAGACAGTATCTGAAAACTAACTCAAAACTAAACAAAACCCCATCAAAAAATTCTATGTAAAAACAGATTTTGTCTGTATATTCTGTCTAAATAGGACTGAATAAAGGAGTGCACATCAAAAAATCTGTACCATGAAGACCACCAATAAACTAGATGCACACTACGTGACGGAATATCTCATACCCAGGAACACAAAACTTGGCTCAGTGCTCTTGATATGAATTAGGCAACTATTTGCAACAGCCCATTAGATACACTTTTGATAATTCTGTCCAGGAAGTGCTTAGCTTCTATGAAGACTTTCAAAACATTTTTTTTCTTTAGAAGACTGTTAAATTTTTTAAAAAAGTGTAGTAATTTTGAGGTTTTTTTTCCCAAGGTTTGATTTCCAAGGAAGTTTTGGAAGCTTCTACTTACCATGTGAAAATGATGGGAAATTTCTTTGAAATGAAAAAAAATAGCAATAATATTTCCCACTGAATACCATTGTGTACTTCATGACGTAAGTGCAGATTGCTGCTGCAGCAACCTTTCTGAGCTATAATGTTAGCCACTCTTAATTCTGACTGAGGGGATGGCAAGGATGGCAACCTGGAGAAATAACTAAACTCATACCACCTGCACAAAACTCCATTTTTGGTTGTTCTTGGTAACTTCTATGCCCTAATTTGACATAAGACAGAATTCCAGCTTCTGAGAACTTTCTAAAAAATTGTTACCTCCTTTCTCCCATCAGTTACTATGGATAAATAGAGGATTACAAGTTAGGCAGCTTATTAATATCCTCATTTACCCCATGGGTTTTCAAAAAGCTTGAGGGGTAGCTGTAATTTGGTTTGTGTTGAACTTGACCAGTGCATTATACCAGCATGTCTCTACTCTTTGCAAGACTGGGAAATAGGTTCTTACATTAGCTGACTTTATTTACAAACAAAAGCAACAAACAGCAAGAACGAAAAAAGTCTGTTCCCTTTGGCTTGTTAAATACACTTAAAGCATATTTGGTGCTGTTCTACTTGTTTTAGTAATCTCAGAAGGAACAAATTTGAAAATGTACCTCTGCCTCAGAGGAAAAACTAATTCCTGAGTGTTGTATTTTGTACATATCATACACTGTTTATGTGGAACTTGAAGAGCTAAAAAAAAGGACAAGCTATCAAAGATCATTGCAGAGATATAGAAAAAGGAAAAAAATATTTTCTCAAAGCAGTCACATTTCCTTCACAGGTAATCTTTTGTTTTCTTTCTGCATAACAAAATTCTTGGGCAAACATTTGCTCAAAGTCAACACATTTAAAAAATTAAAGCACTATAAAGTCTGCTATATATACCAACCAAATCCCATATCATCATGATAGTCATCAAACACAATAATGTCACACTTTGTTTGAGGTAGAAGCTGACATTGGATGAATAAATGACATTCTCCACATACCCAGAACAAATACTGTCGAATAGTAATCAAATAATAAAACACTGTTTGGTTTCTTAGGGGGACAAATCCTTTCAAAGAGGATTTGGTCATTGAGTAAGAATTTACCTTCCAGTTCTTTTCATCAAGATGAATGAGGTGGAATAATATATGGATTTATTGACTCTAAGGACTGGAAATAGTAAAACTTGTTCTCTTTTTTTCAGTAAATTAAACAAAAATTACTCAGAAGATAAAGTGTGTGTGCAGTTCATTTCTTTTGGTGAATTTTCAAACTGTAAAGGAATGCTTTGGAATTAAATACTTCTGATTAGCCAGGAGAAAAAGTTATTTAAATAAAAAATGTAATACTGGTTTTCATTTAACACTTTGCTGAGTCACGCTCTTGCAGTTACAACAGTATAAACTAAATAGATGGTTTTCAGAGAGAAAGTGCCTTAAATCATAAGGCCCTTTAAGCAAGAAAAAATAATAATGCATACTTATATAAGTGAACAGCATTAAGGGAAGAACTTGGGCACAAAAGAAAACAGGAAGAGATTGTTTATAGTTTTCACTAATTTTTTGTTGTTTTAGTGGTTATTTTCCATTTTTAATGGGTTTTTTAATCTTAGGGTTTTTTTCTGACAGCTCTCTATTTCCTGGTCTTTCTAGAAGTGTTAATGTAAATGGAGAGATATCAGAGAAAGGAACACTTCTGAAGACCATGATTTTGTACTGGCTACCAAGGAAAATGCTGCAACTCAGTGCAATGTGTCAGTACAAGAGAGGAGATGATGAGAATGTGTGGAAGAAAAAAAACAACTCCTTAGGTGGCCCTTTGCACAGATAAAATGGCTCAATGTCCCTTTTATTGGTGCATTTCAAGAAAATTGCTATATGGCAGATCTTACAATTCCAGCACAGACATTTTCCTGTTTAGCAATGTACGTGTCCACAATACAGTCTGATTGACAGGAATTTATTCTCTCTTTCCTCTCTTGCTTTTCTTCTGTATATATATATAAATTCAAAATTGGAAACATGTACATATTAATGGTAAAATTCTAAATAATAAAATTCATTATGCATTTGTTTATTATTAGAAACAGTGCTCTCCAGGACATTTACTGATTGGCATGTGAACACATATCCTAAGAATACCCAATCCTCTAAAATTCTGCAAGGTTGGTTACATGAAAAAGATGAGAGTAGACACAACCAGGTTTTTTGGGTTTTTTTGTCCCTGTAAACAAATAAATAAATTATTGTTGAGGAGAAAGAAAAAATAAAACAGGTTGCTATTTAGTACATAGTCTGCTGATCTGCCTCAGGCTGGGGTATTTTTATGCTATCACAATAGCCTATGGCTCTAGGATCCTACATAAAAGAAATTTCAGTCAGAAGAAATTAAAAGAAAGCAGCAAGTGAGCACCTGGTGGCACAGAGGTGTGGGTATTCTGTTACTTCGTAGGCATGGGTGTTTTATGTGTATGTTTTTCTTCAGCATAATCAGTCTCAGAGGGACCATGGAGACCCTGCTGTATCTAATGATCAAAAAGGGCATGTGTGATCCCTTAACAATTTGAAGTTTATATGACATTTAAGTCAAATTTATTTCATTTGTGTTATTATGGAGGAAATACTGAGGAACCACAGTAACTTTAAATTAATTTTAATCCCTTAGAACACTCTGTTTTAGCTGCAGCTCACTAAATTAGGAAAGATTTAAGCAAAGTGCAGATGTTATCTAGAGCTTCATATTTGCGTTTGCAAAAAATTTTACAGAAAAGCAAAAACTAAAGAAAGGCGCTCTTGTTGTCAATTTGTTTTGCATTGATAAACATAAAGGTTGACACAAGTTGTATATATGGGGCATATTGAAGCAGGCAATCATGAATAAATTTATTAATAAATAAATAAATAAGTCTTTTAAACTGTTTTGCCCTCAATGGCTAGATAAAGTCGTGCAAATAGAGATCATCAGTGATAGATCAGAAGTAGCTTGTGTGCAACTATGAATAGCTCTGTATACTTTAATGCACACTCTTCCGTAATTCTTCAACTCACTCTTTAATGTGGCAGATTTAGCTGTCAGATTATAACATTTAAGTGACTGAAACCAGCATGTACCCATATATCTTTACAGGTCAATTTTTTTAATGTGAGAATCACCAAATGACTCAGTTACTGCACTTCTTAGCTTTCCATTGGCTTTATCACTCTGAAGACTGAAATGCAGACAAAATTAATTTTCTTCAAAAGTTTTGTGCCTAGTGCTTCCTTCTGTCCAACTGCTTGAGGCTTGCTTCTTTGATACAGAAAAATGACATTGGTATAAACTGCTGTCTTGGGCAAATAACCTCATCCAGCTCACCTCCAGAGGCTGTAAACATCAAGGTGCCACTCCAAGTGATGAACTTAATGAGCACATACCAAGCATGATATTAGCTCTTATATTGCCAATGAATGCAGGCTGTTATGAAAGTTTTTGTGGATTTGCACTCCTCAGCCAAACAAAAAAGCTCTTACTATAACCTATGAACCAGTGTAAATAATAGCCATTGGCCCTCAAAGATGTCTGTGCATTAACCCCATTAAGTAATTGTACCTTTTATGACTGCATCATGAAATGGAGCTGACAGATTCACTTATGTTATATAAGAGATGCAGAGATTAAAGCATTTTTTCAGTATTTTTTATTTTATATCTCTATAAAAAAAACATTATGTAAGCAATGCATTAGTAAAAGGAAACACATTTTTTGAAATATTTAAATTACGCTTGCATTTCAATTAAACAAACTCATGGTAGCTTAACAAACCAATGAGATACGATTCAAAACAAAGTATGAAAAATGCATTTTTACTTTTAGTCTTTAGATGAATCACGGGGTTTTCTCTCTGAAAAAGAAGTAGTTCATATAGGTTTTCAGGTGAACATTTTTCACTGTGTAATACTAGTGTTACTTGGAAAACTGATTATTTTATTGAATTAACTTGTGTCAGCTGGGACATAATTACTGTACCTCAGACTTTTAAATGGGAATGCTAGATTATATATTTCTTTAAAAATAAATTTTATGTTGAATATGAAGTTTAGCAAACACTAAACATATTTAGGTTTATACATATGTCTAAAAATATCAATTTGTATTATTTAGACCAAAAATTTCATACTTAGTCTTTTTAAACTTTTAAGAAGCATTAATTATCTACCTGCCGTTTCCTTTATCTGTCAGTCTTCTAGTATAACAGACGATGCAACAGTCATTAAAGCTAACAACATTTTTGTTTATATAAGTGATAGTTAGTACTGATTCGAGTCATAACTAATTCCTGGGGGAGTCTAAATTCATATTTTATTGGAAAACATCAGTGGATGTTCTTAATATTTATGCACAGTCAAAGGGAGAACGAGATTTTTTTTTTTTAATGAAAAGTCAAAATTATTTTACATGCAGAGGGCTATAATGTGCTGTGAAAATTTACATGGAATTGCATGTCATTCCCTGTAAATTAATAGTATTTTAAACCTGATCGTTACTATAATTATAATTGCCTTTAAATATTGTGCTAGTTTTTAAATAGACCCCATAACCTGCATCTCTTGCACGAACTTTTGTCTTTCCCTTGTATTTGATTCTAACCTCCTTTTGAATGTAAAGCCATGTTCTGGCATAGTGGACACCAAAATTTCATCAGGGCAGAAACCAGAGTCCAGTTGCATCTCTGAGACACTGTATCCCATCGGAGATTTTGCATCTCACTTCAGCCCAGTCCATTAGCTGGTGGCCAAGAATCCATTTGCAAACGCACATCCAGGCCTCCTGTGTTCCAGGCTGCTCAAAGGGCATCTAGGTGAGGGATTCCAAGAAGCACTGTGGAGCACATTTTTATATTCTGAATAAAAATATAATCTCTGCAGCTTGGCAGTTATCACGTCAACCAAAACTATGTGCTCGTTCACCGTCTTTGCCTGTGGATTATCACGGCCACCATGCTTTTGAAAAGTTCTACAGACGTCTTTCATTTCCTCTGTTCCTGAATAAACAAACTCCTGATAGTGGAAGGATGAGAAAAGAAAAGGTTCAGACTTGAATGAGAAATGACTGAATCATGTCATAGCAAAGCAACTTTTAGGGGAAATTATATTGTGTGATTTCTAAAATGTATTTTGAGTACAGTTAGCAAATGTCCTATAGTCCCATAATAGCAAATCTCTCAAAAACTTGTTAATATGTGTTTAATTATAGACCAAGACTTTTGAGCCTGGATTTTTTAAAATTATATTTCTGCTTTGGGTTTCACATGCAAATATATGCATAAATGGAGTAGACATTAGACAAATTTGTTGCAGTAACTGAGAACCAAGAGAGCTATCTGGTTGATACTGCATCAAAAGGAAAAAATATTCAGTAGAGGGTAAGCCAAGGAAACAATTAGTAATGCATTGACTTGAGAACAAATTAAATTATATAAGCATTTATAAATTATATTTTAGGTTTTTTTTTACCAGAACGTATACTGAATTTTTGCCCATGAAGAGACGTGAGGTGGACTCCTATGCCATGACAATTCAGATTACTTGGATTATGTCTGATTAGCAATGTGAGAATAAGCAATGGGAAACAATGTCCCTAGAAATGTTTTCACTTTATGTAGTCTTCAGGCAATAGATCTCAAGATATACAGTCTGCAATAGCCCAGAAGACAAGTAGGTAGTATTGCAGGAAGTTGTATTGGTATGATAATTGATTTTATTGATGATGAAGATGTAGAAGTTACTTCTTGATAACAATATGGACATAATTATCTTTGTCCATACAACTGTGTTTTTTGTACTAAGATTTTTAGACATTTCATATTCCAGAGTTCTAACCATTTCCCAATAAAGCCCTGAAAGTTTACCTTGTAAAAAAAGTACTTCCCATCTTAGACTAGGAAAGTGCAAGTTTATAGGTTGCTCATTTCAGAGTACCAATATATTTAACCTATCATTAATATTGTAGTGGAAGATTAATATAAAAATTAATGTGCATTTTCTATTATGCAACAAATATGAAGGGTGCAATTTGCCCTATTGTAGTTGATTTATTACTAAGCAGTAAGGTGAAATTAAATACAAGGTAAGATATATTTTTATTTCATTTGTTTTGGAGTGATATTATGCTTACAACAGAAAAGGTAAAGTTTCACAATTAAGAAAAGACACCAGTTAAATGTCTATCCTATTTCTGAGTTTAATTCAAGACTGCTATTTGGGGAAAAGAAAAACAGCTGCACGTAGTAATGAGGAAATGCATTGCAATGGATATAATTTTGTGTTATGCACTGAAATGATTAGAGATGCTGAACCTATCAAAACAAGCTCAGCTTGGGATAAGGCTAAGGAAAAGTACTTTTTGTATGTCAATTAGAAATTAAAGATTTTTAGCAGTAACTATTGCTATAGAGAAGAAAGAGCTGGTAAAACTGATGAGTGATGCAACCACAAGCCTTCAATAAATATTCTATGCTATATTTGCAAAGTAGAACAACAAGATAGGGGCAAGCACTTGAAAAAGATACAAAAGAATGGGAATATTACTTAGACAGCAAAATATTACATCCATTAATCCTTAAAGATCTAAGGAATATTTATGTCTTAGAAGAGGTTACTCCAGAGTTTTATAGCCTACAGTTTATTTTAAATAAATCCTGGGAAATTCAGAATTGAGCTATCAGTTTGCCTAATTAAATTAATGCAGAGGCATTTCTCTACAGCATAGTTTGACTGATATGAGCGGCTTTCATTACCACTAAATTAAAGTAGCCCAGTTTACTATAAGAATCCAAATTATGGAATGGATAGAGTTGGAAGGGACTTCTGGAGGTCATCTTGTCCAGTCATACCTTGCTCAAGTAAGGCCACCTAGAGGCAGTTGCCCCTAACCATGGCCCCTGTTTTTCAAGAGTGTCTGGCTTACTAAAAAAACCTAATAGGAAGCAGGTTTTGTGAATATTTTGAAAATAAACTGATTTGATTTCCAATCAAGCCTTGATTGAACAACCATTTTTAATTGGAATTATTTCTTCTACCTATCAAAATTGTGAGTTGTTGTTTTGACATGCCTTATTTTTGTTGAAATCTGTGACAAGTGACATTCCTTGGAGGCGATATCGAGTCTACCATTGTTTATTGTCTTTATTGGTGGCATGGGCTGTGGGATTGAATTCACTCACAGCAAGTGTGCTGACACCAAGGTGTGCTGTCCAGCTGACACACCAGAGGGAAGGGGTGCCAGCCTTGATACTCCTGAGAGGTGGGCCTGTGCCAGCATCAAGAAGCTCAACAAGGCTGCATGCAAGGTCCTGCACCTGGGTTGGGAAAATCCCCAGCACAAGCAGAGGCAGAAAATGGATTGAGAACAGTCCTGAGGAGAAAGACTATGGGGTGTAGCTGGATGAGAACCTTGACACGACATGGCAATCATGTCCTGGGCTGCAGGAAAACCATGACCAGTAGGTGGAGGGAGGTGGTTCTGCTCCTCTGGCCTCATGAGACCCCACCTGGAACATTATGTCCAGTTCTGTTGGAACTAGGTGATGTTTAAGGTTCCTTCCAACCCAAAACATTCTATGATCTCATTATTTCATTCATTATTTCATGTCAACAAAAGAGAAAAAACTTTTTTTTCATTTTGAAAATGCAAATGCCGTTTTTTTGTCAAAAGAAAGTACGGTTGAAATAAACCCTTTAGCTCAATAACTGTAACGTCATCAGAACTGGCATTTCCCAAGGAAGAAAAGCCACAACTACCTCCACTCTTTAGTTGTAGATACACAGTCTTAACAAAAAATTCAGCACATCCAGATGTCTTGCAATCTCATTTGTCTTTCTTTTTGGAAGACTGTTTTGCAAAAGTTATCAGATCCAATGTAAAGGCAACTTGGTGAAGTGTAATGACCTGAAATATATAGACAGTCAGGCTACATGATCTCTTCTGGCTTCAGATTCTCTAAAAGTCTGTTAATCATTTTTATCCAGGGCTAGTGCAAATGCAGCCATTAGACCAAGATTTTTTTGCAACAGCCCACCACAGGGAAAATAGAAAATTTATTTGAAATGATCTTTCAATTCTGAAGTTCAATTTTTCCACTCTTTTAATGAGACATGTCTTTCTTAGTCCAAAAGAGGGAAGACAGAGAAAGGCAAAACAGCAAACACTAACTTTTGTACTGACAAATGAATTCTGTCCTCTCTGGGCCAGCAATAAAACAGGCAACCAGGATCAGTTCAGAGTCTACCTCTTAACAACATACAAGACAATCCTTTTACACTTAAGTGAGCATCAGGCAGAAGGAGATTACCAGTGGATAAGAAAAGTTCAATGCAAGCAATGTGCTGCCCACAAAGGTAAACTCTGTTCAAATACACTTTTTTTCATGTGTCTTGAAATGTGGAAAAAAAAAAATCAGCATCTTTTTGGCTTAAATGAACCTGAACTACTTTATTAAAGGTTCTGCCAGCCAAGGTAATTTACGCCAGTAATCAGATTCAAATTAGCTGGGCGTGCTGCCAATAGCTTACACACACTGAAGAAAGACCACAGCAAATCTATAAGTCTCTTGCTGTATATTGGGTTGATGAGGCACACCATGAAGTCTCAGCACATTATTTCTAAAGCTGTCTTTTGAGAAGAGGATCTGTATTAAATGTTACTTTGTGAGCAGAGCTAACAAACTAAAGGCAGTGAGGATAGGTAACTGAGGGTTTGGGATTATTTTTCTTTACTCTTCCCTTATGGCTGTTTTATAAGAAATTTGAGAAACATTATCACAGTCAGTAACTCAGTAACCATAAAAGTATAATATTTCCAAATGCAAATAGCACATATTACATTACATGATATTCATGCTGTTGAATATTTATTTCAGAGTGGATCTGAATTCACAAAGCAACAAAGTAAAGCTTTCCCTTTGGAGAAAACTTACATTGCAAATTATATCATTCTTTTTATCAGGCCAAGGGGATGGATAGGACTGCTACTGTGTATATTGGAACATCATGGAGCTCACTGATGAGCCCATGCAGATACCCACAACAAGCTGGTACATCAGGCCAACTGAAACAGCTGTTTAACAATAAAGTGCTGTCAGCACACAGCTTTCTATCTTAATGGAAAAGAAGGTGGGAGGATGCACTTACTCCAAGGTTTCTTGGATTTATGTATATGACTTCCAGTATTCAGTCTGAAAAACTTGGACTGTAAAAGTCAGTGTTAGGGAGGGGATTAGTTTTTTCTTTACTTCTCTAAATCACAGTCTCACGCTATCAAGCTGTTGCTGCTTCCAGCCAGGCACCACTCCATCTATTCAACAGCTGAGGTGATTCAGCTTCAGATTGCTATCTTTTGGGTAGCTTTAGGGGAAAAACCAGCAATAAACCCTCAGTCCTGGTGATGAGTTTGCCTCACTTAACATTCCCAAAGATAACTTTCCAGTATAAGCAGTGAACTTTGTGAAGTTTTAAGGTAAAGCTATGCAGCTCCTTTTCAATCTTTCATGCTCTAAGCAAGAACCTCGACTCTGGATGTTTTGATGACATGGAAGGAGAACTAGTTTTGCTATCAGCCAGGTGAGAAGGATCACCAAGCAAGCAACTTTTGGTAAGAGGCATATCATCTTTTTTATTTTTATTTTCATCTCTCAGTGAAGTGAAACGTGTGAAGATAAGATCAAGCTAACACATCTTAACTGCATTAAATAATGTTTTATTTATATGCATGTCATTTATTAGTTCTTCATAATTTCTGATACAGTGTGTAATACAGTAAATTATACGAAACATAAAGGAAAGCACATATATCTAGAAAGAATATTGCCCAGGTAAAATATTTCATAGACTTCATATTCTGGGGACAAAGCAACGTGTTATTACAGGCACAAGGCAGTAGAGACTTTTTGGCTCTCAGATCCCTTTGTTCAAGTGAAAAACATTGATAAATAGCACAACTGGGTTAGGTTTGTGTTAACAGATTTAGCAAATAAGGAGAAAAGAATCAACAGCTGACAAATCAGTCCTAAAGCATGATTGTCAGAAGAGTGCTATCTGGTTTTCTTATGAGTTGTCTGTGAAGGCCTTCTTTACCTTGCTAATAATCTCTGATGATTAGAAGCTCAGATCTTTCTTCTCTGTGCAACTTGCATTATTATTTTTTCTGTAACAAGTTCAGAGATCTCCTTCCCTGTTTTCCATACTTTAAACATTACTTCTGCCTATATCTCTCTTTTTATCTTTTCCTACTCCTCAGAATCCTTCTGATTTTCCTAAATCTCTTCTCTTTTCACTCTGAGGCAAGATTTGTTTGAAAAAATTTGGTGCAAACAAACTCTTGCAAGAAACCATGTTTCTTAACACAGATACTGGACTGACTGTGAAATTGTTTTTCAGAAAAGAAATTTATTTCCATTTGTCACAGATAAGGCATGTATAGGTCTGTGCCATGAACATAAAAGGATAAATGACTCGTGTCATGGACTGTGAAATAGGTCATGTCATTGTCCTGAAGCTGTGTTTTTGAAAATAGTGTCACCAAAGGTGGCTGCTGATTTGCCTTTGAGGATGGGCATCTGTGCAGATACATTGATCATCCATGCCTGAAGTGCTACCTGTATATCCTCAACTGCATTTTGTGTAAGGTGTTTTATCTGCAAGTTTGCTTCATTTTAGATTCTTTGATGGAAAGTCTCTGGAGTCTTTGTTTATAAGGAAACTATCCAATATAGAGCATTGTATTCCTTCTCTGCCTAAAGGATCTGAATTAATAAAAGTTGAACATAGAAATCAAAGTGACGAGTCAGTGATTTCATCTGTGATGAGTATAAGAGGTCCAAACCCATACACATAAGTGTCTACATGTATACATAAATATGTATATATGCACACACATGCATTAACTTCACTGTCAAAAATTTAGAATACCGCTCTGAAACCAAAGTCTGCCCTCACATACATGCTGTAGCATCCTTTACCTGAAGAATCAAGATATATACATCTTTAGGAATAATTTTTCCTATAAAGTATTTTCTATATCTTTTCCATAAAATCTAAGGCTTAGTTAAATCAAGAGTCTATCATTATTTCCTTTAAATGAGTGAATCCTTAAAACAAAGTGTACAGCATATATAAGATAAATCTTATTGATATCTTCCACAGAAGATATAAGCTATATCTTACATAAATGGGGGATATTAAACCACCCCGTCAGTACCTACAGGGCAGCCACTGGGAAGGCTAAGTCAGGTTCTATGCACAGGTGCATGGTGGCAGGACTACTGTTTTTCATTTCACCATAGCTATTTTTTCCCTCTTTTAGCATAATTATGAAGTGACAGAGGAAGCTGAAAAATCTTTATTCAACACAAGCATAAAAACAGAAAAATCGTAGCAAAGAGATTCTCTGTGTGGAGGAAGAAGTGGTGGATATAGAAAGGAAGTGGTGGATATAAAAAAGGAAGAGGAGGGGTGGCTTCTTGGACAAGGGAAAATGCTCATGAAACATCTACATTACTGTGAGATTTCCCTCAAAGTTGAAAGTCTGGATACTCCTAAGCCTTGCCCATCTCAAATTGTTTATCATGAATTGTCAGTGTATGGGCAATGATGTCTACTTTTCTTTCCATATGCCAATTTGCTACTGAATCCTCCATAAAATTATTTTCTCAATGTTCTATTTAAATCATATGAAGTCTTATTCTCCTTTTGCAGCAATCAGTATGTGCTGAAAATTGACTTTATCCAGTGCACCTGGATTTCTGGAAATACATTTCTTTGAAGGATTTATTTTTGTATGGTTTGTGTTTTGATGGGATTTTTTTTCTTTAATTCACTGAAGTAAACGATGAATAATGTTGGAAGAAAAAATAAAAAAAACCCAAAACAAACAAAAACCCCCACAGAATGTAATAAAATGTTATGCCACATATAGGACTACTAATCATGGTATGATGACCATTCTTGTTTACTCCCTGATTTCCAGCATTCAGCTAAGAACAAAATAAACATGAAAAATAAGGTTAGCTTCCTATACAGCCTAAGCCTTAGTGAGTTTAAAAAATCTTTCAGAACACGTGAAAAATGAAGAAAAGATCAAGCTAGCAGCAGTATGATAATTTACACCATTGGAACATAATCTGTGGTTCCAGGAGAGATGTGGAGGAATGCTCCTGGCTACTCTGTTCCCATTAATCTTCATTTTCCTCCTGCTACTTTTCTTACTTATGCATAAACAAAAAGTAGTCTGTTGTAGCGCTGGATAGTTTTTCCCTATTTCGGTCCATTTGGACTATTTTCAGGATAGTTTTACCCCTTGTACTTTACCAGGCTGTTCTGGATCCAATCCATAAAAAACCCTTTGGTAGCCCAAAACTCACCACCATACTTCTAAGCCACTTGTCTTTGGCAACGGTTTTCTTCCTGAAGTCTTATTATCCACTTACTTAAGTTGGTGACCCTGAATTCCTTTTGAACACTCCTTCTCATTTTTGGGGGTTATCTTCTGAACTGTATTCTTATTCGTTATTCAGAGCTTTTAAGTAGTTGCATTGGTAGGTCACCGGTTTTCTTCTTACATAAATATTATGTCTCAAGCCATCTTTCTGCAGAGGGCAGAACAATAGATGTACTCCTAATTGATGCATGTTTTCTCATGTTTTACTTTTACAGATAGCATTTTCCAACTATATGTTCATCCCAAATTACATCCAAAGTGTAGTCTAAAATTCAATATTCTCTCTGAGTTATCATCATCGAGAAGTGAAAAACTTCTTCAAAACTGTGATGTTCGCCTTATTTCCATCCAGGTGGTGAAATCTCTCATCTGGGTATTTGCAGGAATTTCTCTTGGACCAGGGTCACGGCTTGCCCCTGCAAAATCTGGACAAATCAGGTTTGGCCCAACAGCGGCCTAACCGGGGCCTGAAGAGGCCTGTAAAGGCCTGAAGCCTTGAAATAATGTAGAGAGAATGTAGGTATAAAGATAAGAACAGTCTAATCTCTATTTTTGTGAGGTTTACCAATTATAGAATGTTTTATAGACAAGCTACGACGATGTAACCAATTAGCTAGAATCTTCTTCAAGAATGGAATGTAAACTATTTTATCATATAAAAAGATTGTACACAACAGAATAAACGGATTTCGCCATTTTTACTGCATCAGTAAAGGTGTCTTTGTTCTAGTCCAGCTCCTTGTTAAGGAACCCTGCTTCAGGTGTTTATCACCTCAAATCTCCATTTGTGTCCTTTGTTCTACAAAATACAGCTCTTTCACTCATGCATATTGTGAGCACTCAGAGAACTTGTCTGTGTGGTCTTTTGAAGATTGATATGATTGAGACGTGTCAAATATGAGCTGATCAAAAATGGATGTGTAACAGCCGCCTAGCAAGGCTTGCGAGCTTGAACCCAATGTCTTGTGGCCGACTCAGGCCATTGCTCACCCCCTGTGTACCAAACACCACATTGTCACAACCAGACTAGCATGGCAATGGTGCACTGGATACAACACTTCAAGGACAGCAGAGCTGGGAAGGCTTTCAACCACAGCACAAGATGAAGGCAACCTACTCTGTAAGTGTTAATAAGATTATAGCCAAGGTTGGAAGGAACCTTAAAAGATCATCTGGTCCCACCTTTTATGGGAAAGGGAGCACAGAGGAGACTATCTAGTGCCACGTCCAGTCACATCTTTAAAACGTCCAGTGATGGGGCCTCTGCCATGTCTGTGGTTGTTCAAATAAATGGCTGCTTTTTCTGTAAAAAAATACCTTTCCCGCGATTACTTTTAAAACCTCTTATGTTGTTACTTGTACCTCTTGACTTTTGCTTCTCCTTACGGCTTCTTGTGAAGAGACAACTTCCATCCTCTTTCTAGTTCCATTTTTAGTGCTTTCCTAAAAATGGAAGTTCAATCAAGTTAAAAATATGGTATCCAAACTGTGGATTAGTGCAGAAATTACAGAAAGTGACCTTGAATTTGACCCATAGATGAGTAATTTTGATAAAGGTTTCCATGTGAAGATTCTCAGACTTTGAAGAGTCAGAAGTTTTAAAACCTTCTCTATGTGAAGATGAACATCACAATATGAAAAAAAAATTCAAGGTTTTGTAAAAATATTAATCCTCTCGCATAAAATGTGAACTGGTGTGGTTGTAGAAAGGCTCTGGTGTATTGCTTCTAAAAATTCAGTACGGGAAGTAAATGCTGACACTGACATTAAAAAATTACGTTTTAGCATAGTGCTATTCATAAGTAGTAGTCATGTCCTTATGTGCACTTATAGCACTCTTTGCAATGCCAAAAAAAGAATTAATTGCTGTATAGCACTGAGTTCAGCTCTAATTGGCATTAATTAGGAACATGAATCATGTGTGTAAGAAAGGAAGATATAGTTAAATTAGAATTATGTCTTAATCCTTTCTTGTTATGCTCTCCTTCTGCTTTAAAAGACAGTCCTCCATCACTATGACAGTCAGCACATGACAACCAGCCTTGCTCTGCATCCTTGGAGAAGGCCATAAAGCCATCAGTCCTTTGAATCTGTCAACCTTTGCGGTTCCTTGTGCTGTCTAGGGTGCTGTTCATCTTCACAATTATCTTTCATTCCCTTAAATTAGACTTTTCGATATGATGTTTTCTTTAAATATGAACTATAATCTTTGTCTGAAAACTATGCTCTTAGGAGATTTATTTTTTTCCAACTTTTTTCTTTCTGTGTTTTGTAACATAGTGAAAATATGCTTTTGCCCCTCTGTGGAAAAGATAAATATGCCCTCAGGAAAGATTAAAGCCAAAACAAATGAACTGCTGTAAAATTACACAGAGTTACCACGTTTAGGTAAAGGGTATTTGTTCCTAAAACAAAAGCATTACAGTAGTGTAGGTAGACAAAGGCCTGGGAGAATTTATCTAAGTCTTCATTTTCTTTGTATTTTAAGTTCATGTCTATATGTAATTCTGAAAGCAAAAAACACTACTGAGAATCTTAACTCATAGAAATTTTGTGATGCTAATGAAATTTGTGCAGCTCTGCTTTTGACAGTTGTATGAGTTTGTGTATTAGATAACAATAATGAAATGGCACTTATTATTCAATTTCATGACATTAAAGAACAAACAAAACAAGTTTAAATCTAGTATCCCAAATTTAGTATTATATACTCCATGAGTTTTATTATTATATTTTGAGTTTCATTGTACTGTTTTTGCTTACAAACAGCTTTACCGTACTAATATAATTTAACATATTCTTCGTTGTTTATAGAAAAATTACTCCAGTCAAGGCCAAAGAAGGTGAAGCATATGTACTTAGGATTTAAAAATGGTGAGAAATTTATTATGTCTAGATGAACGTGATTGTGAAAATATAAGCAGGCAACTGAATTTTAGTTTCTATATGTAGGCTAAAAGGATACATATCCATCAGATAAAGAAGGTGCATGAGCTTGCAGTGCCATCTTGCTTGCCTTGGCTGGAAAGCTTCTCACTTCAATGCATGGCTCTGCAGTGAGCTAGCTGAGTGCTATGTCCCTTTCCACCTCTGGTTCTCACACTGGCATCAGCACCAGGCCTTGTACCCGTGGTTTTTCTTCACAGTTCAGACAAATCTCTACCCACAGAGAGGCTTCTTTTTCCCTGCAATAACATAGTCCCGTGAACCTCATCAGATTTTAAATATTCCAAGCCTCTACAATGCCCAGCAAAGGAAAAGCAAAGTCAAAGTAGGTTTTAAGGTGTGCTGAGCTAATCCTGTAAAACTGTATTCTGCTAGACCAGGAAAGGGCCCAGTTTGGACTCTACTGCTGTGAAGAGCTGAGGAAAAATAGTGCTTTGTTTGCTGCTATTTCAAGAAATGACACAGATAGCAGACTGATAATTTTATAAATTGTTTCATATAGGGTTTTTTAATTTTATTTTTTGTATAATTTATATGTTGAGGCCTTTTCAAGCACAAACTGCCTCCCTTACATTCCAGTCATTCCTTCCCCATCACAGAGTCAGGTTTTTTTTAGAGGCAGCTTGAGTTTTATATTTGTGCTTTGACCAGACAGCAAATGATGATTCCCATGGTGGTTTAGGGGTTGAGGAGGAGGAGGATCACTTTTTGAACGACATCTGTATGACTGGAAGGTAAAATCACTTGCCCAAAAGGCAACCTGTCTTCCCCAGAAGATGGGTCAAAACTTGCATTAGAAATTATTGGGTATTTCACTCTGTTACTTAAATAATCCCTCCCTCACATACTCTGAAAGATAATTTCCACAGGTCTAGTTATTTAAAAGCTGTTTATAAAGCACGAGCTGTCATATTACACAACCTAAAAAGCCATTGTAAGTTCAAGATTTGTGTAACTTCCTCTTCAGAAATCTGTTTATATATATATGTGTGTGTGTGTAAATTTGCATGTATTTTTATTGGACCTTTTGTTAGAGAGGATGAAGAAATGTCACAACTATCTTTATTGCACTTGGTAGAAGTACTAGCCTCACTTCCCAGCTAATAAAAAGTAATAGGTTGCCAAATCTAGGAAGAAATTCATGTATGAACTGGGAGTCAAACAGGAGTTTCAGTTCTTGTCTCTAACAAAAAGGGTTTCTTTCACAGTTTTTTCAACAAACCCAGCAATTTGTAGGGCTATATCACAGGCCAGATATGTTGCAGTTTGTTCTGGCCTCTCTGCTTGTGAAGGTGGTGGCAAAAGGGCAGAGACATGCCAGCCACTTCCTTCCCCAGACACATCAGTCAATAGATACCTGGGGCTGAGGAAAGATTGACACGGCTAGGAATGGCACTATTTTCTTTACAGCCTTAGTGATTCCCACCCCTCATAGAAAGAGAATATACAGGTATCTATGAACAGGCTGCTTCCACAAGCAACCCTGTGCTGTGACATTTCTCTGATAGATGTTGCAGGGAGTACAAAACAGCTTTTACCTTGCTCAGAATGTTTACAGTCTGACCATTAAAATACAGGAATGAAGGTTTCTACAACAGTATGAAAGTTTCACACTTCGTTTCCAATATTGATCAAGTATTACTTTAACACTTATGAAATATAATATTATTAAAAACTTTTAAAACCCCATAGCACTGATGCCAATGTCTTGAAACTACTAAGACTAGTGAGATAAGCAAGTTTATGCCTCTTTAGGCACAAAATTCTGCTTCAGAGCTGGATTAAAACCTTCATTTCTCTCAGGTCTTAGTCTTTGGTTTTACATGGGATTTAGAAGCAAGAAAAAGAAATAAGAATAAAATTGCTTTCCATTTTTTTTTCTCCTATGTAAGCAGATTTTGCAAGCAATTTACAGAAATGTTATTAACAAGAGAACAGGGGATCTCTGAGTGAGTAGTTTTTAGTAAATGGCAGTCCACGTGGAAAAAAATAATTGAGAACCATTCTGCTAAGCTTTTTTATTAGTTAAGGGCTAGTAGTTCTGCAAGCAACATACAGAACAATTTTAGCACCTTAGTGCTGCAAATTTGTTTAAACTAGGCATTCAATTAACAAGAGTGCATCTGTCATCACATAACTTCATTTACTTAACCTTTTTGCATTAGGGCTATCTAAGAGTATGTACATGTCATAAATGCTATAATTATCTCAGTCCAAGACAACCAGTCATTTCAGAAATGATGCATCCATTGCATAGGAGAGGAGAGCCAGCAAAAGCATGAATGTCTTGCATTCATGTCTCATTCCTCTTGGATGGTGGATTTCCAGCCTCACAGGGGCAGAAATATTGTTTTTATCGTGTCTGAAAGTATAAATCAAGCTGTCCCCCAGAGGAGATGCATGGAAAACTGCACAAGCACTGAAGAGCAGATGTCAGAGCCAGCTAGCAGCCAGCCCACAGCCAGGAGACAACAAGCTAAAGTTGTCAGCAACTTTGATTTTCTGATCATCCGAAGCATTTCAGAATCATGCAACATGCAAATTTTTACTAAGAGCTTTGAAAATTATGAACTATGCTGTATGAAAGTGCACTTGTAGCCAAAGTTTCTCTGATTTTACTACCTTCTTGAGAAGGAACCTAAAAATTAATTTTTGAGGATATTATGACGACAGCTAATAACGTCTGTAATCTCGAAGATTAGTTTTCTGATAAACCTGAAAACTTCAAAGGCATGGTGCTGGCATGAAGACTGGAGACATTCCATAATTAAAATATTTCAGATCTGTGTCTATGGTTAAAGCTTTTGGTGTGATCACCAAAATCTGTCAAAATCAAAGTTTGATTAAAACCTGAAGCAGGGTGGGAGCTAATAAAAGGACAAGAGAGAAGGATCTCCTAGTTGCTTGTCAGATATTATTATTTATTTATTTCTAAGACAATTTTTGTGGAGCATTTCAAACAATGAAATCAATATTCACATTCATTGAAATAGTGAATTAGTAAGAGATATGTATTGGTTGTGCAATTTTTTTTGTGTGGATCAATAGGTTAATTACACAAATGAAAACTCTAAATTGTCTAGAGATTACTGTACTGTATAAATAAACAAAGTGCTCTGCAAAGTGTATTTAACATCCGTGCAATTTATTCTTTTTTATTCAGTGGCATTGCTGAAAGAGCAAAAAGGGGTTTTGTAGCAATTTTCTGTGCTTTCTGCTTGAGAAAGTCTGCAGCCTTAGTAATTTGTATTTGAAGTTGATTAGGATGAAGTAAGAGGACTCACATTTTTTTAACAGCTTCTGAGAGCCTTTTGCTGAGGGGGAAGAAGAAGAAAAATAAATATTCCTTACAAATACTTTGTCTTGAAAGCATTTACCTAAAAGTACAACTGCTTGTGTGGCCAGATGGAAAATGCTTACTCAAGTCTATTGACAGACACGTTTTCAGACACCTGGTAGTTAATGAGTGCAGTCCTTGATAGAATAAAATGTGTCTACCTGAGAATTTAATTAAGTTTCTGTAGAAACTTATAACCTGTTTTACAGACGTTAGAAGCTTTCTAAGCAGCATAGATGTTCGCTGTATGATGAGAAACTAAGTTTAAAAATTAAATAAATCAGCACTAATTTCCAAGAGGTTTTGTCCATTTAAACAAAATGTATGCTCAAATCACAGTACAGCAAAGGCTTTCTTTTCTATTGGTAGCAGCAGGGATGCTTGAAGTGTGTTATCACTGACACTAATTGTAGTTTCAGTTTGCCCTGGGAATTCCCTAAACTAAACTCATGTTGTCTGTGTCCAGGAGTGTGATATTAAAGCAAAACTTGAAACTGGATTAATTTGTTGTACATGATGCCCACTGATAAGCAAGTGCTTATCCAGCAGATGCCAGGATGCCTGTGCTCTTCAAAAAGATCAGCAGGGAAACACTTTCAGACAAAGGAACAGAAACCCATGACCAGTTCATGAGAGACATATGGACTTCTTCATTAACAGACTCTAAAACTAAAATATCCATCTCAAGGTTGCAAGTGATCTTTGCACAGAGAAACTGAAGGGAGTCTTTACATTTAGCTTCTCTTCAGATAATTCCTTTAACACTAAGTATACTCAAAATATCTCAGCTAGGAAAGACATATTCAACACTAATAAATGTATAGAAACATTGTTACAGGAAATTAAAATTTTAAGTGCTTAAATTCTGGAAATTTCCCCCTCCCCTTTTTTATCTCATGGGATGATACTGAAAATCACAGTTTTGACTTTTTTTTCCAGCTTTTTTTGACTTCTGTGTTACAAGGGTAAACAGCAGTCATCCTTAAATTTACAGTAACATGGAATTTGTAATATGTATGATTACTGTATTTTAGAGTCTATGTTTTGATAAGACTGAAATCCATTTGAATTACTTCACATTGTCACTTTATCAGAAAAACAAAAAGTTCCATTTCATTCAAAAAGAAGCCTGAGCAATGTGGCGCCATCCATGTATATTTTCATTGTTGTTTTATGCATCAAAGATAGAACAAGAATATGTCACAAATAAATTATATTCTGGCATATCCAAGAATAAATCCTGGCATATAACAACATAACCTACCAGTAGAATATAATTCCCCCTTTATAAATTCATTTTACCAATTCAACTGTAGTGCATTTTCATTTTCTGCCTTTGAAATATTTTCATCAATCAGATATGTGTCATGACTAATATGCAATTTTGAAGATTTAATGTTTATGAGAGTGAAAATTTGGTAGTCTATTGGCCTGTTTTGTGGCCATGCAAGGCAGCAGAGAAAACAGCCTCGGGTTCTTGTGACAATGTGGGCACAATGAGATTGTAATGCCATAATTTTATGTATGCACTAGAAACTTAACTGTAGTAAAATGAGCATTATAAATCTGAAGACAAACAACTGATGTATTGAAAGTGGTTATTTTCATAACAGAAGAAACTCAAGGCATTTGTGAATTTTCACTTTTGTTGCATTTATTACTCAAACAAGGGACTCTTGTTAATTACTGTGATGTATGTAGGTTGGTACCAGAAGCATTTGCGTGTTCCCCAGCTTCACACAGACATTTATTTTTATATGGCTACTAATTGCACAGCTGTCACTGACTTTTATGGTCTGAGCCATATTGTTTGTGTTATTTATATCAAGTAAGCTTTTTTTCTGTCTCAAAGGGGAGCAAAGGCATCTTTTGTACCAAGACACCACATCTTCAAAGCTCTCTACTTGCACGTGGAAATTGCCCGGGGTAGGACTATGATGATTACAGCCAATTCCAGCAGCATGCTTAGGCACCTAACCTAAGCTGAAATAAAGCTGGAGCACATCAGTCTGAATTTGTGACCTTACAAAAGCACATCTCTTCCCTCTTAGCTTCCAGCATGGCCTTCTCTCACGCAGCGTCTCTCTCTTTTACACAGTGCTGTGGAAACATGGAGTCCTGCGTGCTTACAGGTGGAAAACTCCCCCACCCTAAGCAAGCCTGCACATTTCTCATCCAAAAGGATTCTATGGAATTGCAGACGGTGCCATAATGCTGCTGGTGTTCTCACGGGTGTTTAACAAGTGTTTTTCAAAACGCTTTACCACTGTAAAATTGGCTTGACTGCAATCACAGCGGTAGCTGATTAAAATTGAAACCAGGAAGACTGTGTGTAGCCTTCAATCACTTAGGAATGAAAGTCCTTTCCATGAGAATCCTGAATCCAGTCTCACTTTTTTGGCTTGAATGTCTCCTGGAAAATTGTTCTGATTAGCATGGCAGGTATATTTCAGTTCAGTTCTTTGCTTGAGTCTCAGGAAATGGACAGCTTTATGTGAATAAAGTTACTCAAACCAGTTTATAAGCTATAAAAAACATAAAATAAGGCCTTGATATGAAAAATTGAAGTCAGCAACCAAAAAAAATTAAAAATATAAGTTACATACTGCAGTTGACAATTTAGTTTGAAATAGCATTTTTTTCTTCTTTGCATGAGGTACTTAAGGATGAGATTGAATTATTACACTTTTTTTAGCTCTGGTATCAAACTGAATTTCTCCAAAAACACTACTAGATAAATAACAAAAGTGTAATCTGAGTGTATAAATTGACACTTAATATCTTGTTTTGTCATCATTGTCATGTAATTAAACCTACACAAAATCTTGGAAGATATATTATTGTTTCCATGTCTATAAAATAACAGCAAATCATTAATTTAATCTGAATTCTGTTTCCTTTATCATACTGGGATTTGTTTGTGTGTGTGCACATGCTTGTGTGTTTTGAGCATCTTGTAAGAATTTTTTTTTTTAATCTACAAAACTATAAAAACTTTTGCTATAAAAACTTTTATTAGTGTAGTGAAAAAGAGGTCTTAGTCTGCCTTATTTGCAACTAGCCAAATTTCGCCTAGTATCATCACTTGTTCTTTGATCAAAAGTCTTCAGATTTTTAAATGGATCTGACTTAACATCTTGATTCTACTGACAAAAAATCTCAGTTTTTCCTTTTCTTGAAAATCTTGCGACTTTAAATTTCAAAACCTCACTTACTTTTTTGTTTGTTCCAAAATATTCAAAAGATGTTCTCATTAATAACATTGTAATTTCATGCAAACAACAGAAAATAGGATACTCATGATTCTTCCAAAAAAAAAAAAAAAAAAAAGAAAGAAAAGAAAAGCAAGTGGAGTACACTACGTTTTCTTTAGTATAGTGGTTTGGGGGTTTTTATCTTTTCCCTTACACCGCTTAAAAAACAAAGTCCGTTTACTTTCTTTCTTCTTCCTGTAGCAAAATAAGTGATGTAACATGCAGCAGGCTCTCCTGTCATGGCCAAACTTTCTTTATGAGCAAACTTTCTGGTTCACCAGCTGAAACATTCACCAAGTCTTTTCCACATAGGACTTCAACAACAATTTTGCCATTTGCTTTTGAGATCCCTGTTCCATAGAGATTTAGAGAATATATTGGTCCCTTCACAATTTTTATGTCAATTTTTATATGGTCCCATGTGACACCAGCAGACACTTTTATTTCACTGAAATCTTCTGTAAGATGCTTCTAAAACCTAACTTCATATATATCTTTGTACTGAAAAACTTTTCTATTTTCTTGGAAACTTTCCTTGAAATTAAAAATAAATAAAAGATTATATTCATGTCTATTTATGACTTTGCAATCAGTTCTGCATATGTAATCATTCAGAAAGTATTTTTTTCATGGTGAGCAGTTAATGAAGTGATTTTAAATTTTCACTTATTGTTTTTCCTAGTAGCTGGCCATCTAAAGCACCTGACAATTTCTCTTCAAGTGGATCACACAATACTTATATTTAACTCAATTAAATGTAGAAACAAAGTAAGTGTCTTCATGGTAGAAGATTGTCATTAGGCTTTATGTTTTTCATAGTACTTATTTGTGCATGGAGACAGAGAAAGAATCCAAGTAAACCCTTTGAAATCATATATCATACTGAAAAAAATGTTTAATCTATAATGGTCTTGAATTTTATACTTTCAAAAGTTTTAATTCCCAAAGGATACTGTGCTGACTGAAGGTAAAAGCTAGGATAATTCAGTGCTATCCAACTCTTCCTGCAGCATGCAGATGTAAATCACAGCCTTTTTTGACTATTCCTTGCTTTGACATTGGGCTAACAGTATTTCTGACAGTAAAAAGAACAAAACTGACTGAAGAAACAAAACTCTTGCCGTTCTCTCAGAATAAGTGCATTTCTTAATAAGTAAAAAGTGTATGAAACAATAGGATTGCATCTAAATTCTGGTAACGTTCAGACTAATTAGTGTACTGCTGCTATGTCTACATATGAAATAAGCTAGAATATTAATTAGCTAGAATATTAATATTGTCTCTGACTGTATTTACAAACAGCTATAAAGTTAATGTAATTTGGAAAATTAAAAATAATTTAAAGGACCATTTCAAAGAGGATGTGCATGAGTAAAGAAATTCAGTCACTTTTTCATACATATTTTGCTGCACTAGAACAATTAATTGCTACATTTCCACTCCTGTTACTTTAAAAGGCCATTCAAACATGATAATGATTGAACTAACTAAATACCCTGGAGTGGTAAATCATCTTAAAACTTGTGATTCAGCTGAATTATAAAATAAAGTGTTATATTTCCTATTTAAATTCCCAGCTTCTTTCTGTGAACATTTGGTTAAATGTCTTCAGTGGCAATGAATTAAACAGTATTCCTATCTTTGTAGTTGTTGAGGACTAACATTAATTAGGTAGCTCTCAAAAATCAGATTCAAATAATTAAGCACTTTCATGCCTAAAAATATCTTCACCAGGAGTTAGAGCTAGTCTAGAAAAGCTGAAAAAATTCAGATACAACAACAGGATGCAGGCCACACAAAGAGCTATCACCTTGACTATGCAAATTAGCATCAGAACTGAAAGTTTAAATGTCTTCAATATATATATTCTCTTCTATTTTCATTATTTTTTTTAAACCTATGTGGCAGTTAGTATGGCAAAATAAATTCTTTATATAATTTCTAACAGAGATATCAAGAAAACTGCTTCAAATTATCTCAGCAACCCAAACCTCTAACTTGAAAAATCACGAAAACAAATTTCCTGACACACAAAAAAAAGGTGTATGAGTACACACAAGGTATAAGAGCACTGAATCAGTGAAGAACATTTCAACAGCCCCAGTAGCTGTGTCAACTGCAGACTAGAAAACACCTCTGAGAGCTGACTGACTTCTCCATAAAAATCCCACTAGGAGCTCTGCTAACTTTAAAATTTGAAACTTATCTCTGAAGTGTTTTGCCCAGGTTTCCCAGGTATTCTCCTGTTCTTGTATCTTCTGGGCAGAAAATTTTAAGCTTTCTCGGTCCCCAAAGGATTGACAGGCTGCCCAAAGATGCAATGGATTTTCCTTCTCTGGAGATATTTAAAACTCACCTGCATGTGACCCTGTGCAGCCTTCTGTAGGTGAGTCTGTATTAACAGCAAGTCTGGACCACATGATTTCCAGAAGTCTCTCCCAACCCCAGCCATTCTTCAACTCTGTGGTTGACACAGGACTGACTGAAGTTAAACTAGGATAGCCCAGTGAAATATTTTTGATGTACGAGCCCCACACTGAAGAAGCACCTATACAGATTTTCTGCATCATAATTCCAGACACAGCATACACTCCTTTTCCTGGACATTGTTTCTAATGTGCTGACTGAAGCCAAAATGTAATAATAGAGCCTTTGAGCAGGCAAAGGAATTTGTCATTTAGCATATTAAAATCACACATTGTTTAAAGTCAAGTCCTGCTCTTGATCTCAGTGCCTGACTGCCTTAAAGGAAGGCTGAAGCCTTACACCAGTGGAGGCTGCAGCCAGAAATATAGGCTTGTACTGCAAAAAATAACAGCCAAAAAACACCTGCAAAAAATTCTTCATTGGCATGTCTTGCTGAGGGGAAAAGATTTGCTGAGGATGAGAGAAATTGATCATCTCTGCTTTCTTGTTGATCTTCTCTTTTTTTAACTGGAAGTGTTTCTTGCTACTTCTAATTACTTAGCAAAAAACATTATACTAAGCTGATGGAATTTGTATCGTTTACCTCACCCTCACCAACAGAACCAGAAGAAAATAATGAGGAATCTATCCCAATAGATATAGATATAAATGCATAGGGGTTCAACTAGTTTCAGACAAAATGCTTGCATTTTCTAACTGCCATTTTTCTTCTTACACTTCTGTTGCCTCATACTCTTTGTACAAGATTTATCCATTAAAAACATTCATAAGTCACCAAGAAGTAATTGTTGAAACACTCTCCAGGATCACAACTCCCTCCCATCTACACACACACAAAACATTGATGAAAGATTCTGTCTGTGCCAGGGTGCCACTTCATTAAAATGCTAATGTCCATTTTTTAATGAGAGGATGTAAAAAAGAAAGTATCTTCTAATGTGGCAGTGACAGATTTCCCAAGATATTGAATCATATCCAAATGAAATCTAGGAAAAGAATGCAGACAGAGAACTTTGATTTAAACATTTATTACCTTGCAAGAATATTAGAGGTATTAAATATTTTTAATGGCCTAAAATATGAATTTTCTCTATTTAAAGTTACAAGAAAAGTAAACTTCTGAAGACACAATATTTTACAGTTCAAGTACTAAGTTAGGTTTTTCTCTACAAGACAGTCTTGTCATTTTTTCTGGAAAGGATGAAAATGCACACCACTGGAGCATCACTTGTTTTACTCAAACTTTGCTCAGATACAGGTAATTAAAAACCTAGCAGTGCATGGGAATTTTCAAACCAATTCCCTTCTACAGTCTTCTTACACAGTAAATCACCTCCTTCACTAAGTCATCCTTCTTCAGTGGGACCACCTTGAAAAGACACACAAATGGAATTCTGGAGAAAATGCTAACAATTCAGCTCTAATACCCATTGTGCCAGAAACCTGCCACTGCTACTTTCATAAATGATTATAAGTGTGCCCTTGGTTTTTTTCTTTCTACCGTCAAGTTTAATTTCAGAGATGCCTCTTGAAAAAAAAAAAAAAACAAACAAAAAACCCAACATTTTCCAAATCCAAACCTTAAAATACAGCATAGAATTTAACTTTAAATAAGGTTTTGGAAAAGAATACCCTGATCAAGAGCTAAACAAAAGTGTCAATACACTAGATTTCTTTTTTTCCCCAAAAATTTTGCCAATTAGACAACATCAAGTCTTGCAACAGAAACCAGAAGCTAGATTACTCCTGATACAGACAGAAGCAAAGGGCTCCAAACTCAGTGTCGGGATTAGAACTCTGCCATGCACGAAATTGGTTTTCCAGAAAACCCATAACTCGGGGTAGCTGCATATCAACTTCTTTGCCTCAATGGCAAGTTACTGAAGGGTTGATTTTGCAGTATCCAAGAGCAGAATGTTCATGAATATCCTCTCTGTGCATGCCCACATTGGCAAAAGAGCACTGAAGCTGCAAGAGGAACAACAATAACTTCAATAGAACTTAAATATTAGTACAGCTTTAGTAATCTAACGTATTTTCATAACATGCAATTTCCATTTTTGCTTCAACTTCAGTGCAACAGGCTAATAAACTCAGGTGCACATGAGAGGCTTATTTTGATTGTCTTCCTTCTGCTATGTTGATATAGTCTGACTATAGTCTGACTTTTGCTATGCTTATAAAGTAAAAAAGTTCTTATAGGAGCCCAAATACACATATGAAATGAACATTATTTCAACTGAAAAATCCTCATTTATGAACATAATCCAGATCTAGTTTCTCATCTAAATTATGCAGCTAGCAACAAGAAGAATTTTTAAAGACATTTTCTAAACAAGCCTAATTTCTGAAAATTATTCAAGCCACTTTCTTAAATTAAATGCTATTGATCAGTAGCATTCTAATGAATAAAGATTTAAAAGCAAGTATATTCAAGATAACTTTACAATATACTAAAGTAGGGGAGAGTCCTACAAACATAAGCACAAATAAGATAAGAATATGAAAGGAAATAACAATTCTGAATTTTTACAGTAAAGTAAGAGATTTCTTTCCCTCGTGCAAACATTCAAAATAAATTAAGCGGTCTTGTGTAGTCTTCCTAAAGAAGAGTGTTATTATCCCAGCAAAAAATGTGAGCTGAGAGTCATGAAAACAGAGCACAGATAAGCAACTTAACCTTGGCCAGAAGCAGAGAAGTAGGGGCAAAATTAGTGGTTGTTTCCCACATCCCAGTGGAATTAGCTTTTCAAAATAAACATTTCAAAAGCTAAGATGCTTGTACTGTGGTCATGAGCCCACAAAAATGTAACATTTTTACAAAGATAATACTAGAAACTATAGAACATACCAGATTTGAATGAAAATTGATGTATTAGTCACATATATCCAGTCTGTGGGCAGAGATCAGTGCTAGAAGCAGCATGCTGGTAAGCTTTTCACTTCACAAAGTTCAGCTGGAAACAGATACTAGTTTTATAACAGCAGCACTGCATGGGTACCCTGTTTACAAAGCAAGACAAACCAAAAGCATCTTTTGAAGATTTCACTGTACACTGGCAGATTTGAGATAAAGAAACCAAAAAAGCACCTCAGTTCCTCACTAGATTGACGTATTTGGAAATATATTTTTTTTTCTCTTTTTTTGTTTTTTAAAGCAGCTGAATTAGACAAAGTAGATTTTCTTTTTAGTCAGTGTTAAGAGAGTGGGAGAATGTGGAATCAAGCCAAGAAATCTAGGTGTTTTCACAAATTACAAACTTTATTGCCTGATTTTCAAAACTGAAAGTGTGTCCTCAGCAGAGAATTCTGAGGGCAAACACATCACTACCTTCAAATCAATAGGTGTAAAATTCTTCAGAATTGATTAATTTAACCTTAGACACTTTGTTGGTGATGCAGAGGAGTGTATTTTATATACCTGCAAAATCATCTCAAAATTTTCATTACAGTTTTTCTGTCAAAGGCATGACTCTCAGACTGACATAGCATTTAAGGAATACACAGACATATAATTCAGAATATTTAACTGGAAATTAACAGAAGTGAGGGTAAGAATTTTTTTAAATAATAGGTTTGGTCTGTATATGATGTTATAAATCAGTAAGGTGTCTCTGGGGAAAGGGATTGTAATTCCTTTGGACTAATTGGGTAAATGCCATAGTTCAAGATAATGCCTGTACAAGTCATAGGATCCCAAGGAACAACTGGTCTGTATATAATATTATTAAATTACATTAAGGACAATGAACCTCTCGGACACCATGCTTAGTTTCCTAGTGTATTAGAATTGATTATATTCTCTAAACTCCTGCAGAAGTGACCTCCTCCATGTTCAAGAGTTCTAATATGTTCTTTAATACAGAACCAATGCTCTGCTTACACAAAAATGGTGGGCTAATGTCCAGTTTCAGACTGCTGATGTAAACTCTTCTAGTGGAAGGAAGGCACTAGAACATCATAGCTTTCAGTGGCTGAAAAAATTTAATAGGAAATGGGATAATAGAACTAAAAAGTTACCCGATGACTGAATGAAATTGCCTAATATTCTGGGTGAGTATTCATTTAATAGATGCACCCAACACTATGTAGAGAGAGCAACACCATATTCACTCCCTAAAAACATCTAAGCTTTGTATTGGTATCTTTAATTTTTTATGGCCATCCATAATCATTAGTTATCATGCCAGCAATATTCTTTAGGTTCCTCCCTAGTGCTTTCCTTCTCACTGAGTTTACTGACAGCAATTATTTTAGTTGTCACTTCAGTTTTAATATCACTAAGACAAGTGTTAGAGATTCTCTCAATCCCTCCTCTTCCTTCAGTCAATCATTTTGTACATATGTTTCAGACTGCATTAATTTTTGCTGAGTGTAGGGAACGAGTTGTATTCATGAAGGGAACAAGAGCTACACACATACTTAAATCATGAACTTAAATTCCCTTTCTGTGAGTCGTAGCATATAAATTAATTGACGCTATATTTTTTTATTTCTTTTTTTCATGTGCAAGACAGTTCAGAGCTTCAGAAAATTCCACCCAGGCTTCAGTGAGACTGGATACCATTCCCTCTATTCCGTACACAAACCACCACATGCTCCTTGATGAGGATAAATGAGGAAGGCAGAGAGCATGCCACAATTCTTAAGAGTGATTTAACACTGGGTAAGTGGTATTGTAGAAATCTGTAGAAGTGATATTGTAGATGAGCGAGGACCAGATGAAATTTTTTACTTCTAATTTTTATCACTCTAAAGAACACTCTAAAAGAACAGTTCATTTAATTCATGAATCATTACCATATAGGGTTAATGGAGGTCCTAAGCTTCACTACGAGTCTAGTACTCTAAGATTGTGCTGGGTAGATGAAATACCAAGCATCCTCATTTCCTGCAGACGCTAGGAACTGCTCACTGGTTTTAGCACACTCTTCACGGTTCATCCTTCCACTCTGACTTGTTTGCACAGCATGTTCTGATCTTGGATGCATGGAACCAGTGAAATTGTGCATCTGTGTTACCACAGAATATAGGTGCAGGTGAAGAGAATAAAATGGTACCAACTGGGGTTTTTTTTGCATCAGGGTACACTCTTGGCCTTGAGTCATAGCCAGAAAGTTAATTTCACTGCAACACAGCTCTTATGTTGTTCCAACATCTGGGGCTGATGTGACCTCAAACACATTCCCTTCAAGTAAAATAATTCTCGTCTGTAAACCACTTTCTATATTACTCTAGGAAAATTATATTAAACTAATTTTAAGAGCTCACTTTTCCACTAAGAAACACATGGATGGATAATATCTACATGAATTAGATACAAATGGCATCCAGAACCCAGATATATTTTAGACAGATCTGAGTAGGCACAGCTCTGCAGAAGGTAAATTAATATTTTGTTCAAATACTTCGGCGAATTATTTGACCTCAAATATTTTATAACACAGCAAGCATTGTAGGGACGATGAAGAAAAGAAAGATGTGTTTCCACAGCCGGGAAATAATTTTTTTTCAAGCAGAAGTGCATTTACTCAATCAGAAAAATTATCTCATTTCTGGTTTTCTGAAAGAGTAATTTTAAAAATATAAAATTAATAGGGATTAACTACATAACTTTCCAAATTATGTATAACCCACAAGCATTCTGAATAGTAAAATAGATTCATCCTTTTAAAAATAATCTTTTTGTCTAAAAATTAGTTAATATTCTTTAGGGAATATTCAGCGCAGAAAAGGTATTGTTAAATAACTACTTCAATACAGATCAAGAACGTGAAGCAACAGTATAAAAATTTTTACCAAGTAGTGGAAAATTTATGTTTAAGTGTCAGTAGTCTGAATGCTTAAGAACAGTGCTTCCAGACATTCTCTTTAAAGATCATTTTAGAGTCAATATATTCTTACAAAATCCAGATAAATAGTAGTCTCTTTCCTTAAAACTTAGTTTTGTCACATTTTTAAGGAGCTGGAAAAAAAACAGTGGAGGGCAATTTCATACCTTGTTTCCCCAAATAAGCTATTGATGAATACAACTAAAAAAATTATGAATGTATGAATTCAGTTTTAAAAAGTTTCTTTTCATACTGTGAACTCTGTTCTTTTAACAGGAATTACTGAAATCTAGATCCCTCCATATTCTGTTACTGTAAAAATAATCTATGCCATTACATATATTTTTTAGTTTCATGGGCAAAGAGAAGAACAGAGGCAGAACTCTTCTAAACAGCCAGAAAAAATCCATCTAAGAATGTGATCATGCACTTTGATAAAATTTGTATAATCACCTTACAATTAAAAGAATTTTTCTGATTCAGTAGCCAAATTTCCGTTCCTTAACCTGATAAAGTATTTATAATAACTTTTGTTTTTGTAAAGTCAAAAGAGGACACACAAATTTAATTCTGAGGTAAAAAGTCAAGTTCTCCCATTAACATTGTCAAAGTAAGTTATTCATAAATTGCAATACTGTAGGTATTGCTCCATATTTTTCTTAGGGTTCTTTAGTTAAAAGCTGTCAGCTTTGAATATTTACCACATTGGAAATTCTGGTACTACTTAATAAATTTTCTTCTTAAAAATAAGAGCAGAGCAATTTTATCCTTAAAAGTAGCAATAATAATTAAAACAAACAAACAAAGAAATAGCAACAAAACCAAAACAAATAAATAAAAAAACACAAGAAAATAAAAAAGCAAGATGATCTTTTAAGATCTGGCATAACTTTTAGCGAAACTAGTTACCTTTCATTTCTGGCAGTATCTCTATTTATTGCATAAAGATTCATGTAACATTAATATAAAGATTTTCTAAGGATAGCAAAATCATCTTCATTTTTTAGCTATTTTCCTTGCTTTTGTGGGAAATGCTACCATTCAAATAGTGTGAACAGAATAGAACTGCTGAATGAATACTTGAGGAAGAGAAGTCATTCAGCAGGGCATCATGAATGCTATTCCCACAGAGACACACATTCATCAGAAGAACCAGGAGAAGCAAGGAAACAGTTAACTTCAGCCTAAGAAGTGTGGAGGACTTTGGATTGCAAGAAAGAAAAGTGGTTGAAAAGTGTTGCTGATGATTATAATAGTATTCATTTTATTTTGTTTTTGTCTTCCTTTAGTGCTTGATGGAGCATTTTGTGGACTAATAGCTAACATCAATAATGCACACTGGTCCTTGAACTCTCACATTTGTTTTAAAAATAACAGAAAGCATGTATTTTGCTATAGAAAATATTCAGAATAAGCTTATCAACTTTTTGGGTACTCACTGGAAGAGGCCTTTTTCATTCAGATGACTTGTAACCAGGGTCTTATCAGTATTATGAAAACACTATTGTTATAGACATTATCCTCTATACAGTCATTCATAGGAGAATTTAATCTACTATAATATCTACACTCTTAGGGTATTTAGTGTTTGCATTTATGTATGAAATTTATACACTGTTTTAATTTTTTTATTGATGTATACATGATACACATTTTAGTTGTGAGCCATTCTTTACTATAATTCTGGTTTTCTCCATAGCCCTGAATTTTATTTTTCTGTTCAAGCTTAAAAAAAAAAAAAAAAAAAAGCAGGAAATATGCGGAAAAAAAGACATAAAAAGACAGGCAAATCTTCCTTTTGACATTAGTGGCTTTTCTACAGTGAAAAATCCTTTCATGGTTAAGTATGTAGGGAACTTTCTCTCTGAACAGTACAGAAAGCACATTTCTGTATAGTTTTTTTATGTCTACTGCGTCTAGTTGTCACTGAGAATTTGCATATTGATCTTCTGCTGCATTGGCAAGCTAAAAAACAACATTTTACAAAATATTAAGTGTCTGGCCATGTCTTCAGGTAACTGATTCAGTCACTGTAAATTTTTCAAGACAGATGAAGGGAATTAGGAACTTGTTTTCAAGGTGCTGACAGGACTGTTATTTCCCCTTGATGCTTTAAAAGCATTAGTCTAAGAACTTCCTTAATTTCTTTATGGTGTCTGGGGCTCAGTTGTTAAATTTGGGACATCAGTGTTTTTTTATTCTGCTGATACAGATAGCAAAGTTTCACATTACAGCTGGTTTGCTACTTCAGCAGCTGTGAGGGACCTGTGGTCAGCTGCAGGGCGTTCTTATACCACAGCAGCATTTGATTAGATTTTAGGAGAAAAGGAAAAAGCTTTCCTGTCTTAAGGCAGGACAGTATGACTATATCTCAGTTATGATGAGTGAGTTTTAGTGTGTAGACTGGAAAAAAGTGAGTATTTTCCACAAATAAGCTTTAAGGAGTTTCATAAATTATCTATAAAATAGTCAAATATGCTGCTCCATTAGCCAAGACTATCTCCTAACAGGGAAGCAACTGCTCTTTCTTCATGCCACTTCCTTGCAGCAGGAAAAGATTAATATTCAGTATAAATCAGTCAAATGAGGACAGAATGGTACTCCAACTGTAAACATTCCTAGAACTGACACAATGCTTGCACCCTGCTCTTAGATGCAGGAAGGTTTCCATCAGACATTGGGACTCAAACACACACAAAGCAGCAGCTCATGGAAATGAAAGATGGATGCTGAAGTGCAGATGTAATAAAGCATGTCTGCAGGTGCTTTTGGTTCCAATCCTGGCACTATTCATTTCCAGTCCAGTGCACTGTGGAAGGCTATTCTGTCTCTAGAATCTGCGCTACCTTCAAGACCCCATGCAGCTTGAATCTGTGTAAGAAAAGCTGAATTACTTAGTTTATCAACTGATGCATTAACATAGCGAACTTGAAACAAGATAGAAGCTTTTATACAAAAAACACATTAAAGGATGAGAAAGTAAAAGAGATTCTTCCTACATACAACAAATTCTAACTTCTACTTCACTGTATAGGAAAACAGCTTTGTGTTATTTAAGTGACAATAGCTGATATGTATTTTTCAATCATTTTTCAGTTGCATTCTCCCACTTGACTTCCAGAACTGTAAGAAAACCTTGATCCACTAGAGATAGGTGGATAACAACTAACCCATCACTGCAGGATCTGTGGATAACATGGGGAACATTTGATTGTATTGCACACAAGACTCTTACTTGGCTAACATACCATACATGATGCAGGTAAAATTCAACAGCCAGCGTGCTTCTTGGGATTTAATTTAGCTGGGTATTTACTTGAATCAAACAGGGCTGGTGGGTCAGAAAACACTCCTACTAAAGCGCAAATGACAGAAGTGGAAGGTGCACGATGTAATAAAATATGATTTTGAAAGTCTATTGGTGTAGGAGAAAAAATCCTCTGTGTAATAGTGTAAAATCTTCTACCTGTCCATGTCTTTATTCAAACATTATCATGACTTGAGTTACATTAAAAAAAAAAAAAAAGGAGAATGTTTTTTAAATGCAGCAATTATTTTGAAAAACAAAACCTGGCTGTTATCAGAATTGATTTAAACAGTTTGATTCCCTCAGTTATGGTATATTTTTTTAGAGAAGCTAATGCTGTGAGATCTCAGAAAAATGAATAGCTTAGTGGTCCAACAGGTCCTACAGCCAAGATATTCAATGTTCCAACTCTAGATTTAACTTCAACGCACCCTGTGAATTTCAAGAAGTGACTTATAGAAAGAGTTTTGTAGTACAGAAGGAAATAATTGCTGTTTAAAGTCAAAGGGGTTTGCATTGGCTACTGATTTAAATTTTATGTTGGGTTTAACCTTTTTATTTTTTTTAAATCTAGTTCTCTTACACATGTGACAAATTAATTAAATATCAAAGAAAATGTTGAATATCAACACTAATATTTCAATATGTGTAACATTATTTTCTGTTGTTCCCTCAGGCTGCATGCATTTCCTGTTCTGCAAATCTTTTTTGATTGTTAAAGAATCATAATCTAAGTATTGCCACATAGTTTTCCTCATTCATGGTGTGTTCTTAAACCTTCCTGCCGTTGGTCTGCTAATGTTTCTCCTCCTCCATTTTATCAGTCTTAGATAAGATGCCCCTGGCTTTAAGGTTTATTGAGTTTGTAACAAACTTGGCTCTAAATTACCCTGGATGATTAATCACTGACTTCCTGCTGTGATCCTATCTGGGGCTGTGGACCTCCCTGGTATGTGGTCAGAGTTTATCTATTGCATGTACCCATTCTAGGAATCTTACTTAAATACAAACCTCTTTCATATGGTGGTACAAAGTTCTTTACTGCTCCCTTCTGAAAATCAGTTGAAGGTTTAATAAGGCATGGCTATCCCAGCAATTCAGATTAGGAAGACAGGAATTCTCCAAAATGTTGGTTATAAATCTCAGTTTTATAAGTTTTAAAATGTAGAGTTCACTGGCTTTATTGACAGCGTTAAAATTCAATAAAAATTTAAGAAGTTACTCCCTGTAATTAATTTGAAATTCAAGTCTTAACAAATAGTCAGAGGCACAAATTTCGTCATTGTACTTTCCCAATTTTGTTTCTGCTTCCATGCAATGGCAACTGAATAAAATTGCTCACCATGATGGTCCCAAATTTGCCAGAGAATACACTTTCACATTATTATACATCTTCCAGTATTCTGGTTCACAGAGGTAAAATATCTCTTGCAAAAATGTTATCAGATTCATAATCTATTACTGCTCTGTGATGTCCTTTCTAGAAAAAGGAAAAGGATGTACAGATATGTACACGCTCTTATGCCCACAAAAGGCAGCAGATACTGTCTAGCATGTTTGACTCTCCTGAATCAAAGAGAACACAAGGCAGATTAATTTTCCCCACTTGTACTATTTGTTTCAGGAAGAAATGAAGATATTTTATGACAGCAACACTCAGGGAGAAAACATGAGGAATTCTTTACTGCAAAGCCGGACAAAGTGATGTAAGTTTTAGCAAAAGAGTGAGCCTATGACTATTGTTTTTCCTACGAAATATCCAACATGAACATACTTCAAGACCCTCCTGACACCATGGAGGCTCAGCACACCTCAGAGGAACTCTAGTTGTGATGTATGAAAGGCAGGAAGAGAAACATGCATGGAGGAGAAAGTTTGGGGGTATCCAGTGATTGCTATTTGGTAAAACAAAGGATTGATTCTGTGAAAAACTAATCCCATAGATGTAAAAAGTGATTGAATATTCGAACAGGCACTAGGACCATCAGTTCAAATAAATTTTTATTATATTGTGCCTAGACAAATCTCTCCTTATATTACTCTCAATATATTTTTTCTACAAGCTTTTCCTATATGCTACAGATATCATCAAATTCACAGGTTTTAATATTAATAAGAACAGATTATAAACTTAAACTGAGACGTTCTTTTGAATTAATTTCTGGGTGTTCTTTACAAAAACGTTTTAAAACTCCCCGTATGGTCCCCTGTCAGATTTATAGAGTAGGTTACTATAACAGACCTTGACTCTTCCACCTTTTTCCTGAGCCAGTCCATGCAGTATCTTCCAGCATGACTTTTGTGCTACGTACTAATAAAACAAATTAGAGAAATGAGGATGTTTGAAGGTAGCTAGATGATGTGTTTGCATTTTTTGCAGAAAGGAGAGTCCTTTAATTCTTATTCCATTGATAAATACTTGATAGCCTGACAGCAGCTCACATTGCCTCCTAAAAAGAGCAGATATTAAACACTGCTGTATCTGTGCAAGAGAAGACACTGCTGAACGTAAATACATCTGTTCTACCCTAGGAAGGTATTCAGCACTTGGCTGCTTAGTTCCCGCTTTGTGGCAGGACGGTTAATATAGTGAAATTACATAGTATAAAACCAGCATTACAAAGCACACATTCAAGTCTGTAATGTATATAAACATACTATTCATTTATAGTACTGTGATCCATATTCTCCATGGGGAAAAGATAAGGAGCAAATATTCCTTTGGGATATTTCTGCACTGAAATTCTGTACCTCTTGCACACTCGTTTCACCCTGGTGCAAATTAAAGTCTCAGGGAGAACAGGGTGAAGACTCCCAGACAGAAGCTCACATCCTGAAGCATTGCAGCCACTCATGCCCTGTCCCCCAAGAGACATTTTGTCCCTCAGGCCCATTCACCCATACCTCCTCATCTCCCTGCCACTTCGGGAAACCAAGCAGAAGCATCCCAGGATCACAGCAAGAGGCAGGATGGAAGGGGCCCTGCAATATCCCTGTATTCAAAATATTGAGACAAAGTAGCTACCTCAAATGTGTATGCTTAGGTTACATCAAGGTTTCCAGTAGAATTCTAATTTTTGGAACTATTGGAAGAAACCTAGAGGAATTTCGATCTCTGACCAAAGCAAAATACTGGTTACTTGAATAATTAATATAAACAGGTGGTTTTTTTCCCTGTTAAAAGATGGACTACCACCAGTTTTCTTAAATGAAGTTCACTTAGGAAAAAAAAAAAAGATTAAAACCATGTTTACATACTGAAAAGAGAGGACATGTTTGACTCTTAATCAGCAATGTTGTTACCATGTGAATTTTAACCAGAAAAAACTAAAGTATTTTTTTGTAGAAAATGTCTGGTGTAGAAAAAGAATGTGTCAAGTTCCAAGCTGGACTATGAAACATTAACATAACAGAAACCAGATTTTGTTTGGGGTTTTAACAGTTTGTTTCCAATTGTTTTCCTTGCTTCTTTTTTTTCACATATGGATTGTAAAAACACCAACAGATGTTTTTTGGCAAATGACTGTGTCCACTGAATTTGTTAAAACTTTCCCAATAATCTCTCAGCTTTTTTCACATCTCCTTGCAATGTCCCCAAATCTATATGTAGGCTAAGAATTCTTGGGCCATTTAGAAATTCAGAAAATATACATTTAATGTTTAATTGTTATTATTTTTAAAAATAAATCATGAAGAAAACCAGATTCTCCTTATCCTGACATTTGAAACAAAAGATTATGATCATTTTTTTAGCAGAAAAATTTATTTCTCTGTCTTTTGGAAATTCTGTATTATATGATGGCATTATTTTCTGAATTTTAAAAATTGCGTACTTAAGAAATGCTTGCTATATGTATTCCAGACCTGTTTTTCGATATCTTTAAACAGAATAACTTATTATGTAATAGTTTCAAAATAGAGTATAGATGGAGTTAAAAAAATATTCCAGTCATGGTTGTTAAAAATAAAAAAAAAATGAAGATACGGAATCCCATGAAAATCCCACTGCAGTAGCTCAAATAATGCTTGGGACTTTCTGGGTATTGCTTGATCTTGAAAAATAAAACAAAATAAAAATATCAAACGAGATAGAAGGTTGCTGCCTGGAAAGTGCAGATTCTGTGAGCATGGACTGGAAATTTTATTTATAATCAGACTGGAAGTAGACCAGACTTGGCATTCTGGTCCAAACTACACAGTAACTTGTCAGAACATGCCATTCTCTTTCAGGGTTCCCTTTTGTTGCTTGATGTGTATTGTATCTTTTGCTCTTGTTCATAAATGCTAATGACATGTACATACAATTACGCATTTTAATTACAGATTTGTCAAATTTCAAAAATTATGGGTCTGCACACTTCTCAAATAAATAGTTAGATACTGGTTTTACTGACAGAGTATTTATTCACTAGCTTGGTGTAGAAAACCAGCAGTTAGGTTTGATTATACAGAATAATTTTATGACATAAGCTTTGAAATTAGAAATGTGTAATATAAAATGTGAGGCATATTTCTAACATGGGATTAAGTGGAATAAAAAAGGTTTTACTGATCTGGAACAGATCTTAGTGTGGTATGACCTGGGTTGGCCTGGTCTTCTTTCAGTCTAGTAAAGCTTGAAAAAAATAAGTCTGTTCACTCCTTTGCTAAAAATCAGGCAACAAGCTACTTTTTACATACCAGACATTGTTTGTTTTATGTCAATACATAGCTATATAAAGCAGAAGCAGATGCCAGCACAGCAGAGAGCTGGATTATCTAATAAATATTTTACTGCTACAAAATAGTTATATTGCTTCTTGCTGAAAATATGCATCCAATACAAAATCTGATAAAGTTATTCCTGTACCTTTTTGTATTAGATTAGAAATTCTTCAGAAAAAAAAAAAAAACAAACCCAACACACAATAGGATTAAGATTCTGAAACAAACTGAGAGGAGCTAAGTGCATCCATTTTAACTTTGTATTTTCATCACTTTTTGTCACTTTTTCATTATTTCAGGAATTATTACATATAAAAAGGAAAAAAAAAAACACTTGAATTTAAGACCACTAACTATGAACATTTTTAGGCTCCTTTCTGTCTGAAATTGATGATTTAAACTGAGAGAGAAAGATCAAAATTTATAGGAAAAAATGCATGAAGAATTCATCTAATTCTGATAAGGCACTGCATTCTAACTCATTTTGTATGAATATGAATGTACATTATTTTGTATATATTTTATTTCTTCACTGATCAACAAGACAATTCAGTTCCTTTTGTAAATATGGGATATAGAATTAAAGCACACACTTTAAAAAAATATATATTGCTGTATATCCTTATAATTGAAAATGCTCTGTAGAATTTGAACTGTGCATGCCAGGTTTGCAGGATGAGGCCCTTTGGAAGCTTTCCCACACTTTTTTTTTTTCCCATAGACACAGCCAGTAGTGCCACCTACAGTTAAGGTTGCTAGAGGCTTTCTATTACAAGACCTTTTTGGTTAACTGTAATATTGTAAAGCTGATGGTTTTGGTAGAAGCTTTCTCTTAGAGTACTTATCAGTGTTTTTTGTTCCACCATAAACAGTTCAACAGTTCTAATGGTATGTCAGGTGATATATTCACGTTCTTGCTATTGAAATGAGGAAAGAAATGAAAGCACCAAAACCCACATAAAACAATCTTGATGAAAACCTCCAACCCTGCCCTGGTTTGTATCAAATATGAAGAGCCTGGCTTCAGTGAAGCATCTTAAGAGGGACAGAAGTCAGTGGTAATGTGAGAATTATGAACTGGAGAGGGGGAGAAATTGAGGGAAAATTCAGAAGGCAACTCTGGATGGAGAAGAGATTAGGCAGAGGGCTGAAGCAAAGAACTAGTAGAGGACTAGAGACAGAAGGGTCAGTCACAGAGAAATGTTTTGGTAGGTACTCCTTTTCCTGAAACCTGAAATGGAGTACACTCTTGCCACATTTTTTATGAAGACTTTCATAGTTTCCTTTCAGATCTAAAAGATCACAATGTTCAAATCACTGTGCAAGGCTTTTTGACTCAAGTAATCCTAGATTCAAGAAACCACTGAAAAGAATTATATTTATTATTTAACAATGATTTAGCATTTGCTTCTTCTGAGTTTATATGTTTGCAATTATTTACTGTAAGATTCAATTATCGAACTGAAAAATTTCTTAATATTTTATGCTGCAATGTGTCTGTGATTTTTAGCTATTTTTGCTGCAGAGGTGAATCTGAGTAACTGTGATATTTGGCATATGAAGGAAGAGCTGAGAGAAAACATTGTTTATATGTTTTTTATAGCTCCTTTTCATTAACTGGAAAAACAAAAACAAGAATTTTTTCCCTTTATTGTCCTAGTACTTTTTATAAATTGCTTTTAATAACATCTTCAGCTCATTTCACCTTTCTTATGCCTTACATCATACCTCTAATTCTGTTAAATCTTTTAACTGGAATTTCTCAGAGCATCTTTAAATTCACTGCAGACAAAGGGGTTTTTTTGGTTTGGTTTTTTTTTTTGGTTGTTTGGTTTTTTTTATTCTTTTTTGTTCAGTCTTGTTTCTTAAAGCAACAATTCCAGTTTATTGATTTTTAATAGGTGTAATTTAAAGCCACCCTAGGATAGTTTAAATATGAACAATTCTTTAAAAATATTATTCAAACTTCAGAATTTATTATAAATATCTTTGACCTTTTGTCCTCAGATGGTCCCTTTCACTTTTCTTACTGAAATTACCTCATTGTCTAAATTCGGCAATTAATATAACTCCTGTGCTCACAAATTTTTCTCAATACTTTTTTAACCATCTGTAGCATCAGGTGACTTCACTGTATTGAACATAAAAAACGTGAGGGTTTTTTGTGTTTCATCACAGGCATTTCAAATGGGAAGATGACACCAATGAAAGGAAATGTGACGTAGATATAATCTAAAGTATTCTGAAGTGTATTTAAACTCATGTTTGCTAAACCTATAAGACCTTATTGGGCTTACAAAATAGAATATTTGAATTGCAAAGTACCTGGTGACTAGACTTACCATATGCTATGATAATATGTACTTCTTTTTGCGACTAAAAATATGCCCCTTTTAATTGGAATTTTTTTCCTTAATAGAAATCTTCTGATTAGTTTCTGTTACTGATTGTTCTTTTATTATGCATTCATGTGTGAGGGGATTGATGATCACCTATTTTCTGAACAGGTGGGTTGGGTAAAGCATCTTTACATATTTTTTTTTTTTTTTAATATTATTCTAAAGGGACTGTAACCATCTTTCACAATATATTTCTACCTTGCAATTATAGACCTCTCACTTATTTTATGTAGAGTGATATCATCTCAGATCACAGCCATTTATTATTATATAACTCTTTTAGTGAATAGCATAGAGGAAAAGAGTACACAAAGGAAAAAATTCTGCCTTCCAGAGCTTCCACTTTATAGAAAAGTGGATCCCAGCTTTGCCTTTCATAGTTTAACTATCACCCCAAATTCCATCAAATTGTCTGAACTTCTCTGTTATTAAGTACTAAATATACTTTATGATAAATTAATAAATATAGAAGCCTAAACTCCTCACAGCTATACTACAGCTTTCTTAATATTTATGTACATTCTTGAATTTTTTATCGTTATTGGTAAGAATTTTCAACTTCTATTATTACTGAGATCTAGTAAGAGGTATTAAGAATCATGACTGTCATCTTTCTGTTTTCTTTACACTTAAGGCTGTCCTGATAACTGAAGGATTATAAAAAATATAAATATAAATAAATAAAATTTATAAATATAAATATAAAGTCCCTTTAGGGGACTTTATTCCCATCCTTTCTTACAAATACTTTACGACAGATAGGCAATTAATAACAGCCAGCCAGAAATCTTCACATGTATCTTCCAATAACATCTTGAGGAGGGCTTCCAGTATACCCATCTCGTTTTTTCATTTGTCTGCGCCGGAAATAGTGCCTTGGCTGATTTGCTCAGAATTCCAAGGGATCCCAAACACAAAAACCACTTCACTTGTTCATTCATGACCCATCATGTCTAAGAGAGCACCTGTTCCACAGAGATGCTTTATGCATGCACATTAAATCTGTTGTGTCTAAAATATGTGTAAGCCCCAGCACTTTTGGACCCATGTTGCTTGCTGAACTCAAAGCCAAAGCAAATTTTTGGACATGTATTTTAATATGTATTGTTGAAGCAAAAATGTTTAAGAAAAAAATAGCCACTGTTCTGTGGAGACATGGGTACGGACACCACGTACGTATCAAAAAATTACTGAAAATAATTTTTTAAAAAAAGGAATGTATTCTAAGTTATTATGGTATATGGTGATACAATGTCTGATTAAATGGCTAAATGTTCAGAACATATATATACTCATAGGAAAACAAGCAAAATGTGAAAGGGGAAGACAGATGGTCTGTAAACAACGTTGGTTTTCAGGCAACCTTTTCTCAGTCCTTTAGGGCACTGTTTGTAGGAAAGACTGATGACCATTTGAGGTGCTCCCATGAAAAAAACAAACAGCAACCTACCTTAAAAGTATCGAAAAGCATTGAAATAGACAAATAAGTAAATAAAAGATTGTTTTTCCGAGGTTAGTCAAAAATCCAAATTTGCATCAGAGAACACATCCTTGCCTTGACAAAAGGGAATGTTTTCTGAGCCCCCTAGCAGGAACACTCTGGAAACTCAATTATTAATCAGAAGTGGTAAATCCTCTGTGCCTGAAAACTCTCCATATATAAGTTACTGGTGCCTTCCTAATCCATCTTGTTGCACTAGCAAGGGAATAAATGCAATTATCTCAATGGTCTTTCTTTTCCACCTCTGATTTCTGTGAATCTATGTTCCTCATGTGATGATCATTAAAGAGATTATCCCTGAATCTGGATTATGGAAACATATACAGATATAAAGAGCCATAGATATTAGGATTAATTTTTTCAGGATGTAAAATATTTAACTTCAAATCATTCAGTAAATTAGAAAGTTTAATAGTTTAATAAAAGTAAAATCATCATAGGTTTTTTTCTGTTTATTTGTTGGTTTATTCTTACTAGTCATTCTAAAATCAATTCATAAGTTGACCATATTTCTTCACTGAAGAAAAGCAACTATTACAGAAGGTTTGCTGTGCTATGGAGTATAGTTTCTAAACATTTCAACATATATTGAATAAAACTGCAAAACTGGTAATAGGCCATACATAAAGAACAAAAGATTTTTAATAATTCACATCATGTGTGAATCATGTTTTTCATGTATGTATCTCATTAACTTTAAGGTTGATCAATGCAATATTATTCTACACCATCATTAATTGATTGTAATCACTCATTTATAAGATTTAGATTTTAAAGGACTTTTTTTTTAGTCATAGATAAATCACATTGTGTTCCCTATCACCCTATTCTTCCCTTTGAAACTCTGTCAAAGTTTGTTACTTCAGCTGGAGTCATTCTTTTGTTATACCTATATCATGGTCACCTTGGGAAAGACTAAAGTGCAATAATTCACACTGAGAGACATTGTTTGTGACACACTTATAAACACACGGTTTTCCAAAAGTGTTCTGGATAATTACTGTTCCCTTGGTAGAACTGTTTTCTGGTGTATGCACTGAAACCCAAATGGTGTGAGATCAGGCAGCTCACACAGTTTTTCCAGAGTCTATTACCAGGCTTGGGACACAAATGTCTCAATGACTAAGAGTGCTGAAAATTAAAAGAGCAGTAGATTCAGTATTTCCAGTCATTGTTCATACCTTTATATGGATTGTTTTTTCCACTTTTAATCATCAGAAACTTGCTCATCATGACTTTCTGTTTCATGAAGCCATTTGCAAAAAGGATGCATAAAGACTGTGATAGATATAAAATGAGTACAGATATTTGTTTTACTCACTTTTTTGCTGCCAAAAGAATTTATTCATTCTGGGGGAAAAAAACTTAAGTGCTTGAATTTTTTTTATATATGTCAAATCTGACATACAAAATATCATTCTCAATAAAGTGGAATTTTAAGAACTGGGAAATGTTTTAAAACTGCTGTGATTTTTTTTCTGTCTTCCACACTAGATAAAGTGGATGGTTCTCTTTGAATTTACGGTAAGAAAAGATTTCTCATACTCATTTATCTGTTTTTTATTATTGGCCATTTCATGCCAACAATGCGGGTTAAAAAGAGGTCACTTACAGGAAGGAAATAAGACATGGCAAATTGCTTGTAAGGACACAACACTTTTCATAAGAAATAAAGTAAAACTAAGGAACAAAGTGAAATATTTAATAGAAAAGGTTCCACTGCTATACAGCTAAAACCATTGCAGTAAAAGTAATTTAAAATTGTATTCTGAGATAGCTTTCCATTCTTAAGCAACGGAATCCAATTTTGTCAAACTCAGAAGTGAAATAATACTCTTACAATGGAATATTGTTTTCCATAACCTACATGGGACGTGGAATCTATGAAATCTTATCAAAGCTATTTTTAAGGCTCAGAAGTACAAAGTGTTTAATACTTACTGTTCCTTATGGGTAAATACCTAACTGAACAACCAGAAAAAAAAAACAACCTTCTTTTTATCTCAAGTCTACAGGAAGAGTGTACTACATTTTATTTTATGTAGTAATTCCAGGAATCTAACTCGGGGTCCTCCAATATTGTGAAGAAGGAGAAACACAAAAATAGAGACCTGAGATTTACTGCAATGACTGAAAAAGCTTGAAAAATATTGTCAGACAGATACAATGCTACACTTAATGTATATCTTTCCCTAAAATTCATGTAGCTGATAAAAGGACTAAAGAATTCAGTTTTGACACCTCCAGGTAACCATACGCAGTTGACACCACCTTTACTTAAACTTTCAAAAAAAAGATGAGATCTGCAGTATCAAGCTAAAAGCTACATGAGAAGATAAAAGAATAAAAGTTTTAGTTCTTCCTAAGGACTCATTATTTAGGGTGACCGAAGGGAGCCTAAGGGGACTTAAGCATCTGATGTGGATTTGTACTAAAACCTAAAGACACAGTCATTGTTCTAGAATGGTCAGGGACAGATTAGAATAAGAAGAAAATGTGGGGGTATTTTAATATGTGTCAACAGCTGTGGAATTAATATTTTGTTATGGTGTCAATTCAAATTTCAGGTTTTTTAATTTTTTTACCACATATTGTTATACATAAGGGAACCTTAGCAAAAGTGATCCCCCATTTGATATAGTAATGCTGGGTACAGAGAAATAATTTACTAAACTAGATGGTAGTTAAAAACGATAATATTGTAGTTTTAAAGGGCTTTTGGATCACTATCTGGTTTAAAATATACATACTTTATAGTTACTATTCGCTATCACACAAAATGCTGTACCATTGAATGAAACAATATTGCTCCTTAATGATGAGTAGATATTATTTAATGGTACTTTTTTGTTTTCACATGAAGCTGTGAGTTCAACATGTCATTTTAGTTCATGTTACATTAGAGGTTGCCAACAGACTGGCATCTCAACAGAGTTATTTTGTGGTTCTATGCCTAGATTGTCTGAAAATTCAAGCAAAATGTCATGGAACATGGCTCATGCAAAGACTCCAAAATCCTTACCTTGGTGGTATGCTTGGGTTAGTACATAATGTTCCTGTATCTGTTGCAGAATTTAGAGTGTAACACAATATTGAGCACAAGCATGAAAGTACCTGATCGAGCACTATACAAGTAGAACCACTGAAACATTTATATAAATTGAAGTTCTGTTTCTAATGTGTAATGAGCTGCCTCTCACACAACTGACAATTGAAAAGCCATTGTTCTTTTCAAGTGCTCTGCAGATTTTTTAAGTGCATTTTAAATTAATCACCATATTTTTCACACCAACAAGACTAAATCCTTTCCTCCTAGTCAGTTGGTCTTTTTCCTCACAAATAGTTTAAATTGTAGAATGTACTTTGCACCTGCTGTTAGGCAGAGTGTGTCTTGCAAATAAAATCTTCTAAAGCTATATTGCTGTAGTCAGCATCTGTAAATTAAGGTAGTTCTGTTGGGCTTAGTGAAGTTTTACTGATTTACAGCTGCTAAGGTTCTGGCCCTATGGTTTCTCCAATAATTGCTGATGTTCAGTCTGCAGAGGCAAAGATCACATTCTGCTTTTCTAGAGTTTACTTTAATCTCTTATTGTCATTTCAGAATGTTTTTATATATGATCCACCACAGACAAATACTTCAAGTCAAAATCATAAAAATTGATGACCGTCTCCAATTTCACAATGATAATATCAAAAAATGAACAAGTACAAATTCACTAACAAATATCTCTGTTCTTTACGGGCAGAAATAGCCAGCAGAAAAAGCCTTAATAAAATAAGACTTACAAAGAAATGTTTTTAGAAAACAGGTACAACTGGTAAAACAGACATAGAAGCTTTTGTGAAGTAAAAGGTATGTTTAGGAAACTAAACATAAGATATTTGATCAACTGGAATGTTCTGGTTTCTTCCTGCCCTTATTCACGTTCTTCATTTTTCTTCTATTTCTTCTTTGATGACAAATCCAAACAAAAAGAAGCCTTTTGATTCTACCAGTTTTCAGTCTTTGATGACCTGTAATGGTCGTTGTCTAGTTAGTCTTTTAGCTAAATATTAATGAGCATTTTCTGCCATTTAAAAAATTTCGAGTATTCCCTCACTCTAGCTCTCTGAGAAAGAGATAACCAAGGAAAGATAGAGGGGGAAAAAATCCCCCCAAAAAATCATTCCAGCTTAAAAAACCAACCCTAAAACTTGGAAGAACCAGTCCAGAGTTAATTACATGACTGAACTGGAGTGGCTGAGCTCTCTGTAGCCTGCACATAAAAAGACCAAATAATTGTTTCTGTTTTTGTTATGTGGTGGATGCTTTCTTGTCTTGCAGGACATTTTCCCAAGAACTAAGCCTAATCTGATGGGTACAGATAAATATGAAATAGTGAACTAATTGGAATACTATATGGTAAAACGTTATTTTTGTTGCTATGATAAAAATACATTTCTTCTAATTAAAAAATGAGATTTTTTTTCACTATGTTTATAATTGAACTTACTCTGCTGTTTGTATTACAGCTATTTCATTAGTATACATGGAATTAGTAACAGCTGTGAAAAGAAATTCAATATAGAAACACATTAACATATAAATGCCACGAATAATTAGTACGTTATGCTACTGCCCTTTTATTTTGAGGATAAGAAAAGTTTTTGCTTAAAAAGACACAAACTTCTCTAATCTCAAAAGGCTAATAAATCATTGTTTAAAGTACACTGAGAACTCTCAATCTGGCATCTAAAAAGAAGAAAAATTGCTTTGATTTTTTTTATCCCTTTTCATCTTTTATTTCTGCTAGTATTTTTCATATGCATTAAACAAACTCCTATTTCTCAGTGAAATGACAGTAATGAAATGTCTGACCATTTTTCAAAAGTAACACTGTTTCTATTACACCTATCATTGATAATAAGTGTATTGAGAATAGCAGGCAGGCAAAGCATTAAAGTAGGTTAAAGATAATATATTAAGGAGATGTCAGAACACAGGGCAGATAAGCCTCCTGAAGCTATACACTAATAAACCCATGAAAAGGAATGAAAGTAGGGAAAGAAAAAATCATTATTACGAAATTATTTTTAACAGAGGAGGAAATAAAAAGATTGAAATTTAATAAGTACTAACAAATAGGTATGGGTGTAATTTTCCCATCAGAATAAGAGCTGTGAAAGCCTTGCCTATTCCCTGACACAGACATCTGGGTAAGAAATAAGAAGTGCAGCTCTTTAAACCTGAAATGCTTTTGAACTGAGATCTTCACAGCACATTTTTGGAAGTAGGCAGTTCGAAGACAGCAGTAATGCTGGCATACAAAAAATTTGCAAAGTATCTCATGTTTCCTTTTTGCCTAAGAGGAACTGAAGAGTTGCAGCAAGATACCTAAAATCTGGTTCCTCTTGGTATTTATCTGCATGGTAGTATTTTTATTCAGGCTTTGCATTTGAGAGGATGTACCTGACATTAGGTTAGAAATTCAAGTCTGAGAAATCAAGATTTAGAGCTTTCAAGAGTAGAATATAGGGTTTATAACAGAGCTGAGAGATGCCAGGATGCTCGACTATAGACGAATTACTGAAACAGCCACCCTAAATCCAATATCCATGACCAAATGCAGAAACTGCTGCAGGATTTCTAAACCAGAAAATCTTTACTGGATCTGGAAACAGTGTGGCAAATAATCAGACTCCTCTGAATTCCAGTTCCCTTTACAAGACTGTACTTTGAAGCCACTATACAGAAGAACAAGAAACCATTCTTTCAGGCTAATAAAGGGCTAAATTACAATTTTCTTCCTTTTTAGTTTGAGAATCCAATGGCATGAAAATTTTTGTCTATCCTCCATTTCCAAAGTAAATTTCAGTTGCTTCTTCCAAAATATCAGTTTTAGAGTAATTTTTTAAAATAAGTACAATCAAAATCTCCCTTTTTTATTTTGTTCATCTTCATTGATTTACATCCTGAAAAGCCATGTAACTATATGAAGTTCACTGGGCTTTGAGATAGGCCTTGACAGAAGCCCATATCTGAACAGTATAGAACATTTTTTTTTTCCCATGGACTTAGGAGTACTTGAGCATTAACCCTTCCTGTCATACATAACCACTACCTTTAAAGATCCCTAATCTCTTATGAGGCAAGGAACATATTCTGAAAAAATTTTTTAAAAGTTCTAATTTTAAACCTCAGTTCACAGAAAGTGGAAAAAGAATATTTTATTTCAACCTTTCACACAGACAATTTAATAGCTATTCTGTCACTGTCTTTGTAAAAGTGCCCTACTGTGAGATATCAGTACATTGGTATACTATTCATACTAATAAAATAATGATTCATGGGTATTTAAGTGTTTTCCACTAGATAATTATTTTTACTAGTGTAATATTAAGGTCTTGATATTAAAGTGAAAAACAGTGCTTCCTAAAAATAAACTCATTCTTTGGTGTCATCCTTATTATATTATCTGAACAGAGCCAAGGCATGTGGGACATTACGAACAATAAAACCTCTTCTGTTTTTAGTCTGGTGTGACAGAGTTTGGTGTTTCACTTGGCTCACCACCATGGACTAAGAAGACGTAAAAGTCATTATCATTTTAGTGGAACTATGGTCTCAATTTATTAATAAACCTTACTATTTTTGCTCTGGATTGTCTTTAGTGTCACAGTTGTCTGAAACACTATGCAGAAAAATATTTTTAAAAAAAATAGAAAGGAAAGGCAATTGTAAACAGGCTTTTAAAAGACTGATCATTTATCCACTTTTTTAAATTTACACATGCTCCTAGGTGTTGTCATCATATATATTTGGACACCTAGTTCAGTTTGGTGAACTGAGGCAGATGGGGTCATTTTATAAAACACGTAGGTTTAGATTCTGAGATTGTGAGTTCTCAGGCACAAATTGGTTTGGCTTATTATCAGCCATTTCGCTGTTTCAGCAAAGTCAAAATATTTCGCAGAAAAGCATACATACAAAATAAGATTGTAAGGGGAAGGTTTATGAAGTCACAAGGGTGCCTCCAAGTCAGATAGAAAAAAGAATGAAGGAAGGAAAAGAAACTAACAAGCCAAACAAAGTTTTAAACCTGAAAGCTATAATGAAAACTAAAAATCATTCTTAAATCCTTTCTACCCATAAACAAAAACCCAGCTAAGTATGGATTCTTTACAGGCTGCAATTTATAATGTAGAGAGTGAATGTATAGAACCACATTGAATAGTGATATCAAAAGGTAGTCAAGGACAGCTTAAATCTATATCAGAACTATCTCTGATGGTCATTTGAATGTCAGGGAGGTAATAAAAGTTCACTCAATTAAATTTATTAAATCTGAGATATTGCCTAATAAATTGAATTACTTATAGTTCAACTCTTTAAACACTTCCTGTCAGTTTTATCAACTCCTAATTAAATCATACAAAATATCTTGCATTCAATGAAATTTTTTTAAAATTACATCAATTTACTTGCATTCATGCCCTAAATTTTATTTTAGTGGAATATTGAGATCCCAAATATTAAGAGCCAAGGCAAGCAAAAGCTAAAGCTAAAATTCTCCAGAGCTTCAAATTAGAAAGAGCAAACTGGACAGTTTGTGACCTGAGTGGCAAGATCATGTCTTCTTATTAGTGGCAATCAATCTTTTTGCTGGTAATTAGTATCTGATCTGCTCTTTTATTGTACTTGACAGACCTAACTCATCTACTATCTACTAAATGACCACTGCCATGCCACTGTGAGAGCAAAAAAAAAGCAAATTCTTTTAATTTCAAATATCTTATTGGAGGAAAAAATAGGTTGCTTTCAAATTTGCACTTAGCTTTGGTAGGAATTTCATGAGGTTATGCAACAAGAAGAAAAAAAATGCTGAGTATTTCTTTGAAAGTGTTTCATTTACATTGTAATAAACTCATATGAATTAGCTTATCTTTTGTACGGTAGCTGCTCCTTTTCACATGACAAATACATAAGCACAGAGTTATCAGCCCTTTGAGGAAAGATTTATTGAAAATCTGAAAAGAGGCAGACAAAATTTTTGTTCAGCATATCCGAGAGGTTTTTCACAGCCACGATATTGTAAGGTCATTCAGACCCCTGAGGCAAAGATCTTCTCCCCGTGCCTCCGTGTTAGATGTGTTTATACCACGTCAATTAGCTCTAACAGGTTAATGAAGTAATTTAGCTCGTTTCACTGAACTTTTATTTATATGCTACTTTCTATTCATTTCTATTAATGACATAGTTTCATCTCACCAGCTCTTAGATTCTGGATCAGAGAAAGGTTTAACCAGAAACAAAGGATATGGTTGAAATTTTTTTAGGATATTCTTTAAGAAACTTGTGAATTTTGCAGTGATTCAGATTTTTTATCATGAACACCTATCAATGATTCTTTTTCCCACTAATGGTTTCTATACAGAATGTAACACACAGGAAATCAAACCACCCTGCCTTGGATAATATCTTGCACTAATGTTAAATCATCCAGGTAAGAAAAGTACCTACAGGAAGCCTCTGAACTAGAACATGAACCTAAGATGACACTTTAGATTCTTGTCATGCTAAATATCTGGAGCCTAAGATTAACCTAAGATTAGGTAGTGGATGTTCAGGTATTCAGTGACCTCATGGTATAAATTCAATTATCCCCCCCAAGTTATACTGGATAAGATGTTGCAGCTAACGATGTTAAATTCCTTCTTTCTCTTTCTGTATCAATAACATATTAGTAATATATGTATTGCAGAAGAATGTAATATGTTTCTTAATATCACTGAAGTTCCTTGCTAATAAAAAGTGAGGTATACAAATGCCATCTGGAGAATATATTTTTTATCCATAATAATGTGTAGTCATTGTATAGTGTAATCAATTTTTACTCCATTTTAAATCATTGATCTTTTTCTGTCTATTTTCAAGGAAAAAAATCATTAAGTTTTCATAATTTTTAAAAAGCTGAATTTTTCCTTTTCTTCAAGATAATCAGTGTATATTGCTTTTATTAGCATGATCAAAGCCATTACATTTGCTTCCTTTATGGTACATTTCATTTCATTTTCATAAGAAAAGCCTATCCTTTGACCACATTCAAGACCTATGATATAGTGTAAGTGCCTGAGCATGTAAATTTTCAGGACTAGCTACCATCACAAGTCTGTCAAAATTGTGATATGGGCTTGGCACTCCAAAAGAGAGAACAGAAATTTTAGTTGGAGTTCACAATCTTCACAAACCTTTTCCAAATTTAAGCTCTCATTCAGTAGTGATTATTTCTCCAAATCAGTCCAGCTAACCATAGTGGCTTCTAGGTGGTAGATCTATAAGGCAGGTTTTTTCAAGGAAATATTCTCCTGAAATTTAATAAAACCACACTGCCCTATTTTAGATTCAGACACTGCAAAATTCTTATTTCTTTTTTGCTTCTTATTCCTGTAACTGAAAAAATGATCTTGTTAGTTTAATTTCTGTATCCTTGACCTTGTTTTAATTTGCAGATTAGAATATTCCTAGAATATTCCCTTTCTGACCTACCCCTATTCTTTTTTATGACTCCATTTTAGCCATTCCCGATCTTATGTGATTATTAGTACAATTTCATTTATTGCAATTTATCATATCTTTACAATACTGCCCATTGACTGGAAGTGGCATAAAACATTAGTACATCAAAGCAGTTAAAGTAAATAAAGTGACTTGCTTGCAGACATCAAAAGAGAAAAATAAAGAGGATTTTAAAAGCCTTTCTTAATATATCAGGTAGATGAAAATTGTTCCTGATATGCGAACACCCTCTCTTGTCCCAGCATAAGAACATGCCTGCCCTGTCAGAAGGAAATTCCTGAATATGATTTCAAAGTGCAAATGGAGCTAAATTTATTTCTGAACTATTCACTAAACAAAATTCTGTCAGGGTGAGGTATAGCTCTGGAGCTCATGTTAAGAAAATGCCGTAGCATGTGGCATTGGGGAAGCAAGAACAGCCAGCAGTTTCATTTGCCATGAGATCTTATATGATCCAATATTTGCAGCACAGTTCAGCTGCACAGCTGAAGTAAGGCTCATTTCCCACATTCACCAAAGAGGTGGTTTTATAGCCTTTAATGTAGCACTGCTAAGTAATTTTCAAACTGATTTCTGAACCTGACAATTTAATGGCACTTCACATGGCTTCTTGGTGACAAAAATACCTTTTTCTTACTCCGCAAGCATCAACTGTGCATTTTTGTTGTTGTTGTAGGGAGTTTTTTTGTAAGCACTCTCCAATCATCCTCCTCAATAATCAGCTTTCCTGAAAGCATTTATTAAATATTGAAACAGAAGTTTCTGGCATCATCCATTTTCACTTTTATTATCAGACCACATACTCTGGAGTAAACTATGAGGTACAGCCTGAGAGTAAATAAACAAATAAAACTAAGTATCTTTCTAGCCCACTTAGATGCTACTGCTTTGTAAAGTCGTAGTAAAATACACAGCCCAAAGGCAACTTTGCAAAACAGTGTTATTTTTTCAAGACTTCCATTTTGGAGTTGATAGATTGTCCACAAGTGACCAAGTGAAGCTGGAGTTTCTTTTCATTTTTATATCCACTGGCCATTTTGTTTTCTACACTATAGATTTTTTTTTTTTTAATTAGAGCATCATGTATCTCAAACAGCAGTTTTAACATATTAATGCAACCCTGTACTTTATAGTTAAAATCACTGATAAGCTAAAACTGACAGCTCTCTTTCTAATACCAGCTTTATATTAAAACAACCCAATTAAAAGCATAATTAACATGTTTCTTTTCAAATAGAGCCCAGGATTTCAATCTCTTTGTATTTTGAATTATATCTTCTCTTTTCTCTTTTCCTAGCCTGTGGCAGGAAACAGAAACATATCTGGACCTAAAATAATTCTACTTCTCAGCATTTTCAGAGAAAGTATGATATGAAACTTATAAAATTTAATCTTGCATACAAAGCATCACGCAGTAATCCTTCACTGCAGGTGACATTAATTAAATGAAGGCACTGCCCAAAGGAGATGCCCACACAATGGCTGTGGATTGCCAGGAAACATGAGACACTGGCTTATAACTGATGGCTCAGGAAAACCTCACTCTGGGGAATTTGGGACCTTGTGCTCTGAGAGGGCTCTGAGATCTGCTGATGGGGGGAACTTCATAAGCAATGGCCCAATCCTGCTGCTTCAGCAAAGGAGATGATAACCTTGTGGATATAGAAATGTGTATCTTTGTGTTAGATGAATATTAAAACTGCTGTGATGTTCTGGGCTGTAATTTGGATTGCAACAAGGTCTGAGATTTTTAATATGCTGTCCAATAATTACGTGGTTAAACTCAATAATCCAGCCTGTGGAAACTTGCTTTTCCTCTCTTCCATGTCTCGGCTTCACTTGTCCATCAGAAGTTACTCTTCATCCCTCCCAATTCCTTTGGTGAGGTGGTGGGCAGTGTAGGAGTTTGGGATTATCGTATAATGATTTTTTCCTTCCTTTTCTTGTTTCTTACTCCTTTTCTTCCATTGACCCTTGCTCCATACTACTCCCTTGCTCTGACATGGGGCCTTCAAGGGATGCAACCTCCCAGCAGAGTGCAATTTTTTCCCCATGATTGCTTCTCCACCTGCTTCCCCACAACATCCCCTTCCATTTGCATCCTTTGTGCCTCCCCTTGTGCATCCACTGCCCTGTCTGAGAACTGTTTGAGCAGAGGTATCACATGCTTCTGTGGCCGATGGTAGCTTTAGGATGGGATGGGTCACTCCATCCACGCCAGCGAGGGCTGACCACAGCACAGGGCAGGAAACAGCCTCCTCCCACACAGGGCACCTGGCAGCTCACTGATCCTGCCACATCCTGCTAGGTATGCCTCATGAATCTCACACCTCGTGTCTGCAGACACTCTCTGAATGTTTATCGATTGCAAAGCCTACTCTGAACATCAGCACAGCTTTAACATGTTCAGATAAAAACTTTGCCTTTTTGTCTGGACTGACATTGCAGGACCATGGGCCTATGTTCATGAATGCTTCATTCCTTCTCCTGAAAAAGTTATTCTTTTACAAATTGCACCCCTTGCCGCTGTAAGCCACAACAGAGAAAATGTTACAACACTCTGAACATCTACACATTAAAATCTCCACTACTAGGTGTGTCCTTCAATGTTTTTTCTAATTGTTTGCCTTCTCTATTTTTTCCCAATACATAAAATCAGTAATTAAAAATATATGTTAATTGAAAATAATGTAAATTCTAATATGAGTTGAGGCTTAACACTCAACAGCCATTGTAAATACAAACTAGAAATTAATTTGGCTGTAAAAACAATTATCACAACATCCATATGTGGTGCCCTTCAGTGTTAGATTAAAGTTTTTATCAGCTTTCCATTTTGTCTTTTCTAACTCATCTTCAGTTTGGCTTTTCAGAATTTACCTAATATTCTCACATATTGCCTCCTTTATGTTAATAAATATTGCTTTCAAACAGCCATATGTTATTCGAGAATTCAAAACTGTTTGTGTAGATAACTTATGGAAGTGTTGCTTTGAAATCCTTCACTCCTTTGTCACAGAGACATTAATGTTCCTAAGTTAGCATAAGAGAGGAAAAAAAAATGATAGGGAAAAGATGGTAAAACATGAGCTAACTTCAAAGTGACTGCCCTGAAAAGTCCATTTATAAACCAATTTAAAGTCACAAGTAAATATGTCTTTTTGTTACACAGAAATGTTCCTTTTGTGGTGGACTTATACAGCCTTTCAGAATTAATAAAATTCCTTTAACTGTTTGCCTATTACACCATCAGAGAATGCAGACTGTCTCTAAAACAGTATAATCCAACCGAAAAATGGAAAAATGTAGACCGAACTTTGTGCATAGAGAAGTGGCGTACATGAAACCTCCATTCCAACTGGCCTAATTTTTGGCTGAAAAAGTTGCATTAATGAAATGCATTTCCCTAATGCTCAGGGTAATTCAAATCAAAGATTAAAATTTACCATATCAAGCAAGACACTTAGGTAATTGGAGTCACTGCTCGCCGTCCAAAAATAACTATCTTCAAAGGTACATTATAAGAATTATTACATCATTTTTATACAGCACTTATTAAAGTGCTGGTGTCAAGAAACATTAGTTAGTGTTATCTTCCATAAGTAAATGGTTAAATAAAAAAATATGTTATGAAACCACAGATGTGGTTTCAGAGTCTTGACAGACCTGAGCACATCTGCATGAGATGATGTGAGATTTTGCTCCTCAGAATTGCACTCATAGGAGAACACTTACTGATTCTCTGTAAAAAGACGTAGTTTTCCTTCTGGCTCTAATTCCGAGCTGCTATAAAAGAGCCAGGATCTGAGAAAAGGAAAAGCTGGTGCCACAAATCTCAGGCCACTTACTTGAGACAATTCTGGGCAGCCAAATAGGACCTTAAGCCAAGAGCTAATAAAAACCACACAAATTGCCTCTGGAATTTTTAGACATTAGGAGCCAGACCACCTTACCTTCTGCATGCTATATTCAATTTTAAGACATCAGGGTTAGAGTGCTACACTCTTTCACTGGTAGATTACCACTGAAATTATGGATTTTAAGAACAGTTACCTTTTGCTTTTCTGTCTGATTCTTAACACTCAATAGTTACCATCAAAAATACTGCAGGAAAAGCCTTAAGCTATTTTCGGTGACTTTTAATTATTTTCTTTACCACTATGTGTTAATGAGCAGGTTGTAAACAAAACGACTTTAGCTTTCTTTCAGTTAAATAAACAAAGAAACCAAATAGCATGACAGGTGTTCTTTACCATTTGGTTTTCATGAAATATTTGAAAGGAAGAAAAATTCACACAATGCTTCATCTTTGCTGAGAACCTATCTGTAAACAAGACATATCTTGGTGTTATAACTTGGCTTATATTTCTAAATCAACTCTGTTTCCCCTGTGAATCACCAGTATTATCATTTTGTGCCTCAACTCAAGGAATTTTCTGAAAACCCACTCAGCTCTCCAAGCGCATAAATGTTCTGCAGGGCTACTAAAATATCCAAAGGAGAAAAAACTGTTATTAGCAAGAATAATGAAATCTCTGGGGCTTTTCTGAGGGTATGTGACCGTTTCCCATCACACACTGTAATAGGATAGTAATCACAATCCTTTGCTTAGAATACAAGCATGGGTATTGTACCTTCAATTATGCAGTCAAAGATTTTAACAGCAAGAGAGGAATATATTTTCAATCACAAACTGAGTATTTCATACCATCATGAATATCTAAATAAGCTAGATTAAATTCATCTGATGGAATCTAATTTTGTTCAAAGTGCTTGCTAATTATTTTAAAATCTACGGTTTCTTTGCTTGGGTAATATATTTTATCATGGTTTCAGGAATCACAAAATGTGGTTTTGGCTACAAAACCCACATTTTAGGATATCAAGGAAGTTCTTTGGGTTGGTTTGTTCATTTGAGATTTTTTAGAACAAAACAGACAAAATGCAGTTTCATACAGCTTTAGGTATTAAAGCAGAACCTTAATAGCTGGAAGATCCAAATCAGCATTTGCACTGTGGCACTGAACCCTTTCCATGGCAGTTTCAGTGCTAAAATAGCTACTTTTCCATGTGGAGTTCTCCCTGGAAAAAGCTCAGGTGTCCACAATTTTGTTTTAAGCACACAAGCTGTCTGGGCTATAGGTTTATGACTTGCATGAATTCCAGTTGTCCTTGTGGTGATTGCCCCAAGCAGACAGCAAAGGTCACTTGTAAGGGGCGCTCTGGGCCGTTTCCAAGTTGACTCACAGAAAGGCAGACAGTGTTTGTAATAATTAATTTGCAGAAAGCAAATAAATAGTTTTCATTTTGCAGTGGCAATGGGTGGCAAGGACAGAAATGTGTGATTTGGAGATCCAGCAAGCAAAACCTAAAAATATTTAAAAGTGACTAATATTTCATTACTGAAGCACTCTGTAAGAAACAAGTGACAGTCCTCAGCCCCAGAATACTGTAGTCTGAATAAGTAAAGCAGTCAAAGGGTGCAAGAAAAGGAATTCTGTAATTCTTGCTTTAGATACTAGGAGTTAGAGTTCACAAAGATCAAGTAACCTGTCCAACTTCAAATAAAAATGGTCCAGCAGAGACTGGATATAGTTTTCATATTCCTGGTCTCATCCTTAAAAAATATCAAGTCATCATAACTTCTAAAATACAAGCCCATTGTAGTTGGATTTTTGTTTTGGTTTTCTCCTACAGGTAAAATATCTCAAAAATTTCTTGACTTGTGCATGATGTAATGATAATAAAATAAAATACGATCATTTACTTCTTATTATCATGATCAAAAATTGAAATCTATGAGAAACAAAAGAAATCGGGGGTCTCCAGGGCTGTCTGCAATTTAGGCTACTGAAAAAAAACCATAAGAAATCCGTATGAGATTGACTGTGCAGGTTAAACTGAAACAGAGAAGCAGTCTGAGCTGGTGCCTCTGAGGAGGGGCCCCCAACAAAGGAACCGCCAGGCTTTTATCCCCTCACAGTCCAAAACATGTGCAAGTCTCGCTCTTCCTCCTAATCCTCTGCTTGTGCATTTCTCCCAGTGTCCACTGACCTGGCTGGCACCAGCAGTTTTTGTCCCCTTTATTATCCACAAATAAATTGAAAAGCAGAGGTATTCAGATACTACACCCAAAATCATCCTATTCCAAATGATCATATTTATTTCTATATTGTGAGTTTAGGCTTACCCTAAGAGGCTTTTCTGGGTTCATTTAAAGTATTTTGGAAGCAACGTGGCAAAGTCACAATGCTGGTTGGCATTGCAGAGCTTATGGCCTTTTAATAGAAATCTTGCTCTGATTTCTTCACACCAGAGTCTGCATGATGCCTTCAGCGATTTGTTGTAACACTGATCTTATTCTGTGAGTTTCTTATTTCTGCCACCCTGTCCACATAAACACTGAATGAGACCTTTAGATTGATATTAATAGTGAAACAGCAGAATACTGGAGGAGAGGAATGTTCTCTAGACACAGAGTCCCTTGCCAGTACTAGGTAGGATGAAATATGACCAAAGTGTAAATATGAAATAGAACAGTAATCATTTAGAGATCATTGTTTCCCACTAATTACAAGCATAAACAATCTGTGATATACCAGGACAGGAAAATGTCTTCTATGGGAAGTGTATACTTGTTAGCAAGCAAGCATTAACCCAGCATAATGAGTCTTGCTCAAAGCTGTTCCTAGAAGCCCCATGCTGTTATCCATATGCTGCATGCCTCTGATAAAAATGTTGACTGTGAACTTACTGTTCCAGGAACCTTTGGATTTTATAGTTTTCTTAGTTATAAGGCACCATTTAGCCTCACTATAGAATTTTCTGAAGCAGACACAAGAGAACAAGAAACTAAGAGCAAAGTCTTTGTGCAATTTTCATGAACATACATTCAGAATCTTTTCACTGACTTCATTAGGCTTCTCTTGGCTAAACCCAAAATTTTATTAGCATCTTTACAGACACAGCAATTGGTAGTATCTGCAGCACAGATCTTAAGCACAGAAAATAGGATCTACCTCTAGAACACCCTGCTGTCAGCAAAGCTTTGGGTAAATGATACTGTCAAGTCAGTGGGCTCTAAGCCAGTGGTTCTAGGGGAGCCAAGTTTTTACTTCTGGACTGTAATAATTACTAAGATAATTTGAGTTTGAAAATTAGTAAGACTTTATCTCATTTAAATGCTATTATTTTGAAAATCGGATTCTTAACAGTCAGGTCATAATAATTTTATTATTTTTCTCTATTTCACTGAATATTATTCCTATATCATAATATAAATAAGATTTTACTTTTTTTGCTCTTTATACCTTTCAGGTGCCATTTTTCTTTTACCTTCTCTAATCATTATCTATCACAAATACACATATTTACTTTTGCAATCTTTCCCTCTTAGTCAACACCTCTTTCCCTCACACATACCATGAGTTTTATTCTAAACTTCCTGCAGAGTTAAAATGTGTCATAGTAGGACAGCAAAACTTAACTGTAATGTAATCTGATTTTCTGAGTTTAATCTCAGTTTGAGTTGCATGATAATGGAGTATAGCAACGTTGCAAGTATACCCAAAGAGAGGTCGTGAATATTTAACAGGCTGAATATCCATAAAAGTTTGATGTCTTTGTTGGATTAATCAAGCGTGTTTAAACTAATCATGTGGGTATTTGTTGAGAGTAGTTTCTCTTTTCTTTCACAAGTCCATGCACAATTATTCTCAATTGTAAAACATTTACTGATTTATGAAAAGGAGTTCATAGTTTTAGCAGTCTATGGACTCTTTGTGGTGCATTTTTCAGTTGGCCAATTGCCCAATACTGTTCTTTGAAAAATTTTAAGTCAGAGAATAGAAGCCAGTAGCAAATAAATTTGTATATCTGAAACTACAATAAGGATAAAAACATGTATAAAAAAATTCTGGTGATGTTGAAATGTTCATTTTCATTAATGTTCATTTTCAGAAACAATACTCTTTAATTATCCAGAAAACAGTAGCCAGACAAACATGTAAAATAAGAACAGTAATTCAGCATTTTGTTTTCTGCTAGAGTAGGAATTTCTGTACTTATGAACTAGGTTCAGTTGTTTGTTGCCCTTCTGAAAATATGCTTTAGTGGTGAGCTGAAGACTGCAATGAGCATGAAAAAAAATATTATTTGTACAGAAATACTTCTGTAATTTTTGTCTTTATTTTTTCCCAGAAAGGCATGCATGTTTGTGCTGATTTCCTCATAATCAAGAAACAATAATATTGTCAGGCTGGACACCACACTGATTTCTATGATTCAATGCAATCCGTAAGATTAACTGGTTTTGCATATATGTATAAATGAAAATAATGCAGTGAGAAATTCAATAACTTTTCAAGGCTGGCTGGTACCTTTGATACAGAAAAGTTGTGCCTTAGGTTTTAACAAGTATCTCCTGTTTCACCTGTTAATTTAAAGCTAGAGAGAATTTTAAATCTATTGTTTCACAAAGGTTTTTTTAGGGAGCAGCTGGTTTACCCTGGTACAGTACAAACTGTAACAACCTTTCTGGTTGAACAGGGAGTTCCAGTCTGTCTAACTCACTCACCAAGAGACAGATGTCTTGTCTCTATTTCCCTTGGCTTCTCACTCCAAGCATGTTGCTAAAACAGAATGCTTGTTTGCCTGGCAAGCCCCAGAGAACTGCTGTTGCAGAAATGGGTTGGCCATTAGCTTTACGACCATGCAGATAAGCAGAGATTTCTTTTTTTTTTACTCTACAACTAACATCCCCTTTAAACCCAAACTGTGAGGTTCCCATCTAGATCAGTTAATTATCTACAAAATCCTAGATTTTTTTTTTTTTGTGTGTGTGTGTAATACCAGCACTATCAGATTACATAGACAAAAAAGTAATGTATGCTGAAATTTTAGTCTTTTAAGTCTTCTTTAGGATCCAGGTGAGCCTCAGATTTAAAACTATTTCACTGCTGATATTGCATAGCAGAAGAATACATCACTTCTCTTACAGGAAGAAATGAAGGAAGATGCTTCCACTGGCCTTCCTGACTACAAGATCCATCCAAGATTCAGATTTATAAGATTTCTTAAGGCTGAAAAAATCACAGTTGCCTGTTTCATGATAACAGTATAACTGAAATTTTAAATGTTATCCATTAAGAAAGTCTGAGGTGGAGTAGGAATACATAATCCAATAGAGAAGGTATAAGCCTCCCACACCCTTTATTTTAGCCAACTCGTTCATTGAATTTATGTAGCTGCTTCTAGGAACATGGACCAAAATCTAGAACCCCTTCCTTCTCAGAAGATTTTTCAAAAGAGAGTAACATATATTTTATGATTTATTTTCTTCTTGCTCTTCAAAGTTGCATAGAAAACAAAGCAGGAAGAATTGCCTTTCTCTTTTATAGCTTGGGAAGCTAGAGAAATGGGCTTAATTATCTTGCTGAGGAAACTGCTGAAGTCAGCAACCCAGCTTTTTGGATCTTAACATCAAATGTTTGCCTTTTACAGATAATAAAGCGTTCCCTCTTAAATTATGTTTTAACAGAACAAAATAATACAAATACCAGACTACTGTCACAAGAAATGCAGAATATCATGCAGACCTTCGATCTCCCATCTTACCTAAGCACTATACCACTCTTTATAGAGGAGCACTGTGTCACATCAACATATTTAAATTCTGAACAGCACTAAATCAGCACATTCTGAGGGGAAAACATGGTATCCTGAATGCAAGTAGGGTTCTTAAAAGGTAGTTTTTGCCTCTGAAGAAACAAGATGTTCGTGTTGGGATAAGCCACTATCCAACAATTCTACAAAGAGGCAAAGTCCAGTTGAAAGAGGGTTTCAGACATGCCTTCCCTCAGGCACAACTCTTTGGTGCCATGAAACTGCTGCTTTGGCTTTTAGGGAATCCATTCCTAAGTTTTAACTTCCTCCCTTTGCATCAAGGGAACTGAGCTGGCCAGCTCTAGTCAGTGCACACTCTGAAATCACCATACATTATCTCCTTTGTGCAAATGAACTCAAGTAGCTAAAAAAAGCCACCAAAGTACAGATACAGAAATACAGCCATGATGGTGAGGGTTTTGTGGGATTTCTTAGTATTGAAGGTTTTAATTCATGCCTTTTTATGTTACAAACATAGCTTGATAATTGAAGGAATAAACCAGTTTCTTCCATGTTATCTATGTGCTTACAGCACATTCTGATTACTAAATTGACACCTTAAAGAAGAATACAAAAAGTTATAGAAAATATGAAAAAATAAATTTTCTCATAGAGATTTTTTAAAACTGGATTGTTCTTATTCAGTTCTGTACTTAGTTATAAAGTCCTCATATCTGGTACAGTGCTTATATATCTATATAAGGCCTAGCACTATGATATTCTGGTGTGTTTTCTACCACAACTACTGGTTACTAACTCCTCTTTACCTTCAGCAAGACTGAAAATAAAGAGATTTTTCCCTCAGAATGGGATAAAAACACAAGCCCTATGAGGAAGGACTGAGGGATCTGGGGTTGTTTAGCCTGAAGAAAAGGAGACTCGGGGGTGACCTCAGCACTCTACAACTCCCTAAAGGGTGGCTGTGCTCAGCTGGGCTTGGTCTCTTTCTCCAGGAACTGACAGAATGAGGGGACACAGTCTCAAGCTGTGTCAAGGGAAATATAAGTTGGATATTAGGAAGAAGTTCTTCACAGAAAAGGTGATAAAGTTCTGGAATGGCTGCCTGGGGAGGTGCTGGAGTCACCGTCCCTGGATGTGTTTAACAAAGCCTGGATGTGGCACTGGGTGCCAGGGTTTAGTGAGGAGTTGGGCATGGCTTGGACTGGATGATCTTGAAGGTCTTTTCCAACCTGGGGATTCTGTGATTCTGAGATTCTGTGATGTAAATAACATTCTCTAAGTGACAGGCTGCTTGGACTCTGTGACTGTCCTACTTCTGTCAAGCACTGAAACTCTAAGGGCGATGTTCATCAGTGCTAATGTGAATTGTGTCAGAAACACACTGAACACGAATTTGCACAGCCAATGTAAGCTAAGCAGATGAATGCAGTGCTGGATAATGCAAAGAAACAGTAAGTCATTGTTGGTTAGCAGCATAGGCAATGGGTTCTGCCACTGAATCTTAACACTGTTAAACTCACGTGCCCTGTTTAATTATTATGGCTCAAAAGATGTCAATATAAGCAGGTACAAAACTGAAAAAAAAATGATCAGTTTTATTATGTGAGAAGAAGCCACAGGCATTCATCAAATGTGTTTTTACATTTCCTCTTTTTGTTAAAAAGAATAATTAGGTACATCTCACACTGAACTTTCTGTGGACTTCATATTGACATATTTGTATTATGTATTTATACATTATCGTTGATATATTAATACAAATGAAAATATAAGTTCTGTATAAATATTAGAGTTTTCCTGATCTTCATCTAGAAAGAAAAATTCATCTTCTACTGTTATTACTAAATCTTTTCAGCATTATGAAATACTGCTCACTGGTGAGTCTAAAAAAAAAAAACAACTAGTTGTATTTAGCATTATCTTTGCAAGTAATTTTATTCAATTAGAGACACAGTATGAAACTCCTGCTAAGCACTTGGATCTTTGCTCAGGGCATGACAGTTGTTGCACTTTCATAAAGAAATCGAGCTTATTTCTATTCTACCCTCATATAAAATAGAGACTTTTATTGATATAACCTTCAAAATGTAGCATTAAGAAAATTATACACATTGAAACTAATACATCTGCACTTCAAAACACTGGTGATTTGAACAATATGAGAGCCAGTACCAGGATGTATGAATTTGTATTTGTCAAATCATATTACTTTGGTTTATATCTATCCAAGACGGGCTTATGCTGTGCAAAGAAAATAAAGAGAGCTGAGCTTTTGTAGACAGACACTTGTTTACCCTTGGAAGGGCACTGCAGATAAGGTGGAACTTTTAAAAAGTGCCTCTACTACAATCACATTTTGGATGTCTATATCTTATTCACAAATATATCTGGTGCAACACAGAGATTAGCTCCCTTCAAATGCATTCTGGTTGTACAGCACTTGTTTTCAGAGATGCAGGCTGCTTCTGCACACAAGCCACACAGAATAGGCCACTTGAAGACATGAATTTTTAGATAGGTTTTCCAAACTGCTAAATAGGCTGATATTATATGAAAAATACCCTTTCTGTAAAATAAATGGTGTAAGAAGCATCTATTAATAATTCAGTTTTCAAACTGATGTTTTATGGGTTTTGTTAGGTGTGCTTCTGCCTAAAAGCATTTTTTTAAAAAATCAGATTTTTTTTCTACAAGAAAGATCTGTTTCACACAGAGACACATTTGGTTAATGATTATATGCAACCTTTTCTTAATACATCAAGTCGAGATGGTTTTTGGGGTTTTTTTTTGCATCATTACACTTTGCTTTTTAAAATAACCTTTAAAGCAGAATAGACACATTGCAATAATTGAAAATGAGAAAGTGCCACTCTAGTCAAATTAAAGCACATATTTACAAACACTAGTTATTCATAAGCAATTGTAGAGCCTATTTGGCATTTTGCTAGATGACTAGATTTTCAGTAATTTAGAATAGAGACAAAAGGAGATTTTCCCCAGCTTTATATGCTGAGAATGGCCATATGGTATGAAATACCACCGTGGTCAGTTGGGGTCAGCTATCCCAGCTGTGTCCCCTCCCAGCTTGTGAATCTCCAGTCTCCTCGCTGACAGGTGGTGAGAGAAGCAGAAAAGCCCCTGACTCTGTATAAGCACTACTTAGCAATAATGAAAACATCTCTGCATTCTTAACACCAGTTCCAGTACAAATCCAAAGCTCAGCCCCATTTCAGCTAAGTTTCAGTAAAGAAAATTAACTCTATGTCAGCCAAAACCAGCATGCAGTCACATAATTAAATGTGTATTTTTCCCAGAATTTCTGTGTTGGAAAGCTAATAAAATAATCACTGAGGAGAATCACGAGAGAGATCTGGGACTAAAGACTAATTTATGTGGGAGATTATTTTTTATCTGGCATACCATATCTTTCAGTGCCAACACACTGTTCATTTCCACCTATGTGCACTTGTACCTTCATACCAACACAGCCTAGGTCTAAATCATCTAGATGTAGTGTGCTTTTCAGCTCCTTCCACCTAGCCCCAGAAGCCACCATCATCCTCCCCCTTCCTCACCTTCATGTCACTCTAGCCCTAGAAAAGACCTTCAAGGAAGCTGCAGAATGGTCTGGGTGGGTGAGGACAATAAGGACCTCAAGAACCAGACATGTCATCTTGGTCACCTACTTGACAGTGGCAACTTGTGGGCTTTGCCAAACAGACACTGAAGTGTACACAGTCTGTCAAGTTCTTTATCTTCCTTTTCTTGTCTTGCTGTATTTTTTCAGGGGTAGCCAGAAAATCAAGAGAAGCCATTCACATTTATTCACATTTCCTGATACAAAGGATAATTGAAGATAAATGAAATATTCTAGTCTGGTACTATTGTTGTTTTCCTTGTGAAACCAGTATGTTTTGCCTTACTCCACAGCCACCTTCTGTGTGATGGATGCAATGCCAGCATAAAATCTAATTGACATCGTTATCTGCAAAAGCAAATCTACCTTTACAGTAACTCAGCTAACAATACTTAGCTGTATTTTGTCTATATAATTCAAGTAAACACAATTCATTTTGTGAAATGTCCATAAGATCAAAGTATGGGAAAGTTACTAGTGAGTGTTCCCCAGATGATAAACCTGAAGCTGTCAGCTTCTCTATATGCTGACATCCCACAAAGTTGAGACAGATTCTACTCGAATGTATTTAATTTGAAACCTCCTTAGTAGAACAAATGGCTGGAGCTCTGAGATGTTTTCTACAGCAAAGCACTGCGTTTGACCACTTGATTTCAAATGCTGCACAACTCAAATCTCTGTGGAATAGACTGAAAATGTGATGTTACTCTTGAGTGTTTAATAGTGCAGGAAGGAACATGGTGACAAGCAGTAGCCTGATCTGAAACTAGATGTTAAGCACTGAAAATTCTAATTCCCCACTGTGCGTTCTTTCATCTGGTCTTCCACTTTTCTTTCCACTGTGCTTTCCTCTTTTTAACTGCCTTGTCAAGTTTATGGAACCTCCTAAGCACATCTGCTTTCTTTCCCATCAAAGAGAAAAAAAAAAGTGACACACAGTGGTAATGGAAAAGAATAATAACTACATTCATTGTTATCAAAGCAGTGGGACTGTGTTCAGAGCTGAGTTGTTGCATGAGGCACAGAGGGGGTGCCTGGATCAGCTGGCAGGGCACAGCTCAGAGGCTCTGGGCAGGCCTTTGCCAGCCCAGGACAACAAGCCCACACTGCTCAGCGCTGCTCTTTTCTGTGCTACTGCACTTGGCTCTGCAGCCACGTCAGGCAATGTGCTAAGTAAGGTCCTCCCTGCCATCACTCAGTCCTTGTAGGACTGTGCTCAGCCTCCTGCAGATTCTTAAGCACTCAGCCGGCATTATTCCACTTTGCAGCACGATTACATCTATCGTACCTGCCCAAGACAGTACAAAATTTAAGTGAACAAAAGCAGGAATCAGGTTAAAAAAAAAAGGAAACCATTCTATTGCTACCTATGAAAAGAAACCAGATAGCATGTCATTCAGACTTTTTCTCTCTGCAAGTCTTCTGTGTCATCAAGGCTGAATCACTTTTAAGAGCTATGTCTGCACGGCCCAGCGCAGTGATGCACAGCATTACCTGTACAAGCTACCTCTACCACCAAAAAATATTACAGCCATGGTACTGGGGCAGGTGGATCACCCCCATTAGCCTTGCTGAGTAGCAGTTCCTGTTAGCTTCTGCAAACATGGCTGTCACATCACAGATGTGTATGTTAATGTAGCTAGAACTGGATCATGTACTTCTTGGAAGTATTTTGTCACTATGTCACCCTGTGTAGTTAGAGGTGCAATTACTAGCACAATTTCTTGTGTATCTGAGAAAGAATAAGATATACATAAATATATTAATATACTAGCATAGATTTTCTGTAATTTTAATTCAATTTTTATAGTCAGCAAAACCTGTTAATCAACAAAAACAAAAATCATACTCCAGACTCAGAGAATATCTCTTTTGGTTCATGAAAACCTCAATACTTTTCAGTATCTTAAAATTTTAGAGTCATTAGAATGATGTCAATCATTGATGTTCCCTTTAATAGACTCCCTGATGGGGACACGAGAGTGTCAAAACTGGCCTTTCTTTTTGCAGTGCCATGTTCTCGGGAAGAAAAAGATGTCAAATCTGATTTTATTAACTGATGTAGATTTATAAATCAAAGCCAAAATACTTTGTTTTGGACTGCTTCTATAAGACTGCAATATGCTCCACTTACACTGTGACTAAGCTTACCTTTCATACAAAGGTGCTTAGAGTACTCGACGAATTTTAGCTGTAATAACCATGAATTTCTACATATCTATTTTTCCCACAAGCAATTTTTCTAAAGCCTGGGTTTACAGCAGAATCTTTAAATCATTATATTTGCTCACCTTTCTTCAAACCTGTCTTTAAGAACTACTTCTGCTATGAATCCCATAAAACCCAGCATTTGTTAAGCATCCACTCTGGAATTACATTACATTTTGCTGAAGTCCTCCCTTGTTATCATTTTCATAAGCTCCCATCCCCTTTTTATTCTCCTTAATTTCCCTGTGTGCAACCCTTCGTACCTTTTGTAAGCACTAAGAACAAAATTCAATTATTATTCATGTATCACTCTGCTCCAGACTTAAAATACTTTGTAGGCATGAGTACTAGTCAATGATTTTTATCTTGAAAATCCATTGTATAAAGAGATAACTTCACAGGACATAGAATAAACTTGAGAAAGCCAGTAGCTTGCATCGCTATTAATTAGGGGCTCCTATCTTGCATGGATGAGCTGGAAACTTGGCAGCCATTCCAGGACTTGGAATTACAATAAAAATCCCACAAGTCAGTGGGATTTTTATTGCAATTACTGGGATAAAAATCCCAGTATGCCAGCAGAAGGTTGGAACCGTCATTGCACAGGTAGAGCTCATGCCCTTCCCCTGTTTGTGACAGCCAACAAGGGCATGGACAGTCTGTTAAGGTGACTGGGATGGAGCTCCCTCAGAGTCTGTACCCTGGCTTCTCCACACAGCTTTCAGGAAGCAATCTGCTCCCCTCCTTTCCCTTCTCTTTCCTTGCCACCACTTGAGCACTCACAGTTTGAAGTGTTCCAAGGAAAGGAAGAGCTGCAAATCTACCAGACTTTCGGAGTGAAAGGATATAGAGAGACCCACTCCTGTTTCAGCAAAACGAGGAAAATATTCAGAAATACTTTTTTAAACATCAAATTATAAATTCCTATGTAATACACATGTATATTTACTGCCAAATTCTTAGCATTGAAATGGAGAGAGGAAATCATGGGCATACTCCTTGACAAACACTCAGATGCACTGCGATGTGGAGTCACTTTGCTCCTGTGTAGACCAACAGAGTGCCAGTGATATTGCTCTGTATGCAGAGTAACTCTGCAGGCATGTGGAAAAGCCACAGCAAAAAAATTAGGGAGCGGAATGTAGAGTTTGGATGTGGAATTTGACCCTACAAAATCAAACGCTGTGTGTCGCATCCTGCAACCCCGCGCGGTGAGCTGCCAAAGAACCACGGGAGGAAGACCATATGTTCACTGCACAGGGGAGGAAGCAAAGGGGAAGGACACAGTCAGGAAAACAGGACAAAAACACTTAACAGGAGGCTCTACTAGAGTTCCATCTGAGCAGAGAAAATCAGAATGCTCTGAGGGCTTATAGAAAAATCTGAACTCTAATTTTGCACTGTCACATCTTTGCATTCTCCCCCACACCAGTTTCGTATCCCAAAGTACCAAAAGTCGATATTGTACTATCCATCATCCTGAATGTCACTGCTTTAGAAAAATAATGATAAAAAATATTCTCTTTCACATATATCAAAACTAAAACTCCTAATTTTCTATCAAAAAAAAAGGACAGGAAAAAAAATGTGAAAACATGGAAGTCTACAGGCACAGTAGCTGGAATTGTACACTTGTTTACAAGAAAAAACAGATGACCAATGCCCTTACAACAAACATAATCAGCAGTTTCAACAGAACTCACTTGTTAAATTGATTCATAGCTTTGCATGGCATAATGATTTTATTGCCATTTATTACAGAGCGACATGAGATAACAAGAGATGTTTTATCTTTTCTTTATTTTTTTCAGACAATGGCATTATTTGTTAACTGGGTTTGATGACAGAAACAGCAAAGTCAGCTACAGCATGGATTAACATGAACAATAAACACTTCCTGAATGTTTCATTCAAAGCCCAAAAGATAACAATCATGGTTTTTAACAGAGGGATGGAGGTTTACCATCAGTTGGAGGGATAATTTCCAGAATGCTTTAAAATGCCTGTTCATGATGGCTTAAATTAATTATAAATAACAAATAATAGACTGTTTGTTTGTTTTCAGAAAATAAAGAAGCACTTTGTAGGTGATTTATAAGATTAGCTTAACTTAAATGTGGAAGACTTCAATGCCTAATAAAATCTAGATAATTATTGAATCTTACTGGAAAGAATTCAGATATGCCATTGGTTTTGTATATGGGTAGATAATAATGTAAAAAATCAATATAAAAGAAATTGATATAAACTAAGCAACTTATGAAAATAATTTTATTCAATAAGTCTCATACAACCTTCTCAAAATAAAACTGGTGTATAAACAAGTTAGGAGAAAGTGTTACAAATACAAAAAATATTCTCATGTGTTTCTTCCCAATAAACAAGACATTTCCAGGTAAACCTCATCCCCTTATGGCAGTCACAGCATTACTTCTAATGCCTTGGGTTTGCACTCGAGACTGCATGAAGTGAAACATGATTGTAATTGTTTCCATACTTAGTTTCTGGTCATCGTTACACATCATCTCATAAAAAGTAAAGAATGTGTGCTAGTGGTATGTGCTGCTTCAATGTTAGATCAGCAATGCAGCCAGTACCAGCGAGGGAAGGGCACTTTGTGGAAGGGGAAGATCCTTTTATTTGAAACAAAACTTAGATAAAATAGATTTTGCTCATTGCTCTCTCACAGTCTCACTGTCACAAGCACCAGAAAAGTGTGGTGTTCACATGGCTGTCCACCTGTCCCACTGCAGAGCAGGGGCGGGTGTTCAAGTGTCAGGCCTGCCACAGGGCTCTGCAAGGCTGTGTCCTGCTGTAAGGTCCTTTGCAGTGCCCTGGAGAATGACAGTAACTGGCTGACGAGTCCTTCTCACCTCTCATGCTATTCTTAGGCTGGCAACCTTATGCAGGTTTTAGGCATGCCTTGTTTGAACCCTCTTGGGTGACCTGTGCCTCCACTGTGTCCCAACCCTGAATCAACAGGGCTCTTTCATTGTGTTTTGGCCTCCAGTGCCTCTGTCCTGTGAAACTGCAGGTAGATGGGGTAGGATCTGGATGCTGATGTGGTTGCCAGTGATGCAGGCAGTGCTGAGACTGCAGCCCCTGCTGTGCCCTTCTGTTGCTTCCCACACTCCAACCTTCTTCTTTCTCCAGCCACACTATCTTAGTCTTTCTATTACAATTTGCAACATGACGTGTTGACATCATGCAAACCAAATAGTATTTGCAGGCAGAAAAATGACATGATTATCAAGTGGTGCTGTAAATTTTGCCATTTTTCTGAAGTATCATATTAAGTACATTGAAACAACAATCATGAGGCAGATCCTCCCTCATGCTGTGGTCCTTTTGCACTCACATTGAAAGAAATCTGATTAGAAATATGCTAAGAAACATGTTTCAAAATAAACAAACTTTTGGGGAGAAGTTTTATGTTATGATCTTTTTGTCCCATTCTTTCCTGTTTCTGGATATGGGACAACCCAGCACAGCTTAGATTTCTCTGGTTTTAGGCACTTTAGGATAACTGAAAGCAAGTGAAAAAAAAATCTGGGTTGCTCTAGCAGCAGCCCTAAAATTGGCAACATGATGAGGATAACATTTTTGAAACCTATTGAACCCCTTCTATCTCCTCCTAATGAACCTGCTGGGCAATATTGTTTTCTTTTTCTGATGAGCTCACCTGGAGAATTTATTTAAAAAGAGCTGTAAACACCCATATGTACTCCAGAGTGAAATTACACTCAATTACTGTTCGAAACATTTTACATCTATTGCTTTTTACAGCAACTAACAGCAGTAATTTATGCCATAGTGACTCGGGAATTGTGCTGTATCACTTTTTAAATGCAGTTGCCAGGGGTGGGGGATTCTGTATACACCAAATCTATACAAAAGCTATTTCTTGCTTATCGATGTGTCTTGCAAAAGATAAGTGCAAAGTCAGTTACAGTCGTATTTTGCTTGCACAGAAATGTTACAGCAAGCAATTCTTCAATCTAGTGTGACCACAAAAAGATAAATGAACAGCAAAATGTCTTTATTGCTTTTATTTCCAGAAATCAGTTTGCCCATTTCATTAGGTATCTGTGCAGAGCAATATACCAATACATCTGAGTGAAATAAAGATGATCTTGAAGATTATTTGTGTATAGCAAAATCTGAGACTCCCTTGATGAAATGAGGCTGCAAGTATGGCAAAGAATAATATGGTTAAATATGCAATATTAAAGAAACAATTGTGGTTCAAAATTAGAAATATTTCTCTAATATCAGCTTGCCTCATATGATCATTAAAATAGGTCAATACACAGGGAAACTTTGGTAGCTGTACCTGTGACTGGTTTGGGTTCTGCTTCCTCTTCATTTACTGTTTCCCTATTCCCATGTGGTTGTATATAGTAAGCACACCAAAAGAAACACATCATTTCTTCTGTCATTTCTAATGGTTTGTGAAAAGATGCATTCGCTCCAACCTAGCTGTCTATGGAAATGAGCTTAATGAAATCTTTCTCACAGCTTTTGAGCCCACTGACATACATCAGCCAAACATGAGAGAAATCAGAAAAATCAGAGAAATCTGAAATCAGAGAAAGATGTTGAGGGAGGCTTTTCCAGGTGCATTCCAAGATGTGAAAGAAACAGCATGAACTTCTGTCTCGTTAGAGACCAGAGAGTGTGCAAAGAGAAACCTACAACAAAATCAGTCTGAACTTTCAATCAATCTTCTCATAAAAGGGGACAGGGATTGCAGCCTTCATTAATTTCATTGCCTGCATGATATTTATGTTGAGGAAATTGTTTCTAGCACCCTGTTATACCTCTGTTTATTTTCAAGGCTAAAATCAGTAAGAGATTTCTCCTGGTAGTACTGTAGTAAATGGTCCAGCCCAACATGAATGCAAGATATTCTCTAAGTACTTTTTTCTTTGATGGCTTGTGTGCTGTAGATAGTTCAAACAAGGACTTTTTTGAAGACTGCTCTGCAGCCTGATGCAATTCAGTTTTGAGAGGAAGTTTTCTCTTCTTGCTTTTATTACAATATTATATCATTATTCCTACTCAGTAAGTAAATGAAAACCTTCAAGAAATGTCTAAGGGCATCACAAAAGCCAATTTAAAATCCTTTCTAGGGTTTTGTTATATAAAAGAAAATAAAGTTCACAAAAATTAATGACAGGTTATGAGGGCTATTAACTTGCTTGTCAGAGACTGTTTTAATTTTTTTTAAATATGGAAAACTTGAGAACCATCAGGTTCATCTATTTTAATTGCATAGTCTGTTTAGGGATTCTTACTGAGAATTAGTTATATCAGTAGTGCAACTGGGACTCAGAGGAGTCAATCATTGCGAGGTGTAGTCTTGCCAAAACAATCGTAATGATATTTAGTTCAGCTTCTTTACAATATTATGACATGTAAGGCTACAACTTTTTTCAGTGGTTGTGATACATAGTACAAGATAAGAAAGAGCAGACTGCAGGATGTAGTCACACCACATGTAAACTAAAGTTTTGCTGTTGAAAAAGAAGTCAATGTTTGATTATAATTACAGATTGAAAGCATTTTAAAAAAATTTATTCAAATACAGATTTTTGTCTTTTACCTTCTTTTCTTTTTTGTTTTCTTTTGTAAATTCATTTTTAACCTGATTTCATGCCCTTAGACCACTTAAAAATATCTGGAAATAAAATGGTAGGAATGAGGAAGTAAAATTTGTATTTTCCCACCAGTTGAAACCGTTTGCTGCGAAATTGCACAAGAAATCAGTAGCAGATTTGGAAGCACACATTCCTTTGGAGAGGTCCTCTTGGCAGACAAAGCAGTATTAGCTCTTTTCCAACTACCTAAATAACAATCTCAACCCTTTTGATGTCTTATATTAGAAAGCTTTTCTGTAAGATTTCATATCTTTTGAAGTGTTTTGCTGTGTTTTATATATCACAAGAAGACAGTAAAAATAAAGCTCTAACAGGTGAAGTGGGAAATATAAAGACATGGAAGTATAATTCAAGCAGCATACAGCAGGAAAATGTATTTGCTCCAGGAATGCTGAATGTTCTATCTCATTCTTTCCTCATCTGTACTTTTTGCTTGTCTTTGGTTTAGGTGATCAAAGTTTGGTGTAAACAAATCTGCACCATATGATGTTCCATTGTTTTACAGCCCTTCCTTAACTTTTTTTTTACTTTTCTAATAGCTTCGACCCAAGAAGATTTCCCTTTATAAAGTTAACCACCATCACAGGTAAATTCTCACTTATACAGTGAAAAGAATTACTGAGTGCATTTAAAACTAATTGAAGATATTTTTTAAATCTCATCATGAACCTCAAACTGTTTAACAGGAAACCTTTCATAGTACTACTTCTGAAAAAAACTACTGATTGTACTGCTTGTAATGTTTCAGACATAGATCTATTACCACACACTGGTGTCCTCCACCAGCAGTCAGACAGAAGAGGATGACATATTCTCTCAGAAACATACAAATCTTTGATTAAAAAACCCAAAAAATCTAATAATTCTTTCTTTTTAGTCACTGTTTTGCTCTGCTGCACTGCTACATTTAAACTAGGGTTACCTCAAAAGAAATTAAACCAGATCATCTCCTCTGGCTTTATTGAAATGCATAGCACATGCCCCATGACTGGAGGGAATATAAGTGGTCAAGCTGAGGGAGAGTTTTCAGTAGCTTTGAAATACATTTTTAGAGGAGATGCTTAGTCCAGGGATTGGGCTTTAGCTGAAAGTAAAAATGCCAGGGCCATGCACTGAAGGTGTGGAAGCCACAGACAGAGCTGCTTCTTCCTGCACATCTGCAGCTTTTGAGCCAAGGTACTGTTTAATACTCACCCAGATATATGAGACCATAATGCAGGGCAGTAGTAAAAACTCTGAGCGTGGTCCAGCTTTGTAAGTAATTTACCTTTATCGTAGTTCTTTTCAATGATTTCCTGCACCTGTTTCATGGGGGATGGCAACGCTGCACTCTGTGCTCTTAACCCTGTGAAAAACAAGACACCTGAAGGAGGAGAGACGGCAGGCAGGGCAGAGGTGGCAGAACTGAAATTTGATGTCCACGACTACTTCTGAATTTTTCTACTGGTAGTAGTAAAGTGAACTTGAAAATGAGAATTTCAGGCACAACAGAGTGACACAACAACTGTCTTTCTATAAAGTACAGTGGATTAAACACTCATTAAAATAGTGTATCACATAAGGAGAAAATCTATGGGTCATCCAAACCTGTTAACAAAAAACCAAAAAAAAATCTACAGTGTGTCAGAATAGCCACAATTTAACTTAAAACTTCAAAGATTTCCTTTTAATCTTAAAGGGAAATTTTCATGTGAAATTAGTTCTTTGTTTTATTTTCATGTAAAATCACCAAAAATTACACTGTACAAAGACAATACACTTATTTTTATTCTTTCTTTTTGTAACTATATTATACATTGTTAGTGTATTTTTTTTTCATTACTAGTACTCTGTGTTCTTTAATCCCATATTCTCTATCCATGAAACAAGAAACAGCCACCTCCAGGACTACCAGGACTATCAGGACTACCAAAGAAATTCAGCCAATTAGCATTTCAACAAAAAGATTTATGAATGATCAGTAGTCTTACCCTTTACAACATGGATTCTCTGAAACTGAAAAGCCATTTAATTTGTCACCATACTGTGTCATACTTGATAGCTTTCTACCTCTGTAGTTGCTGGGGTATGTAATGTTCTATAATGCATAAATCTATTTTGTGTATTTTTCTCAATATGACTTTTCAAGCTGGCTGTGTAATTAGAATCATTTTCTTCATTAATTATAACAATTATATAATAGTTTTTCTCCTTTGTAAGTTCATTGTCAACTTTCCAAACCTATTGCATTTAAAACTGGCATAATTTCCTAAGGCATTATATTCTTCTTTTTTTTTACAATACTGAACAGTCAAACACAAAAGTATTTTGATATACATATTTCTGTTATACCTATTAGCAAAAGAGGAATTCAAAATGTGAGATATTTGGTTATATTATATGCCTACAGTGGAGAGTTTATTCCTGAAAAAAGGATCCTGTAAACCATAAGGGAACTGATCTTAATGGAAGCAAATCATGATATTTCTTTTTTTCAGGATTTCCCTAGAATCCCTGCTGCTTTCTAAGTTGCTTTAAAATACATATTATACTGAATAATGAAAATGTTCAAATTAATATAAACTGAATAAATGGTGCAATAGGCAACAGTATATTACTATTGAAAAACAAGCCTAGAACTATGTAAGACTGATGAATTGTTTAAATTTATTAAAATTAAGGAAGATATGCAAGCAGAAAAACCTGGAAATAGTGTTATTTGTTAGCACACGTGCTTTATTCTACACACCTTTATCTATTCTTCTCTGCCAGAGTGGCCTTTAATATAAAATACTCCTCTGAATACCAGGAAAAATAGCAGTGGGAGGAAAGGAATCACATAGCTAGAAGAGTTGAGGTGGGATGGGCCTCTGGAAATTGCCCGGTTCAAACCCCCCTACACATACATGGATGTACAGGTGCACACAGACACACACTTGCTCTGAGGTAAAATACATCAGTTAACTTGATTTTTGGCAATTTTTTAGATTTGTAGGCCTCAACTTACACACCTATCTAAAGAAAACTTTTTCAACAACTTCCATGTTTTTCATACAAATGTTATCAAAACACCTAAAAATATTTGAATGTTTTGGGGTTTTTTTTCTTAAACGAAAAATAAAATACAAGCGTTCACGGTTCTTCTGACTAGAATCCATTTTGGAATTGCAATCCTGTGTCTGATACCTGATGCCTAGTAATTTAGTCTGTAGTGGAATTGTGTTCCCTCTACAATTGCTGGGAGTCCAGGGAGCTTCTGTAATTGCTGGCATTCAGACCAAAACCAGTATTTGAACCACAGTCGTTCTCACGCCCATCTGCTCTCCAACACCAGTGCAGTGTTGAAACCACACTGAAAGTGGAACTGGAACTGGAACCACCCTAAACAACGCATTTTCTGTGAACAGTGGGGCGCACTGGTGATGGGGTGTCTGTTGCAAACCACCCCATCCATTGCAAGAACTTTAGATGAAAACGAAAATACCCCAACATCAGTGTTGGCTCGGTTTATAAAATGAGAACAGGGTTCTTTATCTTTTGTAGAATGAAACATACAAGCAATTTATTTTCTGACACAAACTGACGTTACACAGAAAATATCTCCAGAATCACTTTTATACCTGTGACAAGGACAGATCTATGACAGTACAAAAATGTTTGCATGAAACCTAAACTTCTAATTCTCTTTTACTCGTAGGGATTTTAATATTGAAAACAGAGGAAGGAAAAAAATAATCAAATGCGCAATATAAAAGTGTTCTTTGAGTGACTGTTAAACTGGTATTTCAAATTTTACATACTCCATACCCGATATCTTCATTTGCCAGCAGCTGTGGCTTGAAAAAGATGCAAAATGAAAGAATAGCTGCAAAGAGAACATGAAACAAGACAAGAAATGTTAATATAGAAAACAAACACAGACAGAGTTTGTATTTTTAAAATTCATTTGCACCACAAATCCATGCATAAAAATGAAATTAAATTGACACAAATGTAGCAAAAAAATAGCAGGCTGAGGAACAGAGCAGAAAATAATCGGGTTATGTGATTAAATAAATAAAACATTTTTATAACTTGTTTTCTATTGAAAAATCTTGGCAGAAGCCAAGTTTCATTTTACAGAACAGTACAGTGGACCTGGTCAAAGGCCTATTGATTTCAGAGTAATTCTTGCTATGGACTTCAATGAGTCATGCTTTAACCTCTAAGTAATTCAAGTATTCTTAAGGTTTTTTATAAAAAAGGAAGGAAGGTTTAATAGATGACAACTAAAAAATACAGCATGATTTTTTTAGACATCTAATGAAAAACTAGCACTGATTTAAAGAAGGGAGAGAATGTCTCTCTCTAATGATGTGAGACTATTCAATTAAACAATAGATTCTTCAAATTTTAAACCAATTTAACCTCATTATTTCAGTTTCTTTCTAGCCCATTAAAATTATAAAATCAGAGAAAAAATAAGCACTGCTTCATTTTGCCACATTATACTTTCAACTGTGGTACTGTACACACTCAGAAACTGGACCATTACAGTCTGTCATATAAACACCTATTGGATAATCTTATTACCTTAAAGATTATCACCTTAATTATTGAAAACCAATAAAATCATTAAAAAACATTAGGAACCATACATAATTTAATGAGTCAGAATCAGATAGAATTCTTTGCAAAGAACAAATAACCTCTACTGCCAGGTGCAATTTTTTTCCACAAAAGACTGACATTTCAAGACTTGCAGTAGATTTATCTTAGAAGAGAATGCTGTCACAGTACATATGCAGAATGAGAAACAATCTACAAAAGTACTTTTAAAACTAGGAAAATATCACAAATTGCAATCTTCCAAGATTTTTTTTCTGAAAATAATACTATATATAAAAATTGAAATTATGGGAAAGAATTCTCATAGTGCCCACAGAAGATATAGATGTTATTCCGACTCAACAAAACATTTGCAAATGTGATCAAGTCTCTCACTGCTCAGAAAGCAACCGCATGAAACAAATGCGTTAGCTGAATATTGCTTTGGAAAGCAATTTGTTAGCTGAAAAGTATTCAAGAAAAAACTGAAATTTCTTTTAGCATGGCTCCTCTTATCTGCATCTGCACGGGCTTCTGTGCTGCAGGCCAGCTTCTCTAGTGAGGTAACAGTGGAGAACAGGACTAAGAGGTTGAGGAAAGCAGGATGGCAGGGGGGCATGACAGCATTTTGGCAGAGAACTAGTCTCAAATCAATTCCAAAGTGACAGGAACATGACTATTTACAGTACTCAGCAATGCTCAAACTTTCTCCAAGCCAAAGTATTTGCTTGTCCTGAAGGTTATTTCTGCAGAGGAGAGTGGAAGGGAGGAAAGAAACAACTTCAGTTTTAGGTTAAAACAGTCTGAGGTACGTTCTGTCCTAGTACCACTTCCAGGGAAAATCAGCTCATTTGTAAATGAGTTTTATCTTTCTAATCTCCTTGAAATCTGCTGTTATTACCACTATCTAGTCTTAATGGTTTCATTTCTGGGAGATTACTTTTGTTCTCAGCTTCATTTCCTCTGAAAATCATCAGTGGTCTGTGTGGGGACAGGTAATGAGGAGCCCCTGATGTGAGAGCAGCTGCTCCCAGCAGCAAGTCAGCAGAGGTCATCAGTCTTGTCCACATTACAGGAAGATGTGTCCTTTTAGGGACTCCTGCTACAGCCATCTCTATCATGCCAGTCCCAGCTCTGGGAACAAAACAGGGATTTACTTCCAACAAGCCATGAAAAGCTTTTTGCAGAAGTCTGTTTACAGCAAAAGCTGTAAACGTGGCAGAGAAGCACTTCCCACCAAAAGAAATTTCACCACAGATACCCATCATCTTTTTCAAGTCTGTATTCAGAAAGTTAGGAAAATATACATTGTTCTATTTGGGGGTTATATTCAGGCCTTTACAGCCTGCCTGGTCTTGTTTCGACTGAGAAAGCTTCACAAAGTTTTCTTTATCAAGTGGCACTTAAGTCTAACCTGCTCAGATAAAATAGAGTTTTGGCAGATTCTCTGGACACAGGAATAATATATTCGTTTTTCATGTGTAATAAAAGTTTGTACAATGAATGTAGATTGAACGAAGAAACTCTGGATTTTCCCCCTATTGTATACCAGTACATAGAAGTGGTTAAAATTATTATTTTTTTCTATACGTGTTACTGTAATTATGCAGTTTCTATTATCATTTTTAAAACAGAATGCCAGAAACTTGGTTTCTTCTTTAACCAATAATCCAGCTAACAAGCCCCAAGATCTGAATTTTCACTATGGTCTGCACTGCCAGTTTCCTGCCTAAGCTCTGACCCTCACCTCTCTGAATGAACATAAACTCATTCTACATCACTGTCATTCTTGCAAACTGATTTCCTCAATAAACCAAAATTAAAGTTCTTGCTAGCATCATCTTTCTTCATAATCCTGTCATTTTCCTCTAAATCTTTTCTGTATGTCTTGTCTCATACACTGTAAGAGAATAGTTTATTACAACTCTGACACATTTGTGATTTTAACCCAATCATTATGCCCTGTGCATGAATCCATCCATCTGCGAACTCAGAACGTAATAAAAAAATAAAGTAAAGCACTTATAAGATTTCCTGTTCAGATGTACTGACATACACACACTATATGTCATTTGAATAGGATTTATCCCTACATTAATACAATGGTCAAATTTTACATGAAATTCAATTTAAGTTCCTCAACAAGAACAATGATTTGGCCTCAAATTATATCATTGCAAGCACCATAAGTTTAATAGGTTTTCACATGTGTAAACAGGACAGACATCTGGGCCAAATCCAGCTCTGGAATAATAGTTCCATTGCCTTTAGTACTGGCTTTCACCCAATATGAATAAATGGGGACCTGATGGAGATTTTTTCCTAGTATTTTAAGATTTTATATCAGCTATATTCCAGCAGGATTCCTGAGAGAACAAGTTGGAAAGACTTTTTTAAGGCAAGTCCTGCTTCTCAAACAATCATATTAATGTTATTTCTCCATGAATATTCTAATTGCATATCCTTATGCTAAATCCTGTGTTCAGGGAAAAAAAGGGAAGGCACTTTTCTACAATGAGTAGAGTTACAGTTTCCTAAGTTTTCAATTTTCACAAGTCATTAGTGACCTGCAGTGCAAATGTTCAGCTTAAAAGTTTGCTAGAAATCCAGATTTTCTGGGGATGGGGCCTGTTTAATATGTTTCTAGCAGAGTACTCACAGAACAGCACAAATGGCCACTTGTGCTTCTGGAAAGCTACAACCAACATGTCTTTTCCATTAGTTTGTTCCTAGGGGTGTTTTTCATAGGTGTATGAGGTTTTAGTAAATTCTGGTAAATGTTACTTATGGCAGAGAGTGTTTCCTCTAATCCAAACCAATGTGTTACATAAAGGTTGGAGAATAAGATACCAGAAAATTCTTCACTCCTATGATTCCACTCAAATTTTAGAGGAAAATAACTCCTCTCTGTATTGCAGTAGTGTCATTTACTACTCCGAGGATCACAGTAAACAATATAAAGCATTCCCATTCCTCGTTGTTACAAGTATATAAAATTTAACAAAACAAATACCTGTAGTTTTTACTCAGAAAACCTCCTCTTGCTCATATAATATATCCAAGCTCTCTTGGTCACCAAAAAGCTCAGTTTTCAAAGAAAATCCCCAAAATGTAAGCAGTTATCTGTACAATCAATACAGACAATCAGTAGAACTCCAGGAGTTAGTTCATTATTTGAACAGTCTTGCACATATGCAACAGCCACGTACCAGAGAATTTTCACATCTCTTAAAAAAAAACCCTATAAGTTACAAAGGAACACAAACTAAATAACTGGAAAGAGTGGTGACTGTACTTAAAAACTGGGACTGCTCTTAATGAAACATGAACTGAAAAGGTGCTAATCTGATGTAATTACATTCTTCCTAAGCGTGGATTGGAGCACTCTTTAATAGAACAAACTTGAGCTCAGAGCTTTTTCAGAAAGTTCTTCAGAAAAGTTTTTCAGAAAAATACCCTCAGCAAAGTGCAGGGGAAAATGAGAAAAACCCTAATTTGTCCACTAAAGTGACTACTTAAGCCAAGTTACTCAATTCAATAAAGCACCCCTTTATACCCCTTCAACAGAAAAGAGGAAGGCAAATAGGACATCACAAAGACAGCCAACTTGTTTTACACAATGCTCCTTACAATTTTTCTTCCGGGACTAAGATGCAGTGAGTCACTGAAAACCTGAAAAGGAAGACAACAAAGATGGAACCAGAGGAGGACAAAACCCAATGGCAGTGACTGGGAATGAGAGCAAGAACAGAGGGAAGTGGTTTTAAAGTATTAGGAAAAAAAACTGGGAAAGAAAACAATTTGTCATTTTGGCAGAAAGATTAAAATAAGGAAAAAGTGACTAGGAGCTCTCATTTTATTGATCTTATTATTGTATATATCCAGTTTATACCATTGCAACATAAAAAAAAAATTGATTCAATATGTTGTAGATAGCATACAAATGGAGATACAGTAAATTTACAAAGATGAGACAAACCCTAAAGCACTTCTTCACTTAAAGAATATAAAAAAATGTCAAATGTACAGGTTAGATATGCATACAATACAAAATATTTTTATGCAGGAAAAAAAAAGGAAATAAATAATTTCAAAAGGTGTTCTAACTTGTTAGGAAATGAAATGGAGGGCTAACATATGAACTTGCCTAAAATCCATTATGACCATGTTAATCTTAATAAAAGTCCCCCTGTAAAATATCTTAATAGACTTTTCTGATTTGCTGCAAGTAGAATTGGAAAAAAAATGTAAATTTTTCCAGCAGTTTCAGGAAACCAAAACTATTTGTGAACAATGGGATAAACGATTTGCCATCAAAAGCAAAACAGTTTTTTGACTGTTACTGAATGTTACAAAGAAATGCTGTAATTTTGAACATAATCTCTGCAAAAAGAGCCAGCAGAAGCAAAATCTTAAAAGTTTTTTAGTCTTACAATTAAGTATTGTTTTATGTTACATGAAGAAAAATTGCTGTTCTAACATTCATAATTGAGGTTTGTGTTAATGTGGAAGAGGCTCAAAAAAGAATAGGTTACACTGTAACGTGTAACAACTTTTGAAAGTCATTAATGTATGTTATCTCTTTTTACATACCATATATTCTTCACCATATCATTTTCAGTGATATCATCACTGAGATGGTTGCAATTTAACTCACTGTGTGAGATGTTCTGCCAGTCATGTAATGTTGGAGAGGAATTAATTTAAACGTTTAATTCACCTGTCTTTATTTTTATTATTATTTTTATTATTAACATTATTTTTTACAATATTATTTTACATTATTATTTTACATCATTTTATACTGCCCTCTCAGCAATTCCGTGCTATGTACCTTTTTCATTTTTCTTTCATATCTACTTGCCTTCTTTTAACATTTTTTGAAAGAAGTTGGCACTTTAAGGAGCCTTTTCAATCAAGTGCTTCATGACTTCACCCTTTTGGTTACTCAACCAAAATCACACTTCTCCAAACATTCTATTGAATTGAAATTCTATTGAATTTATCACAGGAGCGGAACTTCAGAGCATGACATTTTATGTGGAAGACAAGAAAAAAGTAAACAAGCCGGGCAGTGTTTGAATTGTATGTGCATTACCCTGAAGCGCTTGGATTCCAGAAATGAGTTTATTTTCTGCAAGAGGAGTCACTGTGGGTGAGCAGAAGGACAGCCTGGCTCATTAGGGCTCATACAGAAGTCAGCTAGAGATCTCCCTCTCCGTTCCATCCTAGCTCTGCATCAGCTGCAACGTGCAGCTCACCCCTCTCTGGAGCTGTGCTGCTTAATAAAAGTGCATGGAAACAGAGAGGAGCTTAAAAGTGCATGGCAAGTGAGAGGAGCTTAAAAGTGCATGGAAACAGAGAGGAGCTGCAAAGCTGCAGGAGCTCTGGCAGCAGCAATCAGCCCTGATAGAGGAGGGCAGCTGCAGACGCTGCTGAGAGAGTTTCTCATGCACAGTGCAAGCCGGGATGTGGTCGTTGTCATGTTCCATAGCAGAATAATAGTGTTTTCTGCTCCTCATCCTTAATAAAAAAAGATAGATCAATAAAAATGCCTTCACTATGAAAGGAACATGAGATCTGTTACAGCCATCTGCAGATAAGAATCATTTCCCAGGAAAGTCCTTTGTCAAAAGGCATCATTCTAGGAAAGGGAACAAGGAAAATGGACACCAAAATAGGTCGATTTTTGATAAACTTATCAATATGAAATGATAGCTGCCTTTGTTTGCAGAAAGCCCAGGCACTGTACAAGCATAAGATACACCAAAATTAGGAATATAGTAAGGCCAAGTGCAGGTTGAAACAAATTTTTGATGCTGTACAATGCATTGCTCCATAGTTCCCTCGTGTAAGAGTGGAAATAGGACAAGTTTTTGGAAGGGCATAACTTTTGGGCTTCTGCATAGGTCTAGAATTCTCAAATGGTTTTAGACATTTCAGGAATCCTTAATTTTCAGGAAATATAAAGAAATGTCAGCTTGTTGAGTTTGGATGTCTGGACCACAGTCTGGACTGCACATGTAATCCACAAGATTCAGGCACAGATGATCAAATAGGAAATCTATCTAAAAGTTAGTACGAACTCTGTTCAGTTGTTCAAGGAGGGGAAAAAAAGGAAAAATAAATAGTAACTGAAATCTTGCAATATTTTTAAACTAAATTTTAAGATGTATGATTATTAGAATTATTTTATTTAAGGAGAATGAAATTAATTACCACATAATGGCAAAAAGACTAATACATAAACACTCAGAAAACATTTTCTTATTCACTAAGCCCTGTATTTTTTCTGTAAGTTTTTCTCAGAAACATTAATTAAAATAAAATAATTGCTTCCATTGTGATTTCAGGCTTTTAGCAGTTTTGACACCAAATGCCCTTGTTTAACGGCACAATAGGTACATTTTGTTTTACTTCTATTGTTGCAAAAATCCTTCTGTTCTCTTCCCTGTATTCTACTATAAAGGCACCCATTACTAGAAAAAAAGATTATTTAGCTGTACTTAGCCCAAAAGGAACTTTTACACATTCATGAGGTGTTTTCACAAAATGTTTGGTTAAAAAGTGAAAATGCTGCCACATTTTATAAGTGGGAATGTAATACTTCGCAAAAGGCTGTTCTGCTAAAAATCTTCTCACTTGAGAATGTGCCTTCACTTCTTTAGAACTGGGTTGTAAAATCTGAGAGGCGAATGCATTTGTTTTTTCATATAAGAAAATACTGTCACTTCAAGGCCTGGATAGGCCAGGTTTCTCTGTCATATCACAAAGAAGACATAAATAAAGATCATGTCCTATATGTGACTAACAATAATAGATGTCTTGCAGACACTTAGCTAATTGCCCACACTGATCTTTAAGGATACAAACAAAAAATGGCAAAAACTTTCTTACCTTTATTTATAATTTGCCTTTTTTTCAGTTAAAAGAGAGTTGCAGCTCTCTTTCTGTAGCTGAAAATCTGGCTTGTAAGAAAGCAGAGGCTACAGGGTTAAATATTGATCTTTTTCTTTCCTGTTCAGTCAAAGGATTTATCTAAGGGGACAAGAAAAATTTCTGTCCAGAGTTTTAAAGCAAAAATGATCTTTAAAAGAGAAAACCAATGAAAGTTCCACTTGCAGTATTTGTCATGTTCAATGAAATCCAAGTATCTCACTTAGAAATACGTTCTTTCTCATCTTCATACATATAGTCCTGATGCCACAACTGTACACTGCCCAGCAGTGATTATTCCACCTTCTTCAATTTTAATGTGAGAGGCAAGATCCTCCCAAAACAGTCATTATCTAATTCTTAGTTCATCTACAACTGGTATAAAACACCCTCCCACACACCATGACAAAATGGGAGGGTATCTTTACTGTAAGATAGAGTCCATTCTGGTTTCCTTGCTGCTTTTCTTCAGTGCTGGAAAGTACATGGGTTGGACTATCGATACTTTTAAAAAGTTAAATAATCCTTTCTGAGAGTTAAATCCAACAAGATTTCTCAGGATGTGCATTAATATCATAAAAATAGGTAAGTCTCTTGTTAAAGCAGCTGATATTTTTTTTTTTAAGCATGATTTGGAATATGATTTTTTTAGTACTCAACCAGTTAAAGAGCCCTAGTTTGAAGACAGAAGTCTCAGGCTGATTTTCTCAGTCTTTGAGGAGGCTGAAATGAAGACTCTGAAAGCCAAGACATGAGCATACAGAATCACAGAATAGAATTATAGAGTCATTTACGTTGGAAAAGACCCTTATGATCAACGGGTCAAACTGCATATGAAGTAATAAATGCATGTTCTCCATCAAACTATTCCTTTCTATGAAACTTCTTCCACAGATAAGAAGAATACAAAAATGTTCATTATCTAAGTATTTTAAATAATATTACTTATTTGCAGCATGTCATATATCTTCAGCCCTAAGTACCAAATATTCAATTTCAAAATATATTTTGGTTTTAATGTCACTAAGCTGTAGCCTGCAATGGCTAAATCTGCTCTGAATATGAGAGAATATGCACATATGGTTTCCCTGGAAAAGAGCATACACAAAACTATCACTCTGAGAAAATATTTGTATGTTGGTTTTCCTTTAACAAATAATTTTCACTATCAGTCTAACTGATAATTTATTACTACTTTGCCTGAACTCTTCTCCTGTATGCATCAGACATATGTTTGCTTTTGTTTACAGCAAGAAAAAGAACATATTTCATATTACTCTCTAATCTTGTTTCATAAAGCATTATAAATATGCAAAGCATAGGGAGACATCAATATATGGACAAAGGGAAGGCAATACTAATAGAATTTTTTTTAATTCTGTCAGCAATTTCTTGCATTTTGAAAACACAGCCCCTGGAACATAAAAGCAAAAACTCAGTCAAATCCTCTTTTTCTGGATGAAGGAGAGAAGGGAGACTATTCTAATAAACTTCATAGATGGAAGCTTTGGATTTATTTTCTGTGGAAACTGAATTTTTAAATACACTTTCACAAAAGCTAATCTGCAAGAGCATTGTACCAAATATGTTCAGGAAACAAAGGGGATCTTCTATCAAAAAAAATCATCATGAGACAAGCGAACACAGGCAAAAAATCCCCTCAGACATGAAGAAGAAGATTATTGCAATGAAAAGAATGGTTTCAAGTTATCAGCTGCAGAAAATTCAACAGAGATTTCTGGCCAGCTCAGGAAATTAAATTTCCTATCACTGATAATAAAGGTATATGAAGGTTTTCTTCTGAGAAGAGAAAAGAACTGTTTAAAGATTCTGTTTTTATTAATACAGATCAGGCTATAAATTAAGTTACTATTTTGAATGCTAGAAAGTATGAACAATAAGTACTGCAATGAATTAAGGAAACAGTTCCAAATGGCATCTTCCACTCAAATTTGTACATTTTTGTCAATCATTTATTACTTGGGGTCAGATTCTACCTAATCTTTCTTCAGAGACAGTTCTCTTTATCATTATGAGTTTTCTTCATCCCAATTTACTCTTAGGTACAGCATTCAGCTTGCTCCCCTCTTAAACACCCCAAAACTGCTGCTTGCACAGAGTGACTGATACCTGCAGCCATGCTGGAATGGCAGCTTCTGTACCTGATACACAAAACTCCATGTTTGTCACTCAGTTCAGGACCTACAGTGCAAAGGAAACTCTGATGTCCTCAGCACACCCTCCATAGTCCTGGTCCTCAGGACAGCAAGCATTCTGTTTACTTTTTTGTGCACAAGTACAGCAATAGTTTTCTATGTTCAGTGCAATCATGGAATAATTATGGCTTAATAAGAGGCCTTTGGCCCCTTTAATTTTCTCTCTGCTAAAGCTTGTGACCTCCTTGAGGTCCTCCTGGGTTACCTAGCCCTTTTCTCAAAGGTGATGAACTCTCACTGTTTGCCCTGCGTTTCAGTCAAAGTTCTCTGTGCAGCCAGGCTGGTTTCTTTCCCATTAACTCACCTTTGGAACATAGGGACAGCCTGGTTTTGAGCCTTTCAGAGGAATTCTTACTAATAGAACTCTGGAAGTCATGTACCAAAGCAAAGTAACACCTGAGTGTACCACTCAGACATGCACAAATCAGGCAATGTCTCTATGATGGCTGCAGAAGAAGGAAATACCTAAGAAGCACCATGCCTTGGAGAAGTAGCCTGGCAATTGTTGGACAGTTCAAATCACACCTCCTCTAAGAATGACTAGGAGACATGCTTTGCTAGCACCTCTCAACCTTGCATTATTATTAGATATTAAAAATACTCAGTTAGCATTAATCAAAGGTCTGATTTCAGTTAAGACAATCAAGAGATGATCAAAACCTTGCATAAAATTAAACCTATAACAAACATTTTGGGGTTTGTCCTGAAACTTCTGTTTTCCCAGCAATGTGCCCTTGAATAAAAAGCTTCCAATGGCATTTTCAAATTCCAGTGAACATGGGAAAAAAAATCCTAGACTTCTAGATGTGCCCATAGCCTTATATTTAGGAGTCTTGGTCACACAAGGGATTGTCAGGTTGGCCCTAATCCCTGTTCTGGTGGGGAAAGGGGGTTAATAACCAGCATGCATGTCCCTTTCATGTCAGCAGCTGCTGTAGTATCCTCTTGTCATAATCCTAAAAAGCACAGTTAGGCTTTTCACATTAAACTTATATAGTCTTATATACTCTCTGGATGAAATTTCAGTATCATATGGAGATGCATTTTTAAATGTCTCAGCCGGAAAGTAGTGAGCCTGTTTTGTCTGTCTGGTTTTGGGAGCTTAAAGGAGATGCATATCAAAACAAGAAAATGAAAGCAAAGGCTGAGTTTTCTTCCTTTCCTAACAATCCTTGGCTGCTAGAGTCCTGCTCAGTGAATATATGGGTTTAACTCCTCCGCAGAGCCTCATGCCTCCAACTGGGCTCTCTGAGACCTGTCTATGAAGAGAGGATGCTAGGTGACATTTGGGCATGGAGATCTCCTCTTGCACTGCATTTTATTTTTCAAGTCTGGGATTTAACTTGCTTTTAAGAGCAATAAGGGCATTGTTCTCTACATCATATGAGGATTGCTTTGGGAATTCACTGGGTGCCTTTCCTGATACCGGCAGATCTTTGCCTGTAGGGAAATAATTGAACAAAAGTAATAACCCCAGAGGAGTACTTTGTGTTAGGATAATGCCACCATACAGAAAATACAAAAGTAACTAAATAATATGGTTTAGAAAGGAAAAGGAATTGTTTTTGTAGACAGCTGAGCTTGTATCAAGATTTAATTTAAAGTGTACTATTTTGTTTCCACTTCTTTACATTATTATCTGTTCATCTCATTGAAGAATCTTTAGAGACCAGATTAGTCTGAGATTTTCTTGGTATCAGAACACTGTATATCAAGAAGTTTAAATTTAAATCTAGATCTATTAGTTGCTGAGTGGAGCTGAGTACAAATGTAACAGCAACTGTTAGTCCCTTTTAATGACAAGATCCAGCCCTTGGTTTACACTGGCTGGGGAGGCCAAGGAGTGGTGAGTAGTCATGGATTGCTAGGCAAAGGAGAGTTGATTGAAACATAATTTAGCACACACGGGGTTTAGATTCCTGCAATGGATAAACTGTCACCCTAAGGAGATTTCAGCACTGTGTGGGATGGAAAATACTGCACCTATATTTTATAGAAGAAAATACACCACTTCTCTGCATTACTGTACAGGGGAGCCTGCAAATCTAACCAGAGTTAGACAGATGTAAAAGGTTTGAAGGTGGGGCAGGAGGCAAGAATATGATACTTGCACCTTACCTGGCACTGGAAACCATATGAAAACTTCATTATTTGTATTAATCTGAAAGGGTTGTTGAGAGTTTTTTTAATTTTTTTGAGTTTTTTTTTAAAGTACACAATACTTTTAGAGACTCACACTGCTATAACGGGACATGGAGGATGTAGGGAAGAGTTACTTCCATCATAGCTTTTTCCAGCAGGTATTAAGAGACTGAGCAAAGTAGTCATTATTATAATAGACTGAGGTTTGTCTAGACATAAATATTGGAGTGACAGTTGATATGCTAATTTAAAAGCTATTTGGACTCCACCAGTACTACAGCAGGATGCACTCTGTCTCATTAGCATTGTATGAGATGCCCTGACAATTCACTTATATTTTACTAATACGTTACCACTGCTCAACTGCATTTTTCTCTTCTCTATTTTTTTTTCCAGATATAAATGTTAGCAATATAAATTGATATTTGTTACTTTCAAAGGTATGCAACCAGCTGAATAAGTGCTTATTCAACTGTAAAGGAAATATATTAGCATACTCCACATTATGTAAAGTAATACTAATTACCAAGTTACTAAGGGGTTTTTTGACATCTCCTTTAGTGCCACCTTCTATTACAGATCATCTTTTCTTATTTTTCTAGCCTTCTGACACACTATATAAAAATAACCTTGAAATGGGTCATTCTCCAAAGATTTTCATTCCTGGTTTTGATCTCAATAGGATTTGGTAGGAAAGTCACTAAGAGAGAGAAGATTGTGAACAATGCTTTAAAGTCACATCCAGTCCTTGTTCACTCCTTATCCTTTGTGCTTTAAAGGTTTTTACCTCAGCATCTGTCATATCTGCCAAATTGGAGTTTATCACATGCATTGATTATCACTGCCACACTGAATTCAGCCTAGGGTAATCTTAAGCACCAAAAGTGTTAAAAGCAACACTAGACTTGCACTGCCTGACCTAAAAATCAGAGACAGCAGAGCTCCAGGGAATAGCCAGACAAGTAAGAAAAGTGTGTGGTATTATGAAAGGAAAAGTCAAATAATGAATTAATCCTTGGATTTCTTTTATGGAAGTTACAGATTACATGCTCAGAATAGTCAAACAGCCTTTTCATTCATCCTGTTTTCAAGACATGGACATTAGTTTAGCCTGTCTGTACTTTAAGACGTGAGAGTCTCCTTAAAACAAAGAGTCTAAATCAAGCTCCCTCAACGTGCTTTGTGCGTTGTGACACAACACTTTTACTAAAGCTGGCTGTGACAAATGGTGAGGCTCTGAACTTTAAAGGACAATGGATAGGTTTGAATTATTGTGCTTTACTTAGTCAAAAATAAGGAGAATAGCCATTCTCATCCATAAGAATTGGCCACTTAGTATAATTAAATTCTGGCAGACTACATACAGCAGGTGTATTTTAATTAAATTTCTCCTTTATTACATCAGGAGCTGTATGCAGTCCCTGTGGCTCTTCTCTGTCTTGCTCCCCCCCCAATTTTCCCCCTCCAAAGACCCTTTGCCACAGTCTCACCAAGCCGTTGAGACACTCTCCAGGGAAAGGTTCGACAATACTTGTAAGCAGGGACTGGGATTTACTAGAATAAATAAAATTAAATAAAACTCAGCCCTGGGAAAATATGCCTTTTGAGGAATGGAAAATTTTTTTAAAGAGCATCCTCTGACACTCACAAGCTCAATCGCCCTGCTCGTACGTGCCAGAGGCAACGGGGCTGCCTGAGCCCTTAGCCCTGAACGCTGGAGCACGAGCCTTTGCATTGGGAAATCAGCTGTTTCTCCAGAAAACAAAACTGAAAACAACACCCCTACCAGCCCACCCAGCAACCCCCCCCAAAAAAAATAATCTGCTTGCAGTTTGCTTGGTTTTCTGAACTCTTTATCTGAGACCAAATGCTTCCACACTTCTGACAAATCAGCACTACTGCCAAGATCTTGCTTCTGTATCAACAGGAAGTTTGAAACTATGGAGCTGACAGAATTGAGCAGCTGGGGTAGGTTTCTGCCTGTATTTCTGCACTTACAGAGACAAAAGAGAAAATGTCCATACCACAAAGACACAGCCAGTTAAAGGAGGGAGAGAAGGACAGACAGAACACAGAAAAGTTGAGAGAACATGCTGAAGGTTCAGGCTTTCTTCATCAGAGCCTAGAGATGCAGAAGATTTTTCTGGCACAGTATGCATATTCCTAATGTTAAGGCCTACAGGACAAAATAAAGCACAAAAATAAAAGTAACTTGCTTCTCTCACACTTAGGGTAAATGTCAGACTTCATATGAACATCCTCCTTTGCAATAAGCACATCATTTTTCTTTCAGTTTTGAGAAGGAGAAAGAAGGAAGATGCACTCCCTTGAGCACCTCAGAAGAAATCTCCTGGGAGCACTCACACCGCAGGGACTGCCACTGAGACTGTAATTCAGGCACAGCTCCTCAGACTCCTGACCTGCTGCATTCTCTAAGGTGCCAGGGATGGCAAACTGGAAGAAGAAAAACCACAGAAAAAACTGTAATATAGACTGTTGCAACTTTTCATTGCCCAAACACAACCTCATATATTCCAGGTTCTACATGTACATATTTTGTGGGGAGGAAGTATCTTACACTGCACAAATGACACATGAGACACATTCTTTACTTCTTCATTACTCAGCTCTGGTTTCTTTTATGTTTCTTCCCTGATTTCTATCTCCTATGGATTTACAGCCTTACTCCAGTTCCCTCACATCATTGCCACTGATGCCTTTTGACTTATGTATAGTATCTTATCTACTTTAATAAGACACTTTAACATTCTCTTTCTTCTTCAAGATAATTGATTTGAGTTAGTTTTATGCTAAAAAGAGTGCATTCCTATCAATCAGTCTCCATACCTGCAACAACTTGGTTCACCATGTAGTCAAATGCCATTTCAATATTTTAACAAAACTTACTGCATGAGAGAATGTTTTTTAAACTCACTTTTATGTCTCTTTCTCATTCCACTGTAAACTGTTTGGTTGCCACATGTTGGAGGAATCTAATTTAGATTTTATACTCAATTGCATGATGGTATAACAGTGCTGGTGAAGGAGTGGAGTATTAACAGTAAAATATCTTTATGCTAATTGCTCATTACTAATGTGTAATAAAAATATTTGTACAGCAGCTAGTAGTCTACTCTGTATTGTCATCAGTATTTGCTGGTTTTATATTAATAGATTAATCTTTAATAGACTTCTGGTTGATTTGAGTAAAAAAACACATTTACCTTGCTCTTTTACACTCCTCTATCAGTCTGTTTAAATATTTGCATTGCAGCATCACTGTGTACCTGAATGATCATCTGGTGTTTACCTTCCACACATGTGAAATCACTGCATCAAGACAGAATAGTAATTCTTAAGCCTCATTTGAGGACAGCATGTCTAAGTAATGATACTGAAATACACCACTAAAATATTCACAGTATGCTGTAGCATAGTCTTAACATTCAGCACAATCTTAGAACTTCCATAACCCTATGATTAAACTCGTTTCTCCTCTTTAGATATAAGGAATATCTTGTCAGTATTGACTTCCATAATTAAAAAAAAACCCAACAAATAAACAAAAAAAAACAAACAAAAAACCAAACAAACAAAAAAACAAGTTATATTTGTGTATTTTAAATATATTTCACTGTACTTTATTCCTGGCCTTTGGACTCCTTTATTTTATACTTTTCCTTCATTCCGTCATCTGTGTTCCATTATGCTGGCAGAACTGATAATTTAATTTATTAAATAAACTTAGGAATAGAATTTATTTTTTGTAGTGATAAAACATACTTGATATGGGAGTATATTTCAAAATTCAAAATGAAATCTCTTCCAAAGATGTGTTGGTTTTCCTTCTTTCCTCAAGGCATTGGAGAGCTTTGAATGCTTAATAATCTGAATACATAAACAATTTCTTATGGATATGGATCATCCTAAAAAGCACAAAAAGAAGGGTAAAAATTAATTAGAATAGTTTAAATCAAACAACAGATCTTTTTCTCCATCACGGTAGTTGTGAGGGTTGCTCATTCTTTCAAGAAAATTCTCACAGCTTTAGTGAATTATGCTCCCTAGAATCTCAGAAGGAAGACTCATTGCAAAACTCAGAGTGCTTACACACGTTTCATGGTGTGGTGTTAATTGGACAGCCACGGGAATCTCTTGCCCAGTTGAGGGCCCTGAGTGTGCTACATATTTCCAGAGGGATCTATGTCCTTAAATCGACTTTGCTACCTGAACATGCACTTTAGATTGAATCTTCGCTGTTACATTGCATCACCATCTACTACCTTGAACAGTTCCTTACTTTGAGATTGGAATCATTAATTGAATTTGCTGTGAATAAACTCAATTATTTGTAAAGCCTTTAAAGTAAAGGCTGGCCTTAAATTGTGGTGGTGTGCATATCAACTGGAGCAGCATTACTGCATGGGGAAGCAGAGTGCATTAACATTTACAGAACTCGGTTATAAAGCAGCTTTCTTTTCCCATGCTTAGTGAGGACTGTATTTTCAGGAACTGTTTAGATAAAGCTGTGAAGATAGCTCTGCTCACAAGTGGCCTTCTCTAGAAATGCTTGCACACATTCAGTTCTGCACACTACTCTTCAGAGACAAAGGGAATCAGGGAGTCAGAAGCTTACTGTGGTTTAAAAAGATGCATCAGAAGGGTAAGCATCTTTTTGATCAAACAAGGCTGTTTAAACAGTTTCCCAGTACTGTCAAACTGTTTGCCAAAAAAATAACAGGAATAATTTACAGAAAGGCAGTGTATGGCCAAAGGTCTCACTCTTATCAAGGTTATTGATTCACATAAAACCTATCATTTCTTCAGTTATTATTTATGCATAAATATTTCTCTAAATACATTGCAACTGAGCTGATGAAGTCTGGGTTTGTGGAGACTTGGAATTTCCCGCTCTGCGATAAGGATGGCATCACACATAGTCTTCCCCTTTGTTTCCCTCCTCTCACAAAGCTGGAAGAACCTGCACAACTCTGTGGTTTTTTTAACTTTTGTCCTACTTGACTGAAATGTACCAACATATACCTCAGATATGAGGGCAGGACAGCAATGTTACACCATGGAAATTTGCTGCTTCAGAACTAGATGCTACCTGAGAGGGATAGAAACTGCTGAGGAGAGATTTTCAACTACAGAGCAACCTTGCTGTTTTTTTAAATCAGACCTCTTTAAATTAAAACAATGTTTTTCATTAACACCTATGTTTACAAAAAATAAAAAGCAAAACGTTATTTAACAAAAAAATGCAGACCACTTGTGAGAAGAGAAAAAAATCCTAAATACACTGGAAATTCTCTATTACATATAACTGTCAAGTCCTCAGTAATAGTTACTTTTTCAAAAGTATTCTCTTTCTTTTCTGTCTTCATCTTCTGAGTTTCTTCAAAGGGTTTATCAGAAAACTTAATAATGTAACAAACAGTTCACTATGTTGAGAGTTCAAAGTGCAAAATGGAAGTTGGCATTCGAATTCATCTTTTATTCCAGTACATGATGATCAGATTTTATCACTTCTTGATTTTTATTATTTAAAACCATGCTTCCTTGTCATTTTTCTCCTTCCACCTTCTCAGTTTGTAAACAAAGGTGACTAACTTACCCTGAAATAAGTGTTTGTAAGAAAGTCCCTCTGATTCTACACCCTTCCAGCACTACTACCCCTACTCAAGCCATTTCTGAAAATCATTCTTGGAAAGGGCAGCCTAAATCCTGGAAATCATTTTAGAGGAATTCATAGTGAATTTCAGTAAGAGTTCCCTGTGAAAAGGGTTAAAGGGGCTTGAGCTTGTCTATGGCCTCCCTGTGAAAAATAAGGGCCTAGAATTTCTCCAATTTATGTGAAAAATTGTGCTCTGCCCATCTATTCTGTCCCCATCACCCCTTTTTAGTGTTATTCTCTCCCAGAAAATGTGTTGTATATGTGTACATAATAGGGACAACAGTTATGTTACACTCTTGAATTAGACAAAACAAACTCTCCAACAAAACCTGTTCTTTTGTCTTATTTCTCTATTTAAAGCACTGTTAAGGGCACTGTGATCTATATATCCCCCCTGACTTAAATGAAACCAAAATACATCACTTTTAAGTTTCTCTCAGAATTAATGGTTAACTCAGAGTTGAAAGAGAGATGATGATCAGAGACTAAAATGTGTTTTTAATGCAAATGAGGTATAATCATTAGTGATGAGGATTTTCTGATTGCAGAATAACTAAATATGAGAATTTGTGTAGAGAAGCTCTCAGGAGTCTACACACATGATACGTGTTGGGGAGCTGCAAATAGGAGATATTCCTAACCCTGTATCGTTAGCAGCTAAATGTAAGCCCATGCTCAAAGTTCAATACAAATATAATTTGATTCTTAACACCACTTGAAAGCCTCACTGATCAATTTAGCTCTGAAGCCAAAGAAAATTGCAGTATGTCTTAGAATCTGCAGAAGCCAAACATTTCCACCAAGACAGAATATTTTAGAAAAGTATGTGGTGATTGGCTTATGACCCCGAGGATTCAGACCATTTTATATAAGTTTTATGTAAAATAAGAATGTAGGTCAGATATAACATTAACATGAAAATCACTATCTCATATGTCTATTATTCATAACATCTAGAGTGGTGTCTCACTTCATCCATGCTAAATAACCTTTCCTTCGTGAATGGATAAATTCACCTTCAGGCAGAAACCAACCATAAAAGAAGTCTAAACCTAAAGGCTGGAGAAAGTTATGAATGGTTATTCATTATTTCAACATGAGCTGATAATTGAAAAAAGTCTAGAGACACTGATTTATGGTAATTATAGACTCAGTAGTCTCAAAGTTATGTCAACTTTTAATTTCCAACTGATAAATCCATTTAAGAACTCTCTTATAGTAATGCAAAAACAATATTTAGATTCTTCAGCTTTTGTCTTTGGCACTGTCCTTGTTCACAAAGCCTTGGGCTGAACTCTGAGCTTCAGCACCAACTGGAGCAATATATCCCCCCTGTTAGGCTCCCAATGTCTTTTTATTTCCCTGCATAATTCCTCCTCATTTCTATTTCCCTTCTCTGTATTTTGTTCAACTAGGCTGACATGATGTTATCACAGCCTCATGTCAGCTTTAGCTGGACAACAACTTCTCCTACAGAGCTGCAGTGAGTTTTGTGGCAGAGAGACAAGTGAACTGTCCAGTTTCTGTCATATGTCTTTTCTGTCATCAAAAAACAGGCTCGGATTCAAAAAACACAAACCTCAAACCCTAAAAGCTCATGTTTGTATTCTCCTATGTTTACTCAGAAAGAATGACTTTTACTAAACTAAATTACTGTCAAGCTTAACATTTTCCTCTTAAAATCTTTCTACAGTCTACAGTAAAGGGAGGGAGTGATATTGTTAAAGTGAAGATTAATGAGTATATTCCAAATATTTGATTTTCTCCTCCTCATGAGTACTATCCTAAAACCCCCAAAACATACCTAAAAATTACCATTTTAAAACTGTAGAGGCAATACGTAAAATATCTGATGTGACAGTAAAGAACATCTACCTATCTGCTTCTGTTATTTCAATTGATAGTAATTCCTATTTATTTCCAGTGTTTTGAAGAAAAGGGTTAAAATTGTCAGCATAAGATGAAACAGAGCTCTCCAAAACATGGACACAGCTTTGCATGGGGTTGTTTGTCTCAGATATAAAACTATAATATTATTTTCATTTCTGTTTGTCTTTAGTATATTTTAAGCTCTATTTCCCAATTTCCCAGTAGTTATGAATGAATATGCATAATTGCAGCTGTATCAAGTCTTTCTCTTACTTGTAAAATATGCAGTGAAGATGTGCAAAAATAAAACATTTCCTCTTAGGAACTTTGCATATAGGACAGACAATTAAGTGAAGCCTGGTATCTTCTGTCATGAAAATCTGTATATCTGACTTAACTTGTTAGGCTATTATGTGAAACCCTTCAAGTCACCTTTGTGCTTAGCATTCTCTAACACTGAGTCAAAATTTTATCATATATTTCCTATTATATAGATGTAGTATTCTTATATTTCACTCTTTTTGTTGGATGTACACAGCTAATCTGGAAATATATGTGGTTAAGAAACAGCAGTTTTAAAACTTTTGAACAGTTTTGTGAAAGTGTTCTAATCATGCTTATTCTGTTCCTGACATAATCTGGGTGGATATACCTTATATGTGATGGTGAGTTATTAACATTTTGTAATATTAGAGAAATTAAATTTTAATAGAACAACGTATTGAACGTTTCAAGGCAAAAACGTAAGACCATCTAGTTGAGTCTATTCAAAATGGAAAAGTAGTTCTTTAATTTAATTTCTTCAACCTGCTATTTATATGTTACCAGAAGGTGGGCTATTTATGCCACTTCTCGCCATGCTAAAATTGGAGCCAATTGCAGTTCCAAGAATTTCTTAAACACCTCCTGCCTAAAATTGCCACACACCCCCAGACACGGATTGGTCTGTGGAGCACAAATTCAGTTCACCTGCAGAGGAGCGAGGCTGCATCATGCACAGCAGTGACTCAGGAAGACAAACACCATCTCTCTGAGTGTGCCCCCTTCTCCCTCCTCCCCCAGCTTTGACTGCTGGGCACGATGGCACACGGCACGGAATGTCCCTCTGGTCAGCTGGGCTCACCCACCTCAGCTGTGTCCCACCTCGACCTTCCATGCACCCACAACCTCCTCACTGCCAGGGTCAGGTGAGGAGCAGAGAAGCCCTTGACTCTGTCTAAGTCCTGCTTAGCAGTAAGGAAAGCATTTCTGTGCTAACAAGACTGTTTACAGCACAAAACAAAAACACAGCCCAATACCAGCTACTGTGAAAAAAACTATCCCAGCCCGAATCAGCAGAACTAAGAAAATTCCTGTAGCTAAAGATAGCAACTTTTCCAAAGCATAGCCATTATTGCTTCCCCCTAGAAAAAATATCTCATTAAACTTAACAATTTTTCATAGTGGTTGCCCATATGCATGGAACATGTTTGGAAAACAAACTTTGTTTCCTGCTGTAATTATTTGTGTGTTCATTTGTATGTTTATGCATGATCTCATACATCTGGCAGTAAAATAAAGAAAGTGTGCCTTCTTTTTAACTCTTACTATAGATACTTATTTTATACATATAAATGTATACAAATATATATTATATCTACTATATATAATAATATGCATTATATATAAAAATATGAGGTTTTTTCTCATTCTCTTTTACATAGTGTGTTCAAAATGAAAAATGATGAAAAAAAATCACTGCAAGAAATAATTCTCACTCTTCTTTGACTATCGCTATCTTTGTTCTCAAAACTCTGTTAATACATCTACTTTATGAAAAGCAGAATAAAAATGGTACTAGAGTTGAATCTGAGGGACATGTACAGTTTTCCTGCAGAATCTAGCTTCCCTAGCTAACAAAATGAAAACCACAGAAGAAACTTCAATTTTAACTTGCCTGCATTTTATGTAATAATTAAGACATGGGCCAAATATCTGCCAAATATGTTATTTCACCTGACAACACATATCACTTTCTTGGAACGGTGTATGGCAATAGCAAACCATTCAGTAAATTTTTATATCTACATTACCTTTTAAAGGTATTATTAATATAATCTCTCTCTAACCTATGCAGTGGAATTTGGTTAGTATAATCCAGGATTATATTCTTAATTTTTCTGATCTGTGAGACATATGGAATTTTTCACAAAGAAAAGCAAATATATATAAAATTGAAACTCAAAACAGAATTACAATCCTACTTCCAAACTCCATTTTCATTTTGCATTCTTTTAGCAGTAACAGTGATGGTTATGTTTTATTGCAGAAAAGAAAATGGCAAATGGGCAGTTTGCTAAAGAAAACCTAAGGCAAGTTACAAAACTACTTGGAAATTCAGATATACTCCTAGAACAGTGAATTCTTTTTGTCCTCTTAAGAGAAGAAAAACTAAGCAACCAATTGAACTCCTTTCAAAGCATATGATAGAAAAGAAGAAATCTGAACAAGCAGAGATAAGAAACAAAACTGCTGTGCGCCTGTTTGTTAAAATTCCAACATCTTCACAGGAGAAAAAAAAAAATTAAAAAAAAAAAAAAAAGAGAGAGAGAGAAATTTATCCCCCTGTAGATGAGATACAGTATCTCCCATAACTAAAATGCCCAGGAGAAAAAGTGTCCCATGATGAGATCAGACCACAGCAAGGTCACATCTGAGGTGACAAAACTCAGATAACTAAATGGTTTTGAATAGGTCAATGCAGCAGAAAGAACATTACATCTCAGATGAACTGCAACAAATGGGACAGATCCCAGATCTAACTGGGGTCATGCTTCTAAATGTGACCAGATAATGTACCAAGCAGCGTTAATGGAAAGGCATGGCTCTTTTTGCCCTGTGGGTTAACTACAATAACTTTTGCCACTTAGATCAGTGGTACCTTGATGCTGTAATTACTCACGGCATGTGTCGGTCGATATTTGCAATGCGCTTATTTACTGCCCACTTTCTGCTTGGAAAGCTGCTGTGGAAATTGCAGATGGCTTGCTGTGTTGGAGATAAGTCCATGCAATTTTTTATTTTGCTATTTTAGAAGAGCAAGCAATTTTTACAGCTTTGCTGTATCTCCACAGCTGTCTGAGCCTGCGGAATCATCAACACAGAGAAACTATATATGAATTTTGCTGAAACTTAATAATTACTCTACTGTTAAATATGCAGCATGTACAGATTCAGAGGTGGATCAGGGGATGGGGGAAGGAGTGGGCAGAAATTTGAAGTTTTTTTTACCTCAGAGCATAAAATTGTTCATTATATGGATTGAAGTTTTCTAGAAAAATACATTCTATCCCTTTGCTCTGGATATCTGGCCATGAATAAAACTCACAATCAAGAAGCTCACTGTCTTTAAACTTCAATTCAATACTACGTGACCCCCAAGCAAAGCAGACAAGTAAAATTACATCCAGCCATCAATGTGTCTCCTCCTTTTTGGAAGTACAGAGGACATGGATTGGTTTACAGTACTGAATAATAATATTTTGTTGTTTATGCTTCCCTCATGCCAGAAGAACACTGTGTGCATGTAAAAGTTTCTCTTGCAGTCTAATGAGTGAAAGTTCTGGAGTATCTTTTTTGAACCATATTTTCACAGGACCTCTTTTAGAGAAGTTAGAGAAGCTCCTGTCGCAATTTCTAGGATCCACAAAGAAAATATTGTCAACTCATTGCTTCAATATATATTAGATTACTAAGAAGGGATGTAGGAGAAAGTGAAACATTTTGGTCTCTGCAATGGCTTCAATTTATGCTAGAAACAGTCAGTGTGTACCAGCTAACAAAAACTTCTACTGATTTGCTTCACTATCATAGTGCTTCTGAACTCAGATTTCAAGACTTGACATCCAGAAGCATTTCTCATTTCCTGTCATGGATTTTCAAACAAGAATAAAATGGAAATAGATGTCATTCATGCAAGGACACAATTTCTCTTGATATTAAATCCTTTTGTTTCTGTTTAGTCTTAATTTTTAACATGTATGTAAAGCAATTATTGTTGCACCTAAAGGTATGATTTGACTACAAAGTTACAAGAGGGAGTGACAAAGATTTTTTTGAAGTTATAAAAGATCTACGTTATACATTTGAAATAGCCAGCAATCCTTCTTACTCTTAAAATTATTAATAGTTTTCTGTTGTATTTAAATCTTTCAAAGCTTACACATTATGAATTATGAATCCAACACATTATGTCGTGCTCTGAGAACAAAAGATTGACAAAGCCCAAATGAGTAGTTTATTAAGGGATAATATTTGTGGACAGTATAAAGGATCTTGCAAGCATTACAGAAAGCACTTGCAATAAAATGCTGTCAACTCTTCACTATAGTGAGTTTAAAATAGCTGACATTGTAATATGACCTGCCATAATAGGTCTATTCCAAACGAATGACTAAAGTAATAGAGATTGAAAATGGAGTAGTTGCCCAATCTCTGCAAGTATTTTTGGTTTTTTTTTTTTGGCATTGGATGACATTTTGAAAAATGTTTGCATTTTGGAACTAAAATTACTTTTCCTGCCTGTAGCCAGCTGAGTTGGCCCATTGCTGATGGGCAAAAGGGGCACTCAGGAAGTTGTCTCATGGTAATCTTACGGCAACATTGATGCAGAGGGGACTTGCAGTCCAATAAAAACAAATAATACATTACTTTTATTTCAACTAAGTGCAATTTGCTGTTTTACAAAGAAAGAGACTTGGCAGATTCTCATAAACAAACCAGAGACCAGTAACAACATGCTGCCTAAGTGTCTCTTTCAGCTGAATCCAGTATATGACAGAGATGCAAGTCTCACAGTTCTTCACAAGCAAGAAGCTGTGAGAAGGGCACTTTAACATGACAACTAAACTGAAGGGACACAAGGAACTATTACAACTGCAAGCTATCCGAATCATGAACAAAATTACAATTAGCTCTTGGGAAAATTGTTGACAAAACTTCTGCATCAGACATGCCAACTCATTAAAATCAGTACCATTTGTCTTAACAAGCTTTTTTGGGAAAATTGCTTAGATCCAGGATGGATTCTCTCACTAAAATAAGAGAAAGAAGTCAGAAAAATCCATAACCCAATGGTTAATAGGACAGCTCAGAGATCAGATGAGCCAAGATTTCAATAGTGGCATCATCATATGGAAATGGGATAAAATCGTCTTAAGCTTTGAATCAAATTTGATCAACTTTTATCTGTTTTTCCAAAACATTGAAACAAAATATTTTCACAGCATTAAAAGATCTCTCATTCTAAAGAAAGAATGAAAAAACATTTTCTTTTGTAAAAGTGGAAATGGAATTCTGTTCGAGTTAGTTAGAAGGAATTTGTGGATTAGAAATGTGTTAATGAAATAAGTGGAAAGTATGATCAAATGTGATTCTGTCTTACAACTTTTTCAATGTGTTAAGTGGCAGAACATTGTGTCTTTGTGTCTTTACCCAGAATGAACACATATGATGGCACAGTTCATCCTCCTGAAGTTGTAGAAATACCAAGGAATCATATGTCTGTATGACTGCTTTGTGTAATTTCTGCAAGTTATGATGTATTTTTTTAAAGACAGTTGCCAGGAGGATGAATCGAAAGATTGCTTCTATTCTCATTCTGAAAATTTCTTTTGGATAAAAAGCCTTCACAAAGCAGGGGAAAAAGAAGTCTTCCTCCTAGGAATAACTGGAAAAGCCCAAAATAATGAAAATTACGCACTGGAAAACACAGCTGCTTCTTCCTGAACAAAACCTGGAAACTTGTGAGGACTAGGGGGTCGGTCTCCTAGTGGATGAATTTTATGGCCCCAGAGATGGCCATAATAATATTTCCCAAGGTGTTCAGAAGACTGAGCAGAGCTTTTCATACCCACAGAATCACCATGTATTGCATGGCTTATTGCATGAGCTTGGGAAAAAGTTCTAATGATGTGATGGGAGGGGTAAGCTTAAGGAGTAGAAAGCCTTTAGTGGGTTTTTAAAGAAAAAGTGGACGGATCATCAAATCAGTTTTGAATAATAATTTTTAATTCTATGATTAACTAATACACTTAAGGAAATCCCTATCCCTTTTAGAAGTGCTGATGATCCTATTCTCATATTTGACTAACTGATTAACATAACTCTTTTGATTGGGAGCAAATAGAAATATATTGCTCTAGATATTAACAGATAGCTAAATAAAAAGATTGTTCTGCCTCTCAATTACTTTAATAAAAGACTGCATTTACCCATTTACTCCTCTCTCATTATCAGTTGTTCTGTCTTCTTGGTGAAGCACTCCCTTTTCACTGTGCTCCCCCAGGTACCACTGTGCCTCCTATCTACCTCAAGTTCCTCTAACTCCTGCAACCCAGTCTGCAAATATTGCTGGGTTTTTCCACCCCAGCATGTCCTTGTCCTGATAAGCAACCCATGGGCTAAGGAGAAATGCTTTATATTTATCATATCACGTATTTTTATATCATCCAGGCAATCATCTACCATTGAACTAACTCTGAATTCATCTGTTTACGTGTAACATAAACCTTCCAAAGTTAGAGAGTAGTTCTGTGAGAACTTCTTCCAGTGAAGATGAAGAATTATGTGGCTCATTTCAGCAAACTTCACGCCCTGTACTGACAGCAGTACATCCTGGTAGACACTGCCAATTTCAAACAAGTGTGAAGCGAAATCAGAAAGTCTTCAGCATTTTCCAGGGCTTACTCGAAAGCAGCAGCACCTCTGCTGTTTCAACATTTTCACATCCAAAAGAAACAGAGTTTTAACATGTCTGAGCACCCACAAATTCTGTTCCGAATATGGTAGATAATTTTTATGTGCAATCTTCCTTATCTTTAAATAGTATACACTGTATAGCATTCAATTTTCTGTGTCTGTCTTTAGAAAAAATGCTGATATGAAATTGCTCCATATTGAAAATCTGTTTGCCCTGATCGTATCAATGCACTGTATAACCTTGAAAACGCCTCCCATCAGTGCCATAGTATAGTGTTTATTTGCACATTTACAGTTTTATCCTATGTACATACCACACATAAATAGAATATTCATTTAAATGTCACCAGACATATGCCTAAGACAGCAAACATTCCAAAAGAGATAGTGAAAATGACATTATGATTACTTTAAAACAGCATTATAAACTGACATTACTGGGGCTAGAAACGAGTCATACAAGCAAATAAAGTTATAATAAAATTCACAATCATTGTAAATCAAATTATGTTGTCTTCTGTGGAAGTTGCTCTAATATTTTCTGTGGTCAATGAAGAAACTTAGTAAATAATGTGAAATCTAGAAGTAAATATGCAGTTTATTCTACATTCAGTGATTAAAATAGATTAAAGCTCATAAATGGCTATATCCACAAGTTCTCTGCTATCTATACTTTTCTGCTCTTCAAGATGCCTTCTCTTTCTCACTAAAATGTATTGCAATATTTTCCAGTTTTCTGTCCTATACAAAATGATCCCATGTCTTCTGATCTGGGTGGAATACTGTCCCAAGGCACGTTTGCCTGTTCCTCCAAGTGAGTCAGAAATACCTCTTCTGCCTCTACTTGCGTACCAACATCAAATTCGATGCTTCTGGAGTTACCCTGAGGGCTGCAGCTTTGTTCTGCCTTGCTCTGTCCTGCCTTGCTGCCCTTTGCCTCCCTGCACAGCCATGTCACTCTGTGCCACTCAGCACAGAGGTTCTCTCTGGGCAGGAGTGCTGTATTGTCACTGTGGGATCTCCCTAGGCAGGACTGCTGTATTGTCACTGTGGGAGCAGATTGAACAGGCTCACCACGTGTCAGCCACAGTTCCACTACCTCCTGGCAAAGGGTTTTGGAGAAGGAGCAAAAAGGAAAACCATGCAGCTCCTCCAAAGAGGATGTCTGGTGATTGGGAAAGGAGAAATATCAAGGCGTGGGGACTGGAGGATGCAGTGTTGCAAAGGACAAGAAAAAGAAAAAAAAAAAAGAATGAATACTAAGACTAAGACCAAGAAAAAAAAAAGCAGAAGAAACCATTCCCTGATGGGAAAAAAAAGTGATTTCATGCCACATCAAATATAGATATTATTCCAGTATGTAAGAACCAGTGATAAAATTTATTCTACAGTATGTCACCACTTTGTGCTTCTGTCATTTCAAAGAACAACCCTATAGGAATAGATAGCTGCACATCTTTCCTTCTCTGCTTGACAATACAGCCTTAAGAAAAGAAATGATCCTTTCCGGTTCCTCAAGATCAAACTTTTGGTCTCCCTTCTCAGAAGAGTGCAGTACCCATAAGCAGCAACTGTGTTTCTCCTCCTGTTGTCCTCATTAGACTTTCTGGCTTATCCACAATGGCTGATAGGGCAACAGAATATCTCAGATCCTGGGTACATATCTGGGCTCCTGGAGGGGAACGTCTGTCCTCCTCCTGTCCACCCTGTCAGACAAGCACTCCAGCAGACCTTTATATCTATTGCATGGGTCTAGGATATCCAGACAGCATTAATTCTCAGACTTTTGAGTGTCTGTGTTTATTCTGTGTGTTTTAGTACTGTGTAAATCAAACTGAACTCCAGGTTATTAAGGACATAAAGATGCAATATCCCTTTCCAGTACAGCAGTTAATCAGGCTAAGAGACAACCTTAGGCATAATCTCTGTATTACTGATAAAATATTGACACAAATGGATGGCATTACAAAATGGTCTAATCCTTTAAGAGGCTGAGTGCCCTGAGAGATGCACAGCAGACTCCACTCCAAATGAAATTAGTGAGCCTCTGAGACCCAGCACTTCACAGGACCAAATCCTTTAACTATGTTAAAAAATCTTTCTACCAAAAATAGCGATGAAAAAACTCCAACAACCAACCCTTCTCATTGTGCCAATGCAAATGAGTAATAGATTGGCAACAGCGCACACATAGAAGTCTGTGAGGCAACACAGGATAAGGAGCATAATTAAGGATAAATTGCTGCAGAGAAACCAAGGGCTAGACTGTAAATTGCTTACTCTGTGGCCAGTCTTCTGAAATTAGCAGTACACCCCATGGGAATGAACATTCACTAGTTCGTCTGAAGCTGAGGGTTTTTGAGACATTCTTTTCTAGGAGACCATACTCTTGCTTTTTCCTGAATCACTTCCAATGTCGAGCTTCTCTCCATGCTGTGCCAGCATATATTTTTGGATGGTTCCATCATCACTCAAATTAACAAATCTAGCTCTTTAGGGTGAACAGAGAACCAAACATTTTATTTAGGGATAGATCCAGGGCCCTGGAACACCTCTTGTCTTGGTTCAACAAGACAAGAGGTGTTCAATTGTGTGAACAGCTGTTTCAGAACCAAGGAGAGGATGGGAAGGACTGAAGTAGCAGTTCTACAATTTTACAGCTTCAGATAAAATGGTATCTGAATGCCAAAAATACAGTTCTGTTGTCCACTTTTCCTCTTCTCCCACTGCCAGGCATACATCCCATTTCCACCTTTGTGAGAACAGCTCCTTCTAGGGGTATGGTTAGATTCAAAAGAGGGATAGGAGCCTAGCCAGGACCACTGCTTTGGCAGGAATCTGAAAACACCTGGGAAAATGAAGAAAGGAGTGGAAGTTGAGAAATGCCCATGTTGGCCGTAGCAGTATGGATGTTCAGTGGTAAAACTATGGACCCTGTATGGCTTTATAGCTTACTCTAAATTATTCCTTTGCATCCACCTTTAGCACAAAAATTGTTGTGATAGATTTCTGTCAAAGAACTTCTCTTTCAGGAAATTAAAGGGAAATTTTATTCTTCTGCTTCATTTTCTCCTAAGGGGTTGACTGTAAAAAATTCAAATTGTAATTAACAAAACATCAGGAAACACATCTCCAGGTTTCAGCAATATGTGTTCCACAGCTGTGGGATAATAAATTGTTCACACTACTAACTGCAATATTCAATCCATAAAATGGTGTTTATTACCAGGAGTTAATGTGTACAAAGTACTGTCTCTGTCACATAACACAGGTGTGAAACACACTGTCCCAGGGCAATATATAGCTCAGAAGTTTAGGAAAAGACTTGGAAACTGATGAGGCATTTCTCACAGCATATTATCAGTAACTTGCAATTACAAAGAGGAAAAAGGACTTTGCAGAAAAATTTTAAGTCTGAAAACCAAAACTAACAGTAGTATATCAGTCAGCAAACACTGGTGCAACAAAAAACATTTTAAGACTTCTAACCTTGAAGCTCTTTCTCATGGCAGCTCAGTATTAGAACTATCTTGGATTAAGAAATAGACCTTTGGGCACATCCTTAGGTCATTACATGCAGCATACTTTAGATTACAATGATTAGTGAACTCCAGATTCTAAAAATTCTTCAAGTCAAACACACTGTCTTTTGATAATTCTTTATCTTACTAAGACAGCTTAAGGCTCAGTGCTTCTGTTGGATAAAAATGTAACCCTCTGGCCTGAAAAATCCAGCTGTTGCTCAGATAAATATGTCCCGTATACAAGGATAGTCTTTTGTTGTTCCTGCTGATAAGGAGGCAGTGCCCTAGAGGATAGGCAAAGCATTGGACAGAAAATTTCTGTTAAGGAAAAAAATTCCCAACACCTAAAAACCCAAAAACATTTTTCTTTTGAGCACTTTATCCTGCAGTTGCTCAGATCAGACACTCCTGCATCTTACCCTGAAGCACCTGATGCTGGCTACTGTCAGGGATTGGGCACTGCCTTACAACAATTCTTAAAGAACTAATGGAATATCAAAGATTAGTGTTTCATGTATGATATAACCTTAGGGACTACTTTAAACATTCAAGCATATCTGTAGTTTCTACACCATCTGTTATATGAAAAAGGACAAACCTGAGAGAGACTTCTGTCTCTTTAGAGAAGCAACAAGAGACTTCTGAAGGTCATTTACCCTTAATGCCTTCTCAGGGTTTCTCACATCTTTTGTGGGATGACCTAAACTTCAAGGGCAAATTCAATGTCATAATTTGTCTCATAAGTCTCCTATTATTGCCTCAAATACAGTTTAATCATTTCAATATTACAGGGTAATTCTCTCAAAAGGCTGCATCAAAAAAAAATAAGAAAGCAGCAGAAGAAAAATCAAAACCATTGTTCTTTGCACTACAAGTTATGAGTGTCTCCAAAGTGAAGACCTTTACTTTTTTTCAGGCAGCTGTTCATGCTGGCTTTGGAATTAATGGGCAGCACTTGTGGTCTCAGGATGCTCATACCTTCCACAAAGATGATGACCACCTGTTATTGCAGTCTACTGTAACACTCAACCTTCAGCAACTCTACATCTTTATTCAGCTACTTCAAGCACATCTCTGATGTGCTCGAGTGCACTCTGCTGTATGACCTTAACCATCTGCCCTCTGCAGACCTGGAATAGCCTCACTAGGATCCAAGCACACCTGCACTGGGCTGGGCCTCAGCCCTCATCGTTCTCAGCCATCTCCTCTGCCACACAGTCTTTTTATATCGCCTCTGCACACAGCTAATGGCCAAGGCAGCCCACACACCTTTGAACTCGAGCTACAGTCTGCCAGTCAATTGAGGGGAAGAGGAAGGCCTTTTCTCTGATTTGACTCTGAAAATCAAATTAATGTCCTTCTGATCTATTTTCAGTTCTGAGTGTCAGCATCCAGCATCCCACTTACTTGGATGGTTTACAGAGCTCTGCTTCAAACACCCACTACAAAATTAGTATTTTTTTATTAAACACAAAAGGTGGCTGCATTTGGGAAAGTGTCTAACAACTGGCTACCTATTTGTAAAACTAGCAGTTTAAATTATCTGAAAGGTTACTAATTTACCATATGTTAGAGCAAAGGATTATTCTGAATACATGTGTGGACAGACACTTGCATAGTCAACATCCACTCCTTAAAATCCTCAGATTATAGGACGCAGGTAGCATTTCCATAAAATACTATTTTTGCTGAAATATTTAGATCCAGTTTTCTTTACTGTTCTCTCTCAAATATGAGTTTCCCTATTTAATAAATGAAAATAATGTCACTTTTTTCAGAGATAGCTATTTACTCATCATACCACAATTCAGTTTGAATAGAAACTGGCATATACTTTGTTATTTCAAATAATAATGATTAATTTTTCCAAGTAATTATAATGCAAATGTACTTGCTGGATGCAAAAGATTCCATTTATTGAGGGGGACAGAAAACAGCTTTCAAAGATGAACACGGGCAGCAGATCTACCCTTTATTTGTGTTTTCTGCATGAGTGCATGTGGACTGCTTGACCCAAATGATCACTACAAGAGAAAGAAATGAAGTTGTTTCTGGGAAAGAAATGAAGTTGTTTTGAATCAAATTTGAGAGGCACATTCAGCTTCAGTAACTCTTTAATTACTTCTCTGAGGAAAGTTACCTTTTGGGGATTTTATTTGATTTTAAAGATAAGAGGTAAAAAATGAGGAATTTCATTTGGTGCGATTCTCTTTGGGGAAAAATCATGGAATCAGAGAATCATAAAATGGCCTGGGGTGGAAGGGACCTTAAAGACCATCCAGTTCCAGCCCCACTTGCAGGGACACTTTCACTAGACCAGGTTGCTCAAAGCTCTGACCAATCTTGCCTGGAACATTTCCAGGGATGCAACATTCACAAATACAATTTATCCAAAAAAAATACAATTTATCCAAAAAACAACAGTAAAATACTGTAGCCATATCAAATTCATCTGCTTATGGACAGGATAAAAGAAAGAAAATGTTAAATATGTAGGGAGATATAACCATCTCTGATTTTGAAAAATATAGAAACACACATACGTGTTGTGAAAATTGTGGTACAAAATTACAGGGTATTTAAATCACCTCTATAAACTTGGGATCCAGTCCTGGGGAAAAAGAAATCTAACTTAAAACAGTCTTTCCAGGTTTCTCAATATCACAATTCCATTGCTGTCTTACTGTACCTTTGCCTCTGTGGAAAATGTACCAGTACCAGACTCCTGCTGCATAAAAGTGGTATTTATGTTTTGCAGCTTGTAGGGAGGCGTGACCCATGGAGCACCTCTTGCCTCTCCCAACCATTTCCTCCCTCCCCTCTCTACCCTTCCCCACTTCAGTGATAAAACTTGTTTGTTAACAATATCAGCCTAAAAATGCTCAGAAAGTGAAACTCGTGCTGCTGGCTCTTGTACTCCAGCTCCAGAGCTGGCTGAGCCTCTTCTTCAGCTCTGCTGCCACAGCTCTCAGTGCAGAGAATGGATGGGTGAGATGAGGGAGCCTGTCCAGATTATTTTTGTTTCATTCATTGGTTTTAGGCTGGATTTGGACCTGTTCCCCATTTAGCTCATGCAACTGCCAAAACTTTGATCTTTCAGCCTATCCAGTTTCCAGCACGCTGTAGAACAGGAACAATGCTAAGTGGGAAAGAACGAAATAGAGAAACACCTTCAAACAGCATTTCTGGAGAGACAAAGTATCATGGGAATAAAGAGTGAACTTGGTGTTGCCTTCTAGAACTACAACGGACTCCTCAGGATGGCAGAGTGGATAACTGAATTATTAGAAAACAGGTATTTTCTTTATGGCCCTGGAAAAATAACCAGGCAATCTAATTAAGACAAATCCCTGCTCCTCCTCTTCCTTTCCCTTCCCCTCAAAACGATCCTCTGAAGTCTCCCAGCTGCAAACAAGCCTTTTAGGATAACTTCCTTTCCCTCTTCAACCCTTTTTCTTTAGAGTTAAGGCAAGAAATGAGAATGAGCCTTTCACACCTAAAATGTCATCTCAGTAACTGCTGCTATCACCAAAACAAACCACTCTGATATATTTCATATGCTTTTTTTTAGAAAATAATTTCAGATCAAAACATTTTTCATACTACTTAAATAGAGAATATGGTTTAAAAAAAAGAGCTTTTTCAGTTTTACTGAAGTCAAAAGGAGTCATGTGCCATTGATTTTCTCGACAGCAAGCAGCAATGAAATGATATCCATAGCTTATGTTTTATTTTTGACATAACAGGAGAAATAGTGGCACTGCAAATAGCTCTGGAAACACATGAGATGTGAAAATATGCAATTAAATCTCTTTGAAGTGTCTAGTAATGACAATGAAAGAACTTCTGCAGTAATATAAAACCTACCACAGGTTCTTCTGTGTTCTAAGACCCCTTGAAAAGCATTTATCTATATGAATTGATGAATCACAGCCTCACTGAATGTTGCATATCAACAGAATGGGCCTGGATAGTTTTAATGGACCTTAGAGGAAAAATGCTTAATAAATTTCTGTATGTATAATTTTTGAATTCAGAAAAATAGCCTGAACAATAAAGAGAAATTAAGATAATGATTAATTTGAAGTCAGTAATAATACACACTGATTTATATGGCATTTGGCATGCCTGGCCATCAAAAATCAGGATTTCTTAATGTGAGAGAGATAATAGGAAAGGAAACATGAAAACCTAATACATAAAATATGAAGATACTTCTGAGTGAATAGGTTTGGAATTTACTTTTGAAATGCAATAGAAATACATCAAAAAACCAGACTCATAGAAAAGAATAAATACATTTGTAATTTTTCAAGTGAAGGTCACTTTATATTTAAGTTGAATAATTTTATGTTTCCTCTTCAAAATACACACAAATTTATTTTGGTTTAGTTCTAAAACACCAACATCAGGATAAATCTATTTATTAGCTTTTCTTTTAGGCAAGTATAGGGCAATGATGTTACTTTTTAATTTCCATAAAAATAATACAAAACCTGAAAAATATATTATCAAAACGTATTTGTAAAATGAAAATTATTGCAAATTTCTGATGAAAAATCACAATTTTAGGTAACAAAACAGGTTCTTCAAGATTCTTTATGAAACATTATTTTGTATTTCACTTAGATGCAGTTGAACATGAAAATATAAGTTTAAAAATGTTTTTATTCTTGCAGCTATGTACAGAGACAAAAGACTACCTGGAAAGTTCTGAATTAACATAAGCCCAAAAGGCTATTCTTATTTTTTTTCTTTTAATCTAGATCATCACAACGTGACATAATCAATATTTTAGGTGTTCTGCAGCCTTAAAATATTATACTCACTGCTTTCTGTCATCTTCAGTTTTTCTTACAATAACAGATTCCTAAATGAAAAAGAAAAAAAAAAGAAATGTAAAATTTGTACTTCCTACGGTCATTACCATTAAAAATTCAAAAGTGTTAGCAAATCCCTCACAGTTCCCAATTGTTCTGTATTCAGAATGCATGGAGAAAGATCAGCTCAGGTGACATTTACTGGATCTCCCGTTAATAATTGGTTTTTTGATCTGTGACTACCAGACTTAAAATGCTACAACCTTCCGTGAAGGCTCACGAAACCTTCAAGGTCAGACCTAGAGAATCAGCTTAGATACTTGAAACAAAATTATAACAGAGTCAAACAAACGCATTTTTAATATGTGACTATCAATATCACTTTGGTATCTATTTCTGCACTACCCAGACAAGTAAATCTGTGTGCTCACGCGCAGTGCACCCTTCCAGGAGCTAGACCTTAAGCCTTTCTACTCTATTGAACTTGTGCTGTGATGCTGCCCTGAGTCAGGGCGATACCAGAGAGATCTCAGAGGATCCCAGGCTGCCACCACTGCTGAGGACATGCAATAATCTCTGCACGTGCACAAAAACCCTGCATCCAGAACCAGCTAGGCAGACTGGAAGTGGCAGAAAGATCTGCCTGCTGTTCGCATCATAGTTTTGTGATTCCATATGATTCCCCTTGCCCCAGGGTAGGAGAAACAGTCTTTACTCTGTGTTCATGCTGTTCAGACCTGCTACTGCAGCTCCTGGTGAGAGCAGTCTGAGAAGGATATAGTGACAATAAAGTAGGAGCCTTTCTACTTCTTTGCGAAGTCGTCTTATGGCAGCAATATCGGATTTATGGGGAAGTAACAAAAGGCAGAGGAGTTGCCATTCTGTGTTGTGGAATTTAGGAGCACTGATTTAGGAGAAAGTAACCCTGGTTTTTGGTTTCTGAATTCAAGAACAGGTCTGCTTTTATCTTGACATTAATATAATTGCATTAAATATGCTAAGAATTCAGCTTTTGCTCAGTTTGAGAACGCTAATTGAAAGAAAAACCTAGGCACTGATTTGAAAATCCACCAGCTCTTACCCTTAGCACGTGATTACAGTAGGGAGCTGCCCAAATGGCCAGTCACGCGAACTAGCATTTTGAGGCAGTATAATTTCTGTATTGCCAAGAAAGTTAAGTCTGGTTCCTTCAGAAAGAGATAAGTCCAAACAGTGAATTTTAGATATTGCTGTTGTAAGGGTCCATGTAAATTCTTAGGATTACAAATCTTAGTTTCAGGCTCAAGATACAGTGTCTGAATTGTAGGTGCTCATCTGGAACAGCATCATGCAGATCCATAAAGGGCCAACAAAACCAACAAACATTGTCCTTTAACTCCACGTGCATTTAAACAACAATAACGACAATATGCTCCAGAACATGAAAATTAGCAATAGAATTGTGGAGAACTTCAGTTAAGGGTTCCTGTCCTCCCACCTCCTGTTTGGGCTCTGGGCACACACCCAGACAAATTATAGCTGTCTCTTGTGATGGTGACTTCATTTACCCTTTGTTCTAAGATAAGAGAACCTGGCTGAGTGCCGTTAACTGTAATCCAAAAAGAACAAAAGAAGCTACATGCAGCAGGTAGACTAAGTTTGGAAATGATAATAAGAAGTAGCCTTAAACTGAAATATCTAGAGACTATTTTAGTGGCAGTAAGAAGACTAACAATAAATCTGCAGTGTCCCTGGTTTCTTTTTTGGGTTAGCTCTTTGTGTTTTGTTTTATAAAGACCAGAGTAAAGCGATTAATAATCTTGTCAGAAAACAACGCAGATCAATAATAATTCATAACAAAACCAGCATAAGTTTTTCCTTACAAAGTCATATTGACATTTGAATATCAGTAGAGCTCTACTTTCTAGAATACTAAATTTGCATTCAAATACCTGATTATTCACAATGTATATCTTTATGGCTTTATATAGAGTAGACATAAGCTCTTCATGATTACAGCACAAAAAAATTTGCTATAAAATATTCCCTTTAGAGATAACCAGCTTTTAAAATTAGTAAATATCAAAGTCCTTTCTTTTCAGAGAAGAGGTGTGGAAGAGCATAGATGACATGGAATTGTACCATCTTTTTATTTTGCTTTATTAATGGACAGCTGAGCAAGGAGTTGTGCAGTATTATCAGTGCTGAGTATCACCTTAAGTTTTACCAAAATGGTGTATTTTATAGTGTCAGCATTTCATATTAGGATTTTAGCTCTAGAGGTCCAATGCTTTTAATAATACTTCATCACATTCAGTATAATTATTGATTGTCTTATACTTCATGACAATTTATTGCACTGAAAACAGAAACAAACACTTTGTAAGATATTTCCTATTGAACTCTAAGTGAAAGACCTGAAGGCATCAAAGATTGTTTGATCTCATGATTTTTTAACAGATATCTTCAATTTGCTCTAGAGAATTGAGGACTTGTATTCACCAACACTGAGGAGGGAAGGAAATATGTATAAAACACCTACTGAACCTACTGAACATTTTATCTATTTAATTGTTTAGTAGGCTGCATCCCACACTCACTTTGATGCCCTCTTTTTTTTAAACATGTATTCCTTCCTCCAGCTCTCACTCTAGAAGCACTGAAACAGATGAATTTACATGTTTTTTCTGATGCCATCATATGATCCTTCTACGTCATTCTAATGTTTCAAAATAACTACTGGACACCACAGACAAAAATGCATCAGGCTGGTCATACTGGCTGAAAGCTTTAGGAATTCTCTGTGAATTCAAGTAATTTCAGTGTGTTGGAACTGGATTTAGGGTAACAACCACGCTTGGTAAACAGGACAAGACACAACTAGATTTATCCTATATTAAGCACATAAAGTATTTAAGTACTTATTTTCTGAAATTCAGATCATCTTCTTAATGTGTGTAAAAGTCTGAATGGTTAGGAAAATAAGAACTTTTTTCATTGTTCTACCAGAGCACTAGCTATGTGCTTCATGTGTATCCTGAAGTGATTCAAGTCAGTCATCATGTAACTTGCCTTAAAATTTAATAAATTGTAAAAAACTACCAAAAAGTTCATGGAAGAAGGTATGTGAAAATATGCAAAAAGCATGTCACAGTGCAAGTCTTGCTAAACTGCAGGTGCTTTTGAATGCAAATATTTTCTATTGGAGAAAATATTCTACGGCAAGTTTTACTATCTGCCAAGACTTCTTGTTTCAGAATTTGGAAGAAACAGAAGTAAGGACACTGTTTTCAATAAACTTCATTAAACTCAACCTTGCAAATGCAGAATGCACCTCACAAGGTTTCTGGAAAATGCTGGGACTGAAAGAAGAACTCTGTGAATACATGTGGAATTGATCTAAATAAAATTAGATGTATAAATCTACCTGTGTCTCTGGATTCTAAAAGAAGAGAACAACAAGAACTAGTCCAAATCAGAGGATGGCTCTGATAGCGTGAGACAATAATTCACAATTTGTAATATTTTGAGTCATGAGCAAAGAAAAATTATTCCAGTTTTGTGTAAAGTACTTTAAAATCCTACATTGAACATATGTCTTGGAAAAATTATTTTGAAAGTTTTTTTGCAGATATTCTCTATTCAGAGGTGATTTCCACCACTGAGATCTATAGATTAAATAATGACAGAGGAAATACTGCCAATCTTTAAGTAAATATAAATTAATTTTGTACCAATTTTGCACAATTCACATGGTGATTTATACGCCTAATTTCCTATTTAATAATTTACTATTACAATAATTAAACTTAATAATTTAATAAAAAAGCACAACCTAAATTATCAATTGAACTGTAACCTACGTGATGTTCATTGGTCCTGAAAATAAATCCACACTGAATCTTGGAAAGTTTGTCATCAATTTCTTTCAAAAATTTCTTTCTCCTGAGTCTTCTTCTCCTTCTGTGTCGCCCTGCATCCATCCACCTGGCTGGCACCACCCATCTTCGTGCCTTTTGTTAACCAAATGCTCCCACCCAGAGCTCAAATTTCTAAAAAACCTCTAAAAGATTTACCTGCACCAGATGTACTCCTCAACACTGCATAAAGATTACAAATATAGGAAGATGGGGAAAGCTTTCACTGTTATTTATGTGAAGTGAAAGCAAATGGTGGTTATGCAGACACCTATTCTAGGTCTCATACCCAGCACCAACTGCCTGGGTTATGGAAGAAACTTTTCTACAAGCAAGTTGATTCCCTTTTTTCAGTTATGGAGTTGGTTTGCTCTCTGTGAATCAGTGAATACTTAGAGAAAACACTTGATGTAGTATTTCCAGTGGTAAATCTCCAAAATCAATAGAATAAATTTAGGCACGGATTTGACCCAGTGAATTCTATTGATCCACTGACGTTATTGATATAACAGAATAGTGCAGTCTTCCTTTGACTGGATATTTAATAAAGCACCAAAATTTGCTTCAATATTGAATACCAATTTGAGTTTATGGTTGGGATCACGGGTTATTGATTTTAAATGCATGTTAATGATTAAATCTGAAGTCTTTGAGCAGCAGCAGTGCATGTAAGATCATGGGATAACTCATGCTGAGAGAATTCAAGAGTCTGCCTGCCTGTTCAAGTGGTGGGATCAGACCAGGCTGCTCAGGTCTTTTCAGGTGAGATCACAAAAACCTCGAATGGTGGGAATTGAGCATCATTGAGCAACATCTTCTCTGGGCAAACTTACCCGCTGCTCCACTGTCTTCACAGTGGAATTTTAAAAATTTATATCCAGTCTGACTCTCTCTTGTTCAGCTTCTGGGCACGACTCTCGTGTGGTCCATTCTGAACCACCCATACAGTAGGGCACAAAGCTAGATACAACACTCTAGTGGTTCTCTGATAAGGGCTATGTGGAGAGGCACAATCCCTTCCTTCCTGCAATATACTCAATGCTCTTGTGTGTCCCCTCCCTGTCACAGCCAACGAGTCTGGTGGCCCTTTCCACGCGCTGCTGAGTCTCCAGCAGCCCCAAGGCCTCTCCCACATAGCTGCTTCAGCCCAGCATTGCTGCAAGAAATTATTCCTCCTCAGATACAACAAGTATATTGGCCACTGATTGAGAGCCATTAGAAAGATATATTGCAACAGAGAAGGAATCAGATGATTTTTTCTTTTTTCTCTTTGACTTTGATGCTCCCCAGTCTTTCTTCTTTCCATTCTTATGTGTCTGTTTCTTCTCAGGTTATTTAGTAAAAATGCTATTTTAACATTTATTCTCCTATTCAGTTTTTATTTGAATTTTCTTTCACTCATTAATGAATTATAACCAAGTAACCATTTCATTAATTATATGTATTTGCACACATACATACACGTGTACCTGTAATAGGTATGATCTCTGTTGTCAAAATGTACAAGGAAAAATCTGACAGAGTTCTTATTTTTGTATTCGTAGGGACTTGAGCTGGGTCCAAACTAATGAAAATCTTGAGGTGTTAGGAATTCTGGGAGTAAGGAATGTGCCTGTGGAGCTCTAAAATTTACACAAGAGATCATTAAAAGGTGCAGGTTTTTATCACTGGATACCTAGACTAGAAATCATTTTATGTGTGAACCTCCGCTGGCACTCTCAAGGCCCCTGAAGTCTGAAAAAAAAGTGTTGAAAACCACATGATAACTCAGATGAAAAGCTCTGACACTGAGATTCCATCCTCTGCTATTGTGAAGGAGATTTTATTACTGCCTATCTCAAATATCTGATGTACTCTCCTAATTTTATGAGTTAATTTCCGTTTTTGTTTTCTATTTTAGTCATTTCTGTTAAGTATCCTGTCTTGGTTTTAATTTTTGTTATAAAAATTTCAAATTTTTTAATTGTAGAATTTATCCCAAATACAACAAAATATTATCTCAATAATATGGCATTTTCTGCTGCCAAGGGACATAGCACAGATTTCACATGCACATAAAAGCAGAGTTAGGCCCTAAAATTGTTTGACAGGGGAGCCTGGACGATGTGGGTTGGCTTTTAACAGAAATACTTCAAATTCTGCAAGCATGTGTGATAATCTGAGTTTGAGTCATATCTCCTTATCTTTCTCATTCATCTGTCTGCTCATGTACACATCTAAACTTGAAAAGAAATAAACGGCATCAATAAGTAGGAATTTAACTATAGAATATCTAATAGGATTACAAGAGATGAAGAAACTAATATATTTTATGCTAAAAATCTTTTACACATATATTACTACCATCGGAGTACTGAAAATACTCTCAGTTCACACCACTATTACTTTTTTATTTTTTGCCAATAGTTCCTGTGCCACTCGATGTTGCCTGGAAATGAGTGTGCTCCTGTGTCAAAGGAAAATATACTACAAAATATTTACTAAAACTCACCACTGGGAAGATTAGTCAGTTTCTACTCACATTTTTGAAAGCTTTAGTTCCTATTTGGGACTCAAAATTATAGTCAATAGCACTGAATATCAATAGTAACATCAAAAGGAAAAAATATTTCTTTGTTCTGAAACAATTTTCAACTCCACCTGAAATATATACATTTTTGTTTGTTCATTCGTGGTTTTATTTTCCTGAACAGAAACATCTGATGGAAGAAATTACTATTGGAAGAAAGCTTCTCCTTAAGCAGAGGGCTTTTTTATCTTAGACAGTATTTTGACTAATCATGATTTTCAACCCTGTTCTAAATTATGAAAACTGCTTCCATTTCCATACTTCCCTGCAAAAAATATCAAACAGTGTAATAGCAGCTTTGTTATTAATCTGTAAGAATACTGGATCAGCACTGAAATGAACTATGCAATTTAAGATGTTCTTTTCATATCTAACCCTAGAACTCTGATACAGCAGACTAGGATAATATTTATGCTCTCAAAGAGTTAATTACTTAATGGGCTGCCTTTACTTCCAAAATTGTCATTGTCTGATGCAGATAAAATTTTCTGTTAATATCACATTATTAGTATGAATACAGCCATGTCTGAATCCCATTCTTGTGATCTCTGCATTCTTTTGCAGGGTCTAATTCTGGATTCTTCATTCCAAATGATCTATATTTTTTTCCTCTTTTCTGAAGCAAAGTCAACTTCATATTAGACTAGTCAGGAGAAAAACTGTGCTTTAACTTCATTGCTGCAATGCTATGTGGGGAATAGATTTCTGCATGTTTCCTAGTGTTAAGCTACATGAATGTGAATGGAAAGAGAGAACAAACAATTTTAACATTTTCGTTCCACATAGACCTTGTTAACAGGTGCTTGTAGTTTCTTGGGATTGCAACAGAAAAGGATTTTTCAAAATCCCTAAACAATGGCTTATTCTCATAAGTGTCCAGAGTGAGTTAATAGCTGACTTCAGTGGGAGCAGAGATATTCTACTTTGTTGGACATCTTTGGAAATTATATCATAATTAAATAATTCACAAAAAAAACTAGAATGAAAAAACATAACATGGGAAAAGAAGAGGTATGTTAGATGAAAATTAAAATAAATTCATAACGTATTGGCCTAATGTATTCTAAAAAAGACCATCTCAGTCTACATAATTTCTTTTAATTATTTGAATTCTTTTTCTGTCTAAAGTTATAGCTAAAAAATACCTGGAATAGTTTTTTAAATCTTATTTCACATAGTAATTTCCAGTCCCTGGACAGGAAGGTGTTAACAAGGCTTAATCAGACAGTGACCTATTTGCTACAGAATTAAAAAAAATCAAAGGCAATATTTCAAAACTCAATTAAAAGTTTCTCATTCCCCTGTGACATTCTCTTCAACAGAAAAGGATTGTTTTGGTCGGGTTTTTTGGTTACCTTTTTTTCTTGTTAAATTCTCCCTTAGCACACTTTAGTGTGTAGATCATGATTACTGAATTGAACATCTCAGACTCACAAGTTCTTAGATTTTCTCACTATTTTATTTGTAGCTTTATTTGAAGCTAGTTTGGTCTGCTTTGATCTATAAATCGGTATGGATGTCCAGACATATGTCTAACATTTATCAGTTACAGGAAGAAGGTCCAAAGGGCAAAAGTATCTGCCTCATATATTACGTAGGCAAAAGACTGAAGTTATAGCTGTGGTGCAAAAATCTTAGCCTTGAAATTATTCTGAATATTTGAGGCAAATTTTACCAGCACAAATGGTAATGGTAATTTTAAGCTTTTGAAAACTTGCCCTGTATACCTATTCTTTAGTAGGCTTATGGTAACAATTTTTTTCAAATCTTGTGACAGAATTTTGAACATAATCACTTACATGACAGATAAATTAGTTTAAAACATGTTCCTACATATTTATCTACCACTATCAATTCAATATCAACAATGTAAACATATTGAAGAACATAAGATAAATAATTTGATACATAAGCGAAAAATAAACTTTCTCACGGTACATTTTAAACTTTGCTCCAAAACTGTGAAGGAAGAAGAAAAATAAAGAGGGCTGGGGGCTTCAGTATTAATTCTTGTTGTGCATGTCTATTTCTAGTTTTCCATTTCTCTGAGGGACAGGGAAAGAATGAAAACAAGTTTTTCATAAGTTGCTGTAAGAAAGTAGGAACTTGAATTGGTGCCCATCTGTACCAAATCTATGAAGCTTCTAGATTCTGAAACCAAAGCTTAGCCGGAGACTTTGAGAGGACTGCAATGTCCAAAGGGAAATGCTCTTTACTACAGAAGGTAGAGTCTGGTGCAAGGTAATGCTGAGGTAAGCCAACCTTACAGCTGCTGAGGTAAGGCTGATATGTTGTGAGAGCTGCAAAAACCTAGCTGCAGCAAACCCATGCTACCAGTAATTTGAAGAGACAAGAATACAGAATTTCCTTTGTTATTTTCTTTCCTTCAAAAAACCTTTATAAAACCTTTATTTCCCTTTACTCACAGTCTCTTTGCCCCTTTTTTTCTGTCAGCTGGTGCTCAAGACCTGTCCTAGCATCTGTGAAACTACCTATTAGAGGAGCAAGTTACGTATGCTGATTGGAAGGGGTTAATGCATCTGGGAATTTTGTACAAGACCCTTTGTTTCAAATCAGATTATGTCATTATCAGAGGAGACTGCATTGAATTATGCCATCATATTCATAAGGGAAGGTTTAAACTCAAAACTTTCAGAAATTAGTTTCATGCTATTCTGAAAATGACAGCTTAAGACCAGCGACAGGAAATTAACACAAATGTAACTAATAGATACATGACAAGTGATGAAAATCCAAATTTTTAATTTGGACTACCGCTTTTAAATGGGAAATGTGGAACATCTTTTTTGTTGCACTGGGCTCCTTTGCACTATTTCAACTTGCTGAACTATAACCGAACAAACAAACAAAGGAAATTGCTTCTCAGGTGAGAAATAAATAAATAAATAAAAAGGTGTAATTTCAGAGCCTAGGATTTCTGTAAAGAAGTCCAAAATATGACTTAGAGCATTAAAAGGAAAATACAACACACAATCAAGACCTCATGCATGTATTCAGCTCTTAATTACCCAGTGAGCTGAAACACTCCTGACCCCAAATGACGAAGGTATGGAGGTCACTGCAGAAACTTTCCAGCTCCCCATTATGAGTTAGTTCAGGGTCAGCTGAGCTTATTAACTGTGGCTCAGCACTTTTCCTGCTATGCTCACTGTGGCTGCTCTGAGCCCTCAGTGAGGATCCTTGCTCTGCCCCTGAGTAGTCCAGCAGCAGAGCTTATTAGGTAGAGCAGAGAAGCAGCCTGGACCTGGGGCCCTCACAGGGCTAAGCCGGTCTGGTAACCCGCCTGCAACTGAGGATCAGTGGATCTGAGCAGTTGGCATGTCTAGAGATAATAAACCTGCCTGAACTTGGTGTCCTTCCATGTAAAATACCTGAAATATCTCTGAAGCACAGAAACATTCTACCCATTAAAAAACAACAAAAAAACCCCCAACAAACAAAGAAAAAAAAGCTGCCTTTAGCAGCAGTTATCCGTGTTTGTATGGTGTTTATCTCATCTCATAGTACTGCCCTTCCCAAGGAGTCCTTGTAGCTTGAGAACGGCTAAAAAAAGGTATCAAAATTGAGTAATTTCTTTATGTCTCTTTGAATATAAAAGCTTTCTCATGCAGGATAAGTTATAAACAATTGAAGCCATTCTAGAAAATGTTTCTGAAAAACTTGAACAGTCTACAGGAATGACAGAGGGAGAGAATTAACAATAGTCTGTAGTGACAGGACAAGGGGGAATGACTACAAAGTTAAAGAGTTTAGTTTTAGATGGGATTTTAGGGAGAAATTATTTGCTGTGAGGGTGGTGAGGCATTGGAACAGGTTCCTCATAGAAGTTGTGGATGTCCCATTCTTGGAAGTGTTCAAGGTCAAATTAATTGAACCTAGGAGGCATATGATATCATCAAAAATTCCTCCATATACAGATATGAATTTCCAAAAAATGGTAAATATTAGTGAAAATATTTTTATATTGCATTTCAGTGAGATGCGCTAGTAGAAATTCATTTCATGCAAAAATCTGTACCCTAGGCATCAGCATATGTCATTATGTTTTAACTGAGGAGAAGGAAAGAGTGAAAAGCAACTTTTCCACAAGACTTTAACCTATGGATGTAAACAAGTTCCTTCACTGAAATGACTGAAACACATTGTAGATGACATTTAACTATCAATGCTGAAATCTTAACAATTGACGTCTTTAGTGCAGTTAACATATTTGGGTTCATTTTCTAAAGAGCTTTCCATAGTGTTCTAGCTTGAGGAGGAAATTTTTGGACAGATCCTAAAGCATGACTTCCAGGAAAAGTCAAAAATAACTCTCTCCTTTAAAAAATTCCTTTGAAATAAGTTTACACCATATTTTTAAACAGTCAGTTAACTCAGGACAAGGGTTTCTTCTTAATTCACCAAGACATTGGAAAAAAGCTGCCCCAAGCAAGATGCTTTGTACTGTACCATTCACATAAAACTTTCAGTCCTGTTTCTCAAGCATTCAGTTTGGGATTTTTTTACTAGTACTACCAGACTTAAAAAGTAAAATATCATATATCCTCAGATAATAAAGCACTATAGTTTTCTGCATGGATAGTCTAAAACAAACACAAAATCATGCTTCTAGGTGATTGTCTATATATCAAGACATAGGGGGATTATAAAGCAAGCAACAGCAGAGAATCCATTAGATTAAACAGGTCAGAGAACAACAATATCACCTTTGAAAGATGTAAGATTTCTCAAAACAGCCCATATATGACAGCATTTAGTATAGTCAGCATGCAGCACTTCATGTAAAGAGCACTCAAAGTGTTTTTGGTTTAGCATTTCTCTCTGCATGAGAAGTCACCCAAAGGGCCAAAAATCTTTGTGTATGGATATCAGAAAGAACCTTTAGCTCTGAAGAGGAGAAAAGCCCACATCTTATTAGTACAAAACTGTGCTCCAGAGTAAAAACTACATACAGTACGTAGAGCCCTGAGAGTAAAATAAGACAGCACTCTGTATCTGACTGAATGCATGCATCTTCAGCATGCTCATCTAAGAAATTGTTGTAAATTCTAGAATTTCTGAAGCTTTAGAATGTGGCTGAATCACAATTCCTTTCCGTCAAGAATTCTGTATCTTTGCCAAAAATAAAATTCAAAATTCTTCTTGAAAGAAAGTGCTAAAGGGTACTGAGTAGATGGGTGATTAAGGTGTTCACTAGACATAACAGAGAAATTCTAAGAAACTATTTTGCTCATCTGAGAGTAATGTTTCTCAGATGAAAGCAATGAAACAGGAAGAAAAGAAAAAGGACAGGCGAGTGTCCAAAGCAAAATATATTTTTGTATTAAGAATGCATTTTCATCTTCCTTTCAGATCTTAAGATAGAGAACTTTTCCCTAAGGATCAATAAGTAAATTATCAAAGTCCAACAAGTCCAAAAATAAAGTAAAATTTAGCTAAATAGGAGGTTTAATGTAGAAAAAGGCCTTCTTCAGTTTTTCGTCCCACAGCGCTATCACAAATGATCCTTTCAGTTATGTGTTTTATGCTAGACAAAACTGTTTTGACTCAGGCATCAGTAACTAGTATGAATCCAAACCATATGAGTGTTACAGAGAAATACTTGGGTGAATGCTGCTTTTTTTTTTCCTTTTATTTTCTCTTTGCTTTCAATTAATTTCCTTTTTAGATAACTATGTGATGTCTGAGTCTAAAATTATTAGTTGAAATAAGAAGCAGAGTCATTGCATTAGCAATAACTCTGCCTTCCAGCTCTTTTGGCAAAAGCAAAAAATTTGCAACATGAATTAAATCTAGGCTGCTCCCTTCAAAAGTGTAAATTAAAGAGTTCTGACAAAGTGCAGATACTGAAACCACTGACAAAGCAAATTCTGGGCAGATATCACATACTACCAGCTCTGCCAAAATGAATATGAACAAAGATGCATATGCTAATTTATGTAGAAGATTAAAACTAAGCAACTACAGAAAGATTAGGAATTAAAGTGTTAAGATGAAGTCCAAACTTATTTCTAAAATGAATAGGTGTTCTGCAAATTCTAAGATCTTGGGCTTTTCTTAACAATTTTCTGGTTTATCAATTGTTATCCAAAGATTCAGCTGAAGAAAAAGGTGGCTGCCCTCCTGAATGCAAAACCAAAGGATAAGGAGTGATACTGTAAGTCTATGACAGGTTAACAAACCCTCACTTTAGATGCAAACTAATGAAAAACAGGTAAATACAAGGCTCAGGAAGTTTAAAATTTAATTTAGAGGGGTGTTTCTCTCTCTTCCTCCTCAGCAGGGAGGAATTCTTTCTTAATTTAAAGTGAAAGAGAACAACTCTTTTATTCTTTTCTTTCCCATTAAAATCATTGATCTCATTCCCACATAATTGGTTACTCCATTATAACAGCATTAGAGTACAATAATGCTACTCTATGGAAGAACATTATCATGTTATGATTTAGACAATCCAGGAGTGCTAAATAATAAAGGACATTAGAAAGGCGTTAACAAGGAATAGCCTTAGAATGGAATTTCCATATGGCCTTGGCACTGTTTATGAACAGCATGAGGGAAGATGCAAATGCACTGAGAAACAGGTTCACCTGTGGGAAGGCAGAGTAAAGTCTCTGGAGTTCACAGCAGGACCTATTGTCACTGCAAAGCACAAGGACTTAGTTACCTGTTACTGCATGATAACTGCTGGCATCTTATCTATCTGCTTCCACATGGACCCTTCATTTACAGAGCACTTCAGCCCACAGAGATGGATTGCTGCTTAGTTAGGGTTTAGCTGCAACTTTCTCTGCAGGAGACGTATTTGACCTATCCAACTTTTCACATGCAGCCAAAAGATTAAGACTTTCCATGGATGCAGTAAATCTCACATGTAGCTGCAATTTGCATCAGTATTTCCATTCACTCTCTGCTCTAATCTGTAGCCAAACACTGTTCTCTGATTTAGGGAAAGCAAACTATTTTCAGCTCACCTCTGGAGTCATACACAGTATTAAATTTCCTCCTTGACTTGAATGGAGTCCACAGTATTACTATATTTTGTGAAATGCCTTCCTGTCAGTGTGTTTCTCAGACACTAGTTTTCCCCAACAGCACAATGATTAATTATTTGATGCTTTACTTATGCTGCAGGCATGTAAAGGAAGTCAGAAACTTTAAGCACTTCCATTCTAAGATTATTAAAGGACAGTAAAAGTAACAGGATGTGAGTATATATCCATTTGGACTTAGGCTGTATATTACACAATACTACGAAGAATTTTATTGTGAACAGGTTTTATTAAAATTAAAGGAGCAAATATAAGTAATTGGAAAGCTTTAGTTAAAATAAAAAGGCAGTGGTGAGAAAAAACAACAGAATTTCTGTTGGTTATGTCATATGACACCCAATGTGGAAAAATATGTATATCAATGTCCCATCTGCTCAAAAGAGATACCATGATATTTTTGATTCAAGAGAAAATAAAAAAAAAAGGCCCTAAGGAGAGAAAGCGGGCAAAAGCTAAATGCATGCAGAACTGGAGGCTCAAGTAATGCTTGGCCTTAACTTGTCTCTGCAACTTAACAATAGCTCTCATAGGTGATAGGGTTTGGCTTCAAGTCTGAATGAGAAATAAAAATTTCTGTAAGCACATACCTCTTGGAAGGCAGGTGACAGGCAAGGTTGCACTGCTATGATGTGAAGAATTATGTTGTCTCATTTAGCTCATTAGCATCAAGGAAACAAAGAGGCAAGACTAGCTGAACACTGACAGAGGAAGGAGTCTAAGACTACAGCTTGGGGAATGGAGGAAGTCCCCAGTTGGGAAGGAATACGCGTGGTGACATACAAAACGAAGCAGCAGTGAGATTTTTCTGCCCACACCTGCCCTTGATGTTGTCAGGATTGCTGCGTTAATGCATGGAGTTTTCTACTTTTTGCCATTAAAAGAGGACTCTGCTGTGTTAAACAGTATGGAGGATTCCAGCTGCAGAGAGAGTAGAATGTTAGGAAGACTTGGAATAAGCATGCTGTCTTGGGCTAAATTTCAATTACTCTTAATAGAATAAGAATGTGTGTGTGTGTATATTGTTTCAGATCAGTAAGTAAGGTGGCTTCTAAGAGCTGAAACACTTTGTGAAATTTTTATGGTAAAGTATGTATCTTCTCCCTTGCTGTCCAGCTGAAGAACTGTGCAGAAGATGTGTAAGATGGCTCTGCAGCATTTTCATAGGAGGATATGGATGAGCTGAAGAGAAATCTATTACCTGTTATAGGCAAAACAATTTTTGTCTGCCTTTGAACTTCTTTGTTCTGGTAAGAACTAGAATGGTCACAATAACAGCTCTGAATAGAGCAGTGAAACAGTTAATAAGAGAATTGTTTAAATAACATGAAATATGACAGTTTTCCAAATCCAGAACAGCTGGAAATGTCATGGAAAGCAAGCCACGTCTCATGAGACACCCACTCAGGTGCTGCATTCTAATTATAGCTCAAAGAACAATTCTTGTGAGGTTTGACTGTCATTAATGCTAAATATTCTTAATTACTGTGTTATTGAAATTTCTTTAAAGTATCCTTTGATTTCTAATACCACTAGAATAGAAAGTGTCGAATAAGTTCCATCTCTATCTTTCAGAGATTTCAAAGGGTTGTTACATAAGATAAAGTCAATTCATCCAACAATGAAGTGCATAAATCCAGACTTCAAATAAATCAATGACCTAATTCTTTATCAAAAGCTACATTATGAAGTAGAAGTAGGTGCTTAATTATAACACTTCCACCACTATTAAGGGTAAAGATTCAAACACAAACATGAACTACAAATACACCTTCCAATACTTTTATTACCTGAGCTTATTTTGCCTTCAATAATACAATATCAATACTTTTCCCATGTATTATGTACATATTATAAGTAGTAGTATGAAGTACTCACATGAAGCACCCTGTCATGTTTCTAAATTACTAAATTAGAAACACCATGTCACTGGAGGAGGGCTGTAAAAGTGGAAGATCATGGAACCTATCTTTTGTTCTGCTCACTTTGCTATGTTTCTGTGTAAACTAGGATTTCTTAGCACACGTTGCAAGTGCACAGCTATAAACTGGATTTTATTAAGGGCTCTTCACATGGTAAAATGCTACTAGCAACATACATTGTGATCCTGGAAATTCATGTCTTAGAATGTCTGTCCGTGCTATCGAAGCCGTATTGTTTTCTGCAAGATTCAGGTTCTTTATTCTCAGAGTACATGTAACACCAAACACATGTTTCCTGAACCCATAGAGTGGAAGTTTTCTCTACTCAGAAGTACTTCTGAACTCATTAGTCTTCCTAATTTATCTTGGCATACACAAGTAAGAGAGCCTTCCAAAGGTGCAATACATAGGATGAATCATTTATCTGCAAAGCAAATGAGCTCAAAATATAGGTCATCAAAAAATATTCAGCAAATATTCATTACTTTGTTCTGAGTTCTTAATATCTGCTATATTCTGTGGCTAGATTTCTGATAGCTTGACTATTTTTTTATATGTATGAATGTATATATGTATGCATGAAAAGTATTTATCATCCTAATGGACTTTCTGTGACAGCAAAAAGGGTGTATAATATTTTCTGATATTACTTATCTCCCTCAGTATTGCATGATATGCATATAGTAGATGTAAACTTCATCATAATTAATAGTAGCTTAGAACAGAGGTTTTACACATAATTTCCATGGAAATTAACTGCTCCCTACATAAAATTCTTGGAATTTTAACTGATGTCTCGTTGACAAAACAATGGATCCTAACTGCTCAATATCAAAAAAAGTCAACTCTGCTGTCTGAAAAATGCATCTGCCTTCTGACATCTCTGAAGTTAGGACAGGAAATTATATCCTGCCCTGCCTTCAGCACTTGTGTCCTCTTGTTTACGCATCTGCAGTACACAAACAGAATTGCAATTCACACCATGCCCAAGCTAGCCCAAAAGGGCTACTTCAGTTAAGCACCTGTGAAGCAGTACATATTGAACTCTGTGGAGATCTACCTGCACTGCTACCAGGAACCACATGGATTGTGGTGTGTACAAAAAATGGTTTGAAGCGTCCTGACCTCAGAGATTAGCATTTCCATCCTATGGGGTTTTTGATCAAATATTTGGAGATGTTCCCAAAGGGAACAAATAATACTCCAGTTTGTTCCATGTAGGTGGTTAGTTGCAGAGCTGTTTCTGAAATAGCTTTTAATGTCTTTTTTTAAACTGGAATTAAACAACTAAAGAGGTGGGGAGATACCCTCCTTGTTCTGAGAGGCAGTCTTGTTTTCATCACATGAAATTTATAAAAGATTGAATCTCAGTATCTAATCTTCTTCCACCTGTGAATAACATGATTTTAATGTTTTCTATCCACCACTGTTTGCTCTAACACCCTGGAGATGAGTAAGAGGGAGGAAGTCTTAAGGATGTAATTCGCCATCAGTCAGCTGAGAGACTCCACTCAACATTTCATCAATAAACTGCTTCTTGTGACTCCTCTGAATTTACTGGGCTCAAGAAAATACTTTTTACTCAGATTAACTTAGTGCAGGTGCATCATATTTCTTCTCTGTGGTAGTTTATGAACTGGCAAATTTGTAGTGAAGAAAATTTGGAAGATACAAAGTTCAAGAAAGAGTGCTTTCATTGAACTGAATGGCACAAAAGGACTGCACTTATGGTTTCAAAGTAATGATTCTGGTATTCTGCCTCAGAATGTATTTTTCCTCCAAAGAAGGCAAGACTAAGTCATAGTGATTTTCTTTTTTTTTTTGCCTTTTTTACATTTTATTTGTAGAGCTGACTAGATATTTTATCATTCACTTCAATGGATCCAGTTTGTAAGCCTTCTGGGGTTTTTAGGTAAAATGTTTTCCTCTTGTGTTATGTCTGAAATACAATAGGAATATATGAAGATGGAAATTTCAGGTTTAATGCTTGTTTTGTGAAAAAAAAAAAAACAAACAAACAAAATTTCTCTCTGAAGGGCTGCTACCAAATGAAGAAAAGGCATGTTGATCTCATTGTTTCATTCAGTTCATGCAATTCTATAAAAGAATCTATTAGATGCACTCTTGGCCTTATCTGAACCTAGTAGTCCATCTAAGCATTAAGGCATCAAATTTAACTCACTCGTGATGATGAATTGTCAGTTTGGTAGAAGATATGTTTTTCCCTTCCTTTCTCATGTCCAGTGCTTGAAATTTTGAATATTCCTCCTATGCTGTTAATATCAAAATTTTCAGATACTTTGAAGCTTTCCACTAGGTTCTTTTTACCTATATTTTATATTCTGCTGCTTGTTTTAATGAAAAAATTGTTAAGTTTTCTCTAAATTCAAAAATTAATTGAATTTGGATGTAGTATATCAATCTGATTCCAATAAGTGTCTTTTTGCTTCCTATAATTAACAGGACACAAAAAATGAAAATGCCTTCCCTGCTAGTTAGTTACCCTGCTATGTAATCTACCTCAACACTTGAAGAACTGAAAAATAAATGTTAAATTCCACTAATCCCCATGCAAAATTATGTAAAACAGGAGAAAGGATAAATTTTAAGATGGAGTATGTTTTTTCCTAAGTTATGCAGCTCCTAGTGTTAAAAGGTTCAGATGCATTTTTAATGCCTGCATTAAAGGATGATTCACTGCAGGCTTTCATTAGAAGGTTTGCCAGAAAAAGAGAAAGCATGGAATGTTTGGGTTTTTTCTCTTTCAATCTCACATACAGAAATAAATCAAGTTTTGTTTTAACCAACTAAGAGGAAGCATGACCTGGCTATCATGGTTACCTGTCTCTGTTACATCTGTCACTGACTGAACCATTGAGAGTAATTCTACTAATTTACAAATGGACTTGACTATCTCTTTATCCCTTATGTCCATTAAACAATAATAAAATACCTTAAGGTAAATGGAGCCTTACATTGCACCTACTTATTGACCTTTTCTTACTGACAGGTTGTTGTTTATTATAATATCAGTACATAAATTTGACAGGCTCTAGATTAAGTACACCAAGCACAATAAGAATATGAAATGAGGTTAAGCACTATACCTAATATGTAGTTTGTAGCAGTTTTGTTCTCCAGCAAATAGTAGCTCCTTCTACAGCAAGCAGCAGAGTGCCTTGAAATAAATTAATATAAACGAAAAAATAACATTGAACATCACAACTTAATTTAATTGACCTTCTGGTATTCACAATAAAATATTCACTTTTAATAATATATACCTTCAAAATGGCAACTTTTGACTTGCAGTAATTAAGATAACTTAAAGGGTCTTCTCCTCAACTGTATCTTTTATTCCATTACTAGCAGAAAATCTGGCAGTTGCAGAAATATCAAAACAAATTATTCTTGAGATAAGTAGCTTACATAATAGTGATTCATTAACTGCATTTCTTTTCAAAGCTTCTTGCACTGCTGAATCCTTATGTGGAGTACAGTCTGCTAAAGTGTTCATAGTACTCAATTTTTTCATTAGAATATTCTAGGCAGAACTAATATAGCACAAAATACAGGCACGTGGGGTCATCCAAGCTCCATTCCTTCCTGTATATGAAGAAGTACTTCGTTAACTGCATAGTCTACTGAAAAAAGCTACATCCTCAAACAAAATTTATGAAGTGTTAGTCATCAGGGTAGGAGCTGTGGGTGTGTAAAGGTTGAGATTACTTAATAAAACTGGAAAAGAAAAATGCCTTCCATAAGACCAAGAAGATGGAAGGAAAAGGTTTTCTGGGACTTTTTGCTCTGAGAAGAACCTAAAAGCAAAACAAGTGGGATACCAGGAGGCAGCTCCCTCTTCCCTCTTTTTTTAAAGCACCCTTTTTCCTCGGGTTTTTGCCCTGTAACGTAGGGATTGCTAAAACTGAGTTTCAGCTGGTTTTACCAAGCTTATGCACAAACAGCTTGCCCAAAGGCACTCATCTGCTCTAGACCAGATATGGACTTATTCATTACATTGGCCATGACACATTATGAAATTTTCACTAAATTTAGACTACCATGCTAGTTTTTTCCCTGTTGGAGTGGCACTGTTACACCCAGACTGAAGTCTGACAAGTAAGAATTTAGCTAACCCCTAAGAGAAACAAATACTAAACGGTAAAATATGCCAGGTGCTCTAGATTGTGTGTCCAGAAGATTTGTTCATTTTCACCCCTCATCGCCTAGGGGATTTATTGTGCTGTTGAATAACGGCATACTGGTGGTTTCCAGCCCAAATCCAAGCTCTGACTCAAGAACATTCATTTTCAAAAAAATAATCATGAATCATAACCTTACCTGAGAAAACCCCTGACTAAAGCTAGACTTAAACTATGGTTATTCCAGCATAAACTGGAATATCTTATTTTATGATAATATCATCTCTGCACAAAAGGATCATCTTTACACTTGCAAGCACAGAGTGCTACTTCTCTGCTAAACAGCACCGATGGCTCTTTTGCCTACGAATATAAAAACAGAAGACACATTGCTATCATCATCCCAGCAGCTTTCAGAGGACAGTGACTAAACACATAAATATAGTATAAATATAGACCTAATGCACCAGATAATCTATAAGGTTCTTATGGACTGCTTTCTCTTCAAGAATTACTGTCTTTAAAGCCAAAGCATACAATTAGGTAAATAGGAAGAGTATATGTATTTGAAAAATCAACCAAAAGGATACTTTTTAAGAATATCTGGAAAAAAGTTTGTAATTGAAATTCCAGGAGATATTTAGAATACTCACATGGGGCTCACTACACATGGTTCTATGAACAGGTTTTCCTCACTTTGGTGAAGACACTGGCTCCTCATAACCAGACATAGGCAAAAGAGATTTTATTTTCAGTGCTCTCTGAGCATTGAACAGATGTCCCCCTGCTAATGGGTCTGTGTTCTTGTTTGAAAAAGGGTCATTAAACCTAGATCACCGGACTGTACTGTGGATCTGTTCAGCATTCTCTGTGCCCTTATGATTCACATCTGTGAGCATGGTGGGGGGGGAAATATTTAAACTTGTTAATTCATTAGGGTTAGAAATTTAATTTCATAAGAAAACAGGAGCCTAGTTTCACAAAGTGACAACATGATATCTCCCTCCAAGGACATTAGCACTAAAGCACACCCATCAACTCAGAACCAACAGCAGATGGCCCTTGGAGTGTGGGATGCTTATTTGGAAACAAATTGGGAGCAGGGATACAGAAAATCAACTGGGTTTATCCAAATAAAAAGGTACAAGGCCAAAGAAACAGCTGGTACAAACTGGCATATCTTCACTGAAGTCAATTTAGGAAGACATTTCTATTTCTATTAGTACAGTCCTGGACACCAAAGCTATTGAGAATTAAGAAAGGTTGCTGTTAGAAGGGGGCTCAGGAGGAAGGGAGCATGGCAATAAATTGAACAAAAAAGCCTTAAACAAGCAGGATTAAATCTATGCTCTGGAATGTGTTCCAATCAAATTAATTTTGGATTAATCAAAAATTGGTTTGTTTTCATTAGAAAACATTAAATTACTAGAAGTCTGATTATTCCCCTTTAAAATGTGGAGATTACTATGTGAATGATACAAGAAAAGATATTCTGAAAATTCATTTTTAAATCAAAATTCCAGTATTTTCAATTCAAAATGGCACAAGTAGGAAACAGGGCCTTATCTATATAAAGTAAAATTCCAAGGAACTTAGTCTACTTTTAAAATGTTCAAATTCAATACCAAAAAAAACCAAGAAACTTTAAAAATAGTTTTTAAATGCCCTTATCTAAAGGGCATTTCCAACTTATAAGGAATTTATAGCAATTTTCTACTGAGTCATAAGATCTGATAAGGGATCAGTTGCCATATAAAAACAAAATATGAAGTAAGAGTGGTAAAAGGACATATTTGCAATGTTCAATGTATTAAAATATCTTATCTAAAAACTCTGACAAGAACTTCAAAAAGCCAAAGTGTTGACAAGACCAGCTTTAATTACTGTTAATTTTTTAGAGAGGAAATTGGTGGCTTTTTTTGATTTGTTAAAGATATTAGGCGGCCCATGATATTTCACCTTCCAGTTCCCACTTCCCTACAGTGCTTCAGTACAGCTTTCCAAAATCCCAACCATGGCAGCCTTTGGGAAGTAAGTGATGTGACCCCAGAGGACGCAGAGATGGTGCACTTGGAGGACAGTTCCTGAGCTGACTGATGCATCTGGGTAAGGCTCTCACAGTAGCTTAACACGTCCTGCAGCCTTTACAGGTTTTAAGTCCCACTGTCCATTTGTTTTCACACTACTTTTCTAACAGCTGTATATCATAGCTACAACCTGATAAACAAAGAAGTTTTCCTTCTAATTTTTCATTGTATTAAGCTAAGTTCTACGTCTCGATAATTTTCTGTTTCATTTCCTGTTAAGAATTCTTACGAAACTTAGATTCTTAAAACAAGATATGGGGTCTTTCTACAATTCACATAAATAATAGGTTAGGAACCGAAAATTATTCAAGGAAATATTCTGTGTTATCTCTAGCACAACATTTACATAAAATTCATGAAAACAAATAGAAATGCTTTTCACCACAAAAACTATATTGTGTTGCCTGCACAAGGGTCAAATGTGAAAATGGAAATTCATACAATATACATCTGTAACATTTGACATTCATTTTTATCACATTTATCTCCTCAAAGATGAATTTGAGTAAATAGAGTACAGCTTGGCATTCTAATTGCTTATAGAATGGGTTCTTTATGATATTTACACTACATTAACAATTTTTAATAATTTATTCTCTGTCTCAGAGATTTTTATTATGGAAGAATCATAAGCTGTTACAGCATTATCAAAACATTTTTAATGAAATATCTGCTGAGAAGCCCTCTTGCACTATTTACAGGCAGCTACAACAAAATGAGAGATTTTACATAACTTTGTTGGTATTTTCTAAAGCTACAAGTAGGAAACTGAAATTCAATTATACTTGGATCTGAAGATGAGAAGAAAAAAATTCTTTACTAGTTGTTGCACAACAAACTTGAAGTGAAAAAAGCTACCCACAATGGCAGTCACCTATAAGATACCAAAAAGTATTCTAAACTACTTACTCACAAATCCTTCATTTCCCTTAATTTTCTCAGTTTTTCTTTACAAAAAAAAAAAGAAAAAGAGAATCAAAATGTTCCCATGACCTACTGATGCTTAGAAAGAAACCTTGTCTGTGACTTGTCAGTATTATCAAGGTCAAGTCAAATAATCTATCACTGCCTCAAAATAAAGCAATACTTTGACCTGAAGAAAGGCATCCCAATGCTAAGTTTAGAAGCACACCTGTAAGAATGTGAACAACTTATTTGCTCTTCTGCACACTCAATATGAACACCGTGAAATGCCCCTCAATTGCCTGATTCCCTTTTGTTGTACAAAATTTCACTCTGGTTTAATTCTAAAAAACCCAAACCCTAAGATCAAAGACTGGATTAATTTCATCTGGTTTTTAGCTGCAACACAGAGAGAAAAAAAGCCAGCTCTAAGATGAAGGAACTAATCACCTGAAAAGAAGTACCAGTACTTAGTGTGTTTATTAATGACATGAAAATGTTGAGCAATGAAGTGATAACAACTGCAAATTCTATTAAATCTTGAAAGTTTTCAGCCTCATTAAGCACTTCAGAATGATTTAACCAAACTTGGTATTTGGGCAATGTGGTGGGAATACATGATGGAGCACTGAGGTGGACATTAGGAACAGCTCTTAAAAGGCATGAGGATAGATAACAGCAGTGATTACCCTGTCTTAACTCTAGTCACAACCCTTTCCTAGTTCTACTGCCTCCCAGAATATGTTTTAAGCCTTCTTTTTCACATATTTGTGTTACAAAGCAGTCACAGTACACTTTTTGATCTTTTCTTATTAACTCCTCTTAAACTGAACCTACCAGTAGCTAATTGGTTCACTTTTTCATACACGGATATTTTGGCATTGTTTCTCCTCTTTACTATTTAAGGTTCCAGAAATATAAAATCTGTTTAAGAGACAGATTTACCTGTGGATAATTACAGATGTTTCATAAATATCAAGGGGTACCATCCTCGTCTAACAGACAAAAAATATATCCTTTGGCTTGAATATGGAAAATCTCTGAAGTCGTAACGAGATCAAATGATTTTGATATTAGCAAGTGTAGGGTTGTTCTGCCCTAATTTTCTGATGCAGATCAGCATATCTCTAAGTTCCTGTGGAACTTCTGTTTCCTGCTCTCTATTGAACTGTCTTCCACAAGCTACCATGTGAAAAATTTTTGCAGGACCATGTTCAGTTCTGCTCTTAAGGGGAAGTTTCTTTCATGGTTACCTAATGAAAGAACACTTTGCTGTCACTGGGAAGATGAATCACTTCTTCTAAGAATTAAAGCTGTATAAATCAATGTTCTCTGTTCCCATATGTAAAGATATTGTATAAGGATATGCAATTTTTCCATTATATTTTTCATATTCTGAAACCATCTTTTGAAGATTAATTCAAAGAAACAGATTAAAAGAAAAATGAGAACTCTTTTAAGTAGTACCATAAATTTTATTTCTAAGGGAAAAGCTGCAGCCTAAAGAAAATCTGATAAATGTCTGTATAAGAAAATGATGCCACTTTGTTCCAGAAAGGTATTATATAAAATGAAATGTTGTTCTTGTCAGAAAATATGATTTTGATTTGTTGATATCAACGTTGTAAGGATGGGACCATTGTTTTGCCGTATTGACGGACATTTAATCTAGACTGCAGTAGGAACTTAAACAAGAGATATAAATTATAGTTTTTTTACTGTCAGAGCCACAGAAACGATCAGAAGACCTGATGAAAACACAAATAAAATACAATTATCTACTCTGGTGTTTAAAAAAATGACAAATCTAAATTACACATTCTTGTGGATCTAAGATATCTGGTTGCATTAACCCAGAGCACTAAAGATTAAATTTACAGTCTTCTGTAAGCCCATGCTCAGTAAGCAAAACTCTCATCTTTAGTATTCAGCTGAATTCATTGTTTGTTAAGCTTATTTCTGAGACTTCCAAAGGCTGTGCCATGTTGCAAAGCTAAAAAAGAAATTGTAGTATTGTAAAGCTTCTCCCAGAGGAAATTCTACAGCACTTAACCCAGATTTCCTTCACATGGGTTACTAGACACTAGAGAAAAAGCTAAAAGCTAAAAGTCACTGTCTCTTTCTACTTTAAACCACTTGTTGAACTCAACTCAGCTTTCAGAGATGGAAAAGGACTTGTTTCTTTATTAAGAAGTTTATTGTTTCAAAACAGAAAAGCTTTATGAAAAGTAGGTTTATCATTCCTGACAACCAACTCAAGTATAAAATCTTCAGCTTTTCTTCATGTAAGTCCTAAAGAGCAAAAGAAAATGGGGTTTGTATGCAAAATAGAGAAGATATTTTTGTCACCCGTGCAAGACCCCTACTCACAGCAGTTCTAACCTCATCATTCTCCTTTGCATTCAGGACAGGACAATGGCTGGTAGTCAGGACAATTCCCCCTGCTTAGGTCACTACAGCTTGCTCTGCCATCTACAAAAAGTTGAAGTTATTCTGCACCAGTTAATGAACTCCCTCATGCTGCTTTTCCCTGCAAGAAAGGAGGAATTCAGGGACTGAACTAGGACTTCGGCTCAAAATATAGCTCTTTCCAGCCTCTGGAAAACTAGTTTCACACTATCTCTCAATCAGGTCACTTGCTATTAACTCTTAATCAAGCTGGAATATTTCATCACTTTCCAATATGGAGCCAATTACTAATATCAAAAAAACAGCCCTTAAAAAGGACAGTTTTTATAAATTCCACAAAACATGATTTGCCCGACTTTTAACTTTCTAGAAAGACATTAATTATATCCTTTACGTATTTTGATCTGAAATAAATTTTTATTAAATAAAAAAGCATAAATGCTAACAATAACTACTTTTTTAATATACTACACTTCTGGGAAAATAAAAGAGTAATGTTTAACATCACGTGACAGAACAATACGTTATGCAGAGTGTTAGAAAAAAGTCTAGTGAAACAATTCCTAGTAAAAAATGGTATGAGTCTTTCACCCTAAATTAGGCCTTTGAAAAGAAATAATGTTCCTGGAGATCCATAAAATGATGGTGTTCCTTGCTGCCCTGCCTGTGTCTTCTTATCTCAGGTGTGATTGGGCCTGGCTGCTTCTCGATACATCCCTGCTATTAGATGTCAAGCATCATTTATCCTACTCAGTGGAGAAGAGATGCCTCCAATGAGTGATACAGAGCACCTAAAGTTATCTACCTACACTTCATCAAAAGCTGGAGAAGCCAGACTCTGTGTGTTGACTAATGAAAAACTATCCCAACAAAGAAAAGTTCACAGGTGTTTGCCACAAAGGTCCAATGCCCAAGAAACAGGGCTGGAACCACTTTTTTAAGCTTGAGCTTCTACAATGAATTCTACTGAGATTAATAACATTCTGCAGCCCCAGCTGGATTGCTGCTCAAGGCAATCTTAAAATTTATTATTGTAGATAAAGAAGCAATTGCAAGATTTAGTAGCTGTTTTCTCAGGCAAACATGCAGATTAGATATTAACGTTCTGGATAATATTTGGGGAGAGAGGCAGAGAGAGAGACTGAGAGAGAGAGACGGGGAGAGATGCAGAGAGAGAGAGAGAGAGAAAGGGATTTATCCCACTGACAATAAGTAGAAATAGACAGATATTTTAGATTGGTTTTTCTTTTGGCTCTTTTGCATATATAATACTTGGCTGGTGTATTCTCTTTCTAGAAAGGGATGCTCTAGGATAGAGTACTGCCATGACTTACTGCAAAATCATAATCCTTCATGTGTAAAATAGGCTAGCGACAACTCACTCTTACACACTGAAGTTTTTGGCTCACTTACATATCTAGTGTCCAAAAAAATTGAACTGGAATAGAGCCTCAAGGAACAATTGCTCACCTCACATATTTTAAACAAAGATTGTTGATTCAGAAATGACATTAATTAACTCATAATCAGTGAACTCTGCAGTCAGGATCAATACGAACAGTAAAACATATATAAACTACAACCTTGCGCACTTCCGAAACGTTGATAAACACCCACAACTTCCTCAACACCCTGCTGGAAAAGTTCACTCACACAGCAACAAACACCTCTCTGGGGAGCGCAGGTTCCCACGTTTCACAAACCCCCAGCTGGAAACGAGGGCAGGCGCTTCGCTCTGCTCCTTAAATCATCAGCTTGGCAGTGTGCCAGAGAGCAGCCCCGAGCTCACACGGAACCAGGAATGAGACAAGCAGGACTCGCTGGCTTCGGTCTGCAGTTGTTTATTGTTTCTTTATCACAGTTCAGAGCCTTAGATGACAACAGGCCCTGCACACTTCAGTGACATGTGCCAAAAAGAGACAAAATGGACGATTCCAAGGATTTTTATACAAACACCTTATCCAATTGAGTTCCACAACGTACCTAACACGTATTTATGTTTTTATTTTTCTACCAATTCCTAATTATTCTTCAGTGACATTACATCTGCACTGTGACTTAGTCTAACCAATCATTTATGCTACCCAAAACTACAGAAAATGGAGTAGATGAAGAAGAAGGAAGAGGCTGAGTCAACACCCAAAAGTCCTCCATCTTGTCTTTCATCTACCTTCCATACTAAAACCCAAAATCTACTCTTTCACCCTGTGATAAACTACAATATCATCTACTATATACATTAACAAAAACTCAACTTCTCACAAAGTTCTGGAAGCTTTTTCCATGGCCAAAGACTAAAAGCTGTGCTCTCCTGAGAAATAAAACCTCTCAGGACAGGCACAGGAGATATTCCTGTGTCCTGGATTCCCATACTCATCTGCTGGCTTCACAGGGATTTCACTCATTTGAAGGGAAGGAAGGCGAATGATTTTCTTAGCATTTTATGGGAAAATTATGTGTGGAGAAACAGGCCAATGATAGCAAAAAGGATGTTCCCAAAAAAGCTGAACAGAGTTTGAAAAACGTGTTAAATGGGGCTGAACATGATTTTCTTGTGATTGTTTCTAGAAACTGATTGGGTTTTGTCTCTATTGTGTGAGTGAATAAATATTTATAAATTCATATATATGCATACCTACACTATACTGTAAACTCTGAATTTATGTTTTCTCCAGATAAGAGACAAACATATATTTCAACACTGAGATGCATAATCAAAGTTAGTGATGGTCTGAATTATGATATGTTGCCATTTTATTTTGTTAAAACTGTATCTCCACATCATTTTTTCCCCAAACTCTAAAATTTACTTTTTTTTGAAGGAGTGATTCTTTATTATTCGAAGTTTTACAAATGACTGTGGACTGTCTTATACTGAGTGCCACCAATCAGCTATAATTCAGTAAGTAAACCCCACGGTGTATGAGATTTTACCTCATATCATCTATATGGAAAAATGGTATTTTCATTACTTATTGATAACTCCATACTTTGCTGAGAGTGATGAAAAAGACAGAGCTATAAATTAGCTTTGATCAACCAAGAGGAACAGCAAGAGACAGAATGCACATTAAAGTGTCAGTGCAGATACTATTTTTCAGTTTGAAATAAATGGAAATTAACATAACTTTTCCTATGGAATGAAAGATACCTTATTGCCATGTTGGCAGAAGAACTTGATTTATATGCCCATGAATACACATGACAATTATTTACATGTGTCCTTACAATCCTTAAAGGTATCTCTCATTTCTCACTTATGTAGTATGATTCACATTGTAATCCATATGAGACAAAATTGCTCAAATTTTGCAGGTGTTGTGTCATTTGTCAACATCTGGACACTTTTTGAGGAGAAAAGCCTTTCACTAGAGGCTTGTTGGTCACTGTCTGTGCACTGCCCAATTGATGCGGCTCATTTCTGTCTTTGCTCTGTCTGAATTAGATTGATCTTCACTTCACCAGGCAGATGGGATTTGTTTGGGCTTTTGGGATTTGTTTTGCTTTCTTTTCTCTTTAATTTTCACTCTCATTTCTATACATAATTGATTTTAAACTTGTACCTTAACTGGTCCAGTAAGAACCTTTACCTTCACCACCTCTATGGACAGTGAATACTGTCCAAGTATTAAATGTGGTCTAACAATGTCAATATTTGGTACAAAGCTTTTGTTTTGCAAAGTATTCAAGGATTGTCAGTACAAAAAGGCTGTATGAGTAAGGAGCCATAACAGCTATTTGAGTCATAGATACCGAAGTGAAATCGTATGGTTTTCTTAAACAGTATTTCTAAAGACGTACAAGTATTTATTAAAAAAGAAAACCAATCTCCATATCTCCAATCTATTGAGACTCCATATCTCCAATCGATTGAGCTGGAAATATATTACAGCTAATAAGAATTATTTAATTGCTTTTAAAGCCACATGTCTTTGTTCAGATTATATAAGGAAGTGAGATTCCCCATTACCATAAGTAACAAAACCTGGATTTATTCCACAGTACCTATTCTGGTATAAATTTGCATTGTCAAGCTCTGAAATTCCGGTACAGAATTATAACAAAATATATTCACTGGGTAATGGAAGAAGAGCTAAACAGAAAGTTGGGGCAGAAAAAAGTAAAATTAAATAGAGGAAGGAGATCAGAGTTATAAAAACACTGTCAAACCAAGTCACAGACTGTTAGTTGCTTTCTCCTAAAGAATTGCTAAAACAGCCAATTACTCCAGTAGATGAATATTAATTCATAAAAATCTACCACATTCAAGGCTATTAGCTGCCTAATAAGATCTGTCAGACAAATATTAAGGTTGAATACAATCAAACCACACTAAAGGAAAGCATTCAGCATCATGGTGTGGGTTCCTCAGTCAAGTTAAATACAGTTTCCATGTGCAACTCACTGCCTAAGATAGGTCTAAATAACTCCAAGTTTTACAGTACTGACTATATTTACCCCCTGAATATCCCACCATTGTAACCAAATGGCTTCAGGTAGGCCATGTAGACTGGAATATTTCACATCCCTCTGAGAGGTGTGACTTAGAGACAGGTAACAGAGGAGAAAATTAAGGCTAAGAGAAATGTAAAGAAACGTGAATGCAAGGATCACATTAACAGAGTCAAATTATAATTAATTATTAATTAAATTAATAAATAAATTTACTTATTCATTTTAATAAATAAATTTAATAAATTATAATTAAATAATTATTTCTAAATGGTAAATGCTCCTCAGAAGAAAGGCAAAGTGTATGCTACAAATATACAAAGGGATTATTCCAATAACAGAGAGAATGGATGTGCTTTTTACGGGCTCAGTCTGAGTTCTCTTATCTGAATGATATCCATTAGCTGAAAATGGTACACAGTTTTTATTAAAGGTCTTTGGCATGGAGATATAAGGTAAATGAGGCAAATAAGGTAAATAAGTATCTTAATGTCTGTCCATTTGTCTGTGCCATCTTTTCATTTACAGATGCAATGTTGCCTACAGGAATACCTACTGGACTTTCAGGTGCATGCTCTGCAGCTTCTCCAGAGGTAAACCTGAATGCTTCCAGAAGAGATTAGGAGACACTGATAATGCCATCAGGCAGTAAGCCCTATTCTTCATTTTGTCTTTGCATCTTGAAGGAAAGCATTCCTTGTTCACTTCAAAAACAGTTTGTCTATTTTATTTTTCCTATTCAGATGGCAAACTGGAAAAAGCAGTCAGTCATTCATAGTTTCACCACAAAAAGAACAGTCAGTTTAAACCATATTCAGTCAAACTTACCTGTAAAGTAAATTGAACACTGCTCTCTGCAAAGCATAACTATTTCTAAAGGGCATAGGTTGAATTTATAAGAACGTTTTTTCAAGACGGACTTTTTTTTGTTTGCTAGCACTTTGAAAACTTCACTATAGAGAAGACAGTTTCTTTAATTTCCTCTTCCAATCCAAAGAATATTATTTATTGTATTGACCACAAGAGGACTTCTGTAGTTTCTCTTAGCTCTACAGTGGTGTTGAACAAAATTGAAAAATTCCTTCCACTTTCATAACACCCTTCAAAGTCAGACATTGCAGCAAGCAGATTCTATTCCTCATCGCAGTCTCTGATTATTTGAAAACTAGTGACTTCTGTGCTATATCTATTTTTATGTCCTTTATATATAAGTTTAGTTCTGTCACCTTGAGCATGTTTAATATTGGAAAAGATTCTATGCCATACCATTTGAGCAGCTTGTAAAATATAGCATCTTTAATCATGCACAGAGAGCAGACACATAATCTGTTTTATCTGGCTTTCAGCTCTAAGCTCTTTCACAGGAAAAGGTAATTTTTTTAGCTAAAAAATATCAAACATCACTAGAATCATATACAATGTACCAATTTTTGGCTAGTCAAAAAATGTCACTAGTATGCTTCTCATGTGGAAGTTATCTGTCAGTCTATGTATTTGCAGAGGCAAAGGCTGCAGAATTAGACTGCTGTTGTAACAGCTTACAAGATATCTTTTTTTTAATTCATATGTTAAGTTTGGAACAAATGGAATCAAAAGCTTTACTTTATCACAAAATAATACAGACCCCTAACACACAAAAAAAAAAATCCAAAACACACGTAGATACATTCACTCATTTTCATGTTCCCTTAGTCAAAAAATACTTCATAGCTTATATATTGAAATCTACTGAGCGGTTTCCACATTATATGCATTTTTAGTAAAGCTATTTACTCAAGAAAATACCCGATATATTTTTTATGCTGTTTCAAACTTTCCTTTCATGCACCTTACAAATTCTTATTAATCTCTAAGTTACACATAAATCACTTGAAGTAAGCAGTATAAGCGTATCACATTTAAACCATTATTTTTCGTTTGGTTTTATTGGCCTTGCTCAGGGACTGCACCCTTTTAAATCATGTTGTGCAGGAATTTCCAGTTTATATTTCAGGTATGGCTAAATGGAATACGACAGTAACAATTTACCTTTGAATGTTGCTTCAACAGTATTTCAGTCCTGATTCTGAAAGTCCATTTCACTGTGAAATTTGACAATTATTCAATTCCTCTACAAACAGGACCCTTTTTGCAACAAAGCCACAGTCAGTACCAAAGAGGATGAAGTATTATGCCAATTCTTGATAAAGTTAGGAATGCCAGCATCTGAATAAAAGTCTGATGCTATTGAAATAATCTACTGTATTCCACATGACCATTTTTGTAGAAATTTTGGAAACTATTATCTGCCTAGTAGAAAGTTCATCTGCTTGTATACAACAGATCAGGCTCATACTGAATCCCTTTGTTCAGCCATAATGTACCTTCAGTAGTAATTAAAACTGAAATTAATGAGCAAATACAAATATACACTAAATTGGGGGAAGCCCAATCCTTGGTCTTAGTGTAATAAACAGGTGCTTGTAAACATTGCTACTAGTACTCAAAAAAAAATGCAATAAAAGAATATTGGTAAGTGTGTGTAAGAAGCGATATCTCTGCTCGAATGTAAAATATTGCATATGAGTTTTTCTTCTACCCTTGGGATTTCACAGCTGATTTATTTGGGCCACGTATTTGGCAAACAACAGTGAGATCAAGAAATAAGTAGCTGAAAAAGACCATCACATGAACCCACTTGGCTATGAAGTCTAATCATAATAACTGCATAAATAAAACTTAGATTTTCCCGCTTGATGGCAAGTGGGGACTGAAATAAGGAGTTTGGTGACCTCCAGACTTTCACACTGATGAGCTGCAGGTTAGTAAGGTAATCTCTGGGCAATTATGGAATTAGTTGTTAACATGTCATGCATATTATCATACAAAAAAGCCCAGAGTTGACCAAACAGGCTGCAGTCTGTCTCCCTGCTCGCTGAAAGAGCGCTACTTGTGCAGGACACTGCTTGCCATGATTAGATCCCCAACAGCTTTGCTCGATGTCACACGGACTGCAGTTCCACAGGGGGGTCACCACACTAGGCTGACTGATGTCACTGAGTAACTTAGACCTGAACTAGTCTTACTTTGCAACCAGAAACAGGAAAAACAAAAAAAAAATAAAAAACCTAAAAAAAAAAAAAAAAACTAAAAAAAAAAAACCCAAAAAAAAAAACTCTGAAGCTCCAGTCTTGGAATGTTTTGCATTCAGGCTCTTCTTTCCATGAGATGCCATTAGTGTAGGCAGAGTGAAGCCCAAGGANAAAAAAAAAAAACACAAAAAACAAACCAACCAACCCTGCATCTAGGTTCCATGAAAAATTGCAGTATTCTGAGAATTTTCTAGGTGGCAGACTGAAATTCAATTACTATATCACCAGAATTTCATGCAAGTCTTTTTCTATCTGTTTCTACTACTGTTACATTCTGAGTTTCTTGGAATATATATTTTACTCTAGATTTTTTAAAATCTTGTTCAATGATTGAGAGTTCATTCATGCAACCAAATCCTTGCAGGGTTTTAATCATGATTTTACACTTGACTGATTTAACTCAGTTGTGAAAGGGCATTGTAGAAGTCTCAAGTACTCATACACAGTTGCTTTTGAAAATTTAGTTCCAGGAAATGTGTGGTATTTTTAATCTCTATTTTTAAAACCATAGTTCAGTTTCATTGGGACACTCCCAAACTGTGATACAAATCTCTACTGAACTATTTTAATGAATATGCTTTCTGCTTTCTCTCCCAATTACCAATACTATAAGTTCAAAAACTGAGGATTAGAATGAGAGCGAGCATTCTTCATGCAGCTGTCACATCTCTTTTGCAGCAGAATGCCATTACACCCAGTCCAATGCTTTGCAGAGATATCTAGGCAGGCACAAGTGCCAAAAGTAGTATAACTATGTTATTGCAATACTCCAACTAATATAACTAGATTACTTCCAGTACAGTGCCACAAAGTACAATTACACGTTACATAAATATATTAAAGTTTAGTATGCAAAGAAAATTCCAGTTAATCTAAAATAAACATCATTTTTCTAATAACATTGACTAGTTCAAGGATTTCATGCATGGACTATATAGTTCCTGATATCCTTCAAGACTGAAAATTAAGTTTCTAATAATATCAGCTCAAAAATTTTCCCCTATTCAGTGTGAATTAGCCTGTACAAGGGACAATTTAAAGCTGGCCCAGGGCCATCAACATATACCACAGTCACTTCTGAAGCATGAACTAAAGTAATTGTTATAGTTTTGTGAGATCTAATTTTCTTTGCATTCTCACTTTCAGTAATTCATTGCCTTCAGCCTGCAGAAAAGAGACATCCACGTTCATGTTAAAGATACTGCAGCTAACTGACCAAAGGATATGTGTATTTTACTTCAAATACATGTTCACCAAACTTTGTGTAGAACCAAAGAAGAGTACAACAGTCTATGCTAAATGTAATAAAAAAAACAGAATTCTTACTGAAGTCTGAGGGAGGTTAGCCCAAAATAAAGCAGTCATTGTTTCATGTTGTGATCCTGGAGTTATAAAGATGGAACTAAGACAAGTGTTCCTAATCTTCAGGAAAAAAAAAAATCATATACGATAGATTCACTGGGTAGGAATTTTAGAGGTTTTTATGGCAGAAAAGAGGGAAAATACTGTTAAAAGTTTATTTTCTTAATATTCTCATATATGTGAAGTAATGATAGAAATTCTTACATCCCAGATCTTGGCAGCAGCACTTGCAGCGCTTGTTTTCTAATGTAAGCTGAATAGGAACTACAAATTGTAAGTTCAATATCTTTGTATCACAAAACCACCCAAAATAACAAAAAACCATTCATCTATACTACTGTCTTTGGTCCTTTGAAATGTAAAAACTTTTTTGGGTCATAAAGTTGCCCATTATCTATGCAAAACTTAAAGAAAGGTGATTATTATCCTAAATTGGTTGAGACACTGTTAAAAATAAATTTTCTGGCTAAGAAAATTCAAATTGGAAAAAAAAGCCATTTAGAGCAGGCTAACCTGGTTAGCCTCATATTATACTCTGTCTAACCAAATAAACTTCAAATTTATGTAATCCATGGGGTATATTCTTCTCCACATAAGCTCTCTGTTAAAAGTTTCTGTGATCACACTTATTTATCTCATTTAAAGAACTAAAAGATTCCAGGTGGCAACTCAGCATCCTGCAACTGCTCAGTAACTCACCCCAAAGGAATGGGGAGAGAATCAGAAGAGTAAGAGGGAGAAAGCTTGAGATAAAGACAGTTTACTAGGTAAAGCAAAAGATGTGGAGGGAAAGCAAAACCAGGAATTAATTCACAGCTTCTGATGGGCAGGCAGATGTTCAGCCATTCCCAGGAAAGCACAGCTTCATCATGGGTATCAGACTTGGGAAGAAAAGCACCACTGCTCAGAACATCCCCTGCTTCCTTATTCTTCTTCTCCTCCCAGGTTTATACACTGAACATGAAGCCATATGATCTGGAACATCCTTTGGGTCAGTTGGAGTCAGCTGTCCCAGCTGAGTGTCCTCCCAGTGCTTCCCCCACAGCCTTCTCAGGGGGTGGGGTGAGAAGCAGAAAGGGCCCTGATGCAATAAGCACTGCTCAACTATGATGAAAACTTCCCTGTTTAAAGCAAAAATCCAAAACATTGCCCCATGCAGCTACTCCGAAGAAAATTAATTTACCACAGCTGAAACAAGCACGTTCTCCACCCCTGTTCCATACCATTTATATCATGCTCAGATCCAACAACCCTCCCTCACCACCTGAGCCTGGAATGTTAATGGTTAATACACAGAGCAATCAGCCATTTGCAAAGGCAGTGGGTGACTAGGCAGGGACAGCCCAGCTGCAGAGGGATGCACACCCACCTCTGGAGGCCACAAGCTGGGTGTTGAACAAGAGAAGGGAAGAGGCCAATAAGAAGCAGAACCGGCAAGGTGGGGTAGTGTATTTTATTATGCCAATGTTCTCACATGGTACCCTGGGTGTGAAAAATTCCCTCCAAAGAAGCACCAGGACATTCACTCATAAACCTGAAGATATTCAGCCCTTCTTCTCATCCTTTGACAGAATACGCAGAGATCATTCCCCTAGGCTGTGGGCCAACCCTGTAAAATGTCTGTAAAACATCCACCAGTGTCTACACAATGACAGCAGAGCTCATTTAGTCCAGGACTTAGGGCTCCATCTGTTCAGGTGATCACTGGGGACAGGATGGGGACCTAAGGCAGCTCAGGTCAGGCCACTGGTGCACTTGCACTGCTCCTTGTAAGGGCTCCATGGGTTCATATGCCCCTGTTATTACAGTTCCTGTATTACACAACTCACTTCTGTACTCAGATGCTGATGCCATGACTTGACAGAGTTCGTCTCACATAGTAATTCTTGTCTTGTCTCGAAAAATTCATAAAAGCAATGAGAAGAGGTTAGCAAATGCTGTTATAAGGTACAAATCTGACCTTAGGCACAGAAAGGGCCACAGCTAGAGTGACTAAACTAGAATATATAGTCTACATACACTACAGAGAGGTATTTTTGTGAAGCTATTTCTTATGTTTATCAAAGCAGTAATACTGCAAACGCAGTCAAATAACTACAGCAACATGTATAAGGAGAATTAATAACTCTAAGCATCAAAATACTATGATTAATATAATGTGATAAATTAATACTACCATAACAACCAAGAATTTTATGCATTTAATGCTGCAACAATACAGAGCTGCTTATTCACATTCATGTGTTTTTTAACCTACAGTCTTTACAATAAAAGGTATTTGTTCCTTCACAGTGTAAACTTTCACAGTTTAAAATGCACTGGTTTCTATGTTCATGCATAAACACAGTACAACTAAAGTAAAGTTACAGCAGATGCTTTGTATTTGTCTTGTGTTTGTTTCAGTATCTTTGACTACTTCATGTAAATCATCTTTGCTCTTAGTGAACAGAGACAATCTGAAGCAGTGTTAGGTTTTCCTGAAAAGAATTGGGGAGTGAGGGACATTAAAAACAAGCATACACACAAACATGCAAGCCCTCAGCAAGTGCTAGCTTTACCATCACCATATTAAAATAGCCAGAATATATTTTAAAGCTAAAAAGAAAACAAAAAAACAAAACTATACCAGCAGAAGGAGATAATACGAGTCAGTGGAGCAGTAAACACAAAACTATTTGACAAAGCCACTCTCAGTGAAGGACCACCTACTCTTGGGGGTAGGTGTGACAAGGAAATGTTGCAGACATTTGATAGTTTTTTATATATATTTTGGTACGGGAGACGTGTATGGGAGGTGCAAACAAAAGAAGGTTAACCTGAACCACATCAATATTGAAACTGATGCTTACAAACTGCTTGTTTCTGGCACATGTGACTCACAACTAATTGCAACAGCAATTAGACACTGTCTAGTGGAAAGTACTGGTACCAACAATATCATCAAACTCTTTACCCCTTCTTGCCTTTACAGCCCAGTTAACTGGCTTTCAAAATCAAATCCTTCAAATAAACGTGAAGATGACAAGAATAAGACTAAAAATATTTTGAGGGGAATGAGATTTTTAAACCAGGATTTTAAACCTCAACTGTGCAAGGAATGAGGGACTCCAGGCTGAGGAATTAATTTTGATTGAGTTAGGTGATACAACACTGAGTAGACCTTTCTTTCTTGCAATGTAAAAAAACAACATATGAGCAACTTGTGACCTTTTTATTTTTCTATAAACATTCATAGGTAATTTTTTTATAAACAAAAAGCTTTCCCCAAACAACTTTGTGGTGGAAACATAGTAATTGACCCCTGTTTAATTTCTGAGAGAAAACCACAACCAAACTGACATTAATATCCCTTATGAGTCCACAGAGAACTGTGAAGTACTGAGTTCACAGCTATTGTGGGTAAAATCCTATGCTCTGGGGAAAGGTCCCACCAATACTTTTATTCTTGTGCAGAGAGCAAGGCACAGTTTCTACATTCAATAATTTCCCCTGCAGGGGAGGAAGAGAAGATAGCTGAAAGGTACTATTTACCCTAAAAAAAAAATCATTACTTATTGTCTTTCATATGATTGTTTCCTGTAGTTACAGCAAAATACTATATTTATCCTAGTGACATGGTATTTTGCCATTATATATATTGAAGAGCCTCAGTAACTTGAGTGTAGGAAGAAAGAATGTTTAATGATTTTTTCTGTGCTCTCTAATTGATGTGCAACACCATATGGATTCATTCTTATCAGGCTTTACCTGGCTAGTAGAGATCAGAGACAGGCCAATTAACTTCCAGATTTTGGACTAATAAAGATTTTAAGGTAGACAACAACATCAGATTTCAAAGGTCAGGAAAACAGCTGGTCATTCCAGGCCACTGAATGCAGTGTCCATTGCAGTGTGCTGCAGGTATGTTGTGCCTAACATTAAAAATATTTATGGTCTATTATTGGAGTTGAGATATGACTGTCTTGGTTAAAGATTAGGTTTAAGATGATCATTTTAGGAATCCATAATGGTTTTCCTAAAATTTCAGTTAATGTCAGTTTATCATTGGTTCTGCCAGTACCCAAGTTGATGGATAAGGAAGACATGTAAACCTGTTTCTCTATTTTCGATTATTTTAATTAAAAGGTAGGGTTTCTTCCATTACATTCATTGAAAAACAACACACATACTAGCAATAGGAAACCTTCAAATACTTTTAAAATAAATTAATTATTTATTATTATTTTAATATTAACCTTTAATATCTTTTAAGTAGCACAAGAAAAAAATCCTATCTATGGAAAACAGTTTTGAGAATATAAGGACATTCTAAACACCTAGATATCACTGTAGACCTCTCCCCTGGCAGAGGGAGGGGGAAGTTTTACTGTTAATGCTCTAAAGACTGAATATAGTGATAAACAATAAGTAAACCCCTGTTTTTACCCAGATTTGACAGCTTTGGTGGCTTCCCAAGTCATCTGCAATGCAGTACATCTGCTTCTAAAGGAAGCTTCTCTTTTGATAGTATTTTCTGGAATTTTGCTGAAAGCAAACTACCTCTGAGGTATGATCCAATGGAAAATAATGAAAATCAACACACTGAATTCTCTATTGTCTTGTACATTATAATTCCTTGGCTTTGAATGGTGTCTTCAGCTTTATTTTAATAGAAACAGAGAATAGAAGTAAATTGATTCTATTCTAACACTTTAGGCCCACTTTGCTTTTCATTTACACCAATGCAATCAGGAGTAGAGATCTAAATCTGAAACTCATAAAGGTTAAATCAACTTCCCTTCAAAATTAAGCTAGCTTAATGTTACCTTCTCAGAGTTTTATCACTTTCATTCAGAGAAACTCAGCTTGTGGCATTAATTGCTTTGAAACATAAGGAATAAAAATAGTGCTATTTTTCTTTTCACTCTGATTACAGCAAAGCAGAGATGCTTGAATGACTGATTAATGTGCTGCTCCAATAGTTTTTTAGCAGTTCAGAGTGAGGCATCTCTGTTTCGTGAACCCTGCAACCATGGTACTATGTCAAAGCTAATGAACCAGATGAACTGCAGCTTAGATGAGGTATGGCATCTTCATAAAAAAAATACAGTTACGAGATGGTTTATCCAAAGCTGACTAGATACTTACTCCAATCACCTTTCACCGCTACAAAGGAAAATCTTTATTAGTGTAGGAGAAGTTTCACAAGAATAGTGCATGAATCACTGTACCACTGTACTGTTCTATAGCTATCAAATTTCCTTTTTCATCTTTATAAATAGATGTTGCCTTTTCAAATTCAAAATTCATATAAAAATATAACAGGCTAATTTGAATTTTTGTAAATTACAGCTCAAATGTCTCTGATCTTCTGTTAATGTTCATAGTAATAATTCCTTCAAAAAAAGATGTTTAAACTTCTGCACAATCACCAGATAAACTGACGTATCTACAATTTTATTTCAGAACCACAGGCACTGCACTTCCTTAGTTTTAAATTTGACCTAAAACTGCTCTTACTCATCTTCAGGTTTATGTAGAAGCCTTTTATAGTTTTAGAGCATCAATTCATGTTTATGTAGCCTAAAACTACAAGAGGTTACTTGATTTTCATCTCAGCTTTTATTCTAAAAGCTTTCCTAAAGTTTTAATTTATTCAGTAGAGCATCCCTTAGCCCTCTCCTACCTTTTTTTTCCCCTTTCGTTTCTTTGGAATGTAAGTTTGGGTAAGTTTCTTTGTTATACAAATATATAATTACACAGTGAGAAATCTCTTTTAATCATATATGTAACTGGAGCTTTATTAATACACTTTATATTATTTCCCTCCAGGCTCAACATTTGTTCTAAAATTCACTAGATGATAAATGCAGGAAAATATGGACAACAAAATGAATTTTGTTTAAAACAATAAAAAAATTTTATAATTCTTTAGAGAGCAAAAAAAAAAAAATGGCTAAGAAAATGTGTGAAAATAAGCCTTGTAAACCACATCATTTATGACAAATAACTTAATTTAAAAACTAGTTGACAAGTCCCAGCAAGGGTCAAATAAAAAGGACTTAACATCTGAAGCAAAGACCAAGCTGTGGTCTGTCTTGTCCAAACAGATATTGAACCCATTTGCCTAAGTTAATGAAATCTAAATGGCAGCTATATGATAACTGATACCTCAGGTGAACGGGCATCCAAGCTGAGTGACTCTCACTGAACATATTCCTACTGACTCCTAGTAGTAGACAGACAGGTACATAAGTAATGTTTCAAGAACAAGTGAGGTCAGCAAAAAAAGGTAAAAATAGCATCATGAAAGCATAAATGTTCTTATGAACACTTATTAAAAAAAGCAATGAAAATAGCCTCCCCATAGCTCTTCCTGGAAAAAAAAAAATAATTTCCCTTTAGTTGTGGTCACCTCTTTCAATTATGTTTTCTAAATGTGGTCAGAATCCACCCAGGTCAGGAACAAAGTAGGAAGGAAAAAAAGGCAAGACTGAGGACAAGACACAATGTACTTTGAAAGTGGCCATCCAGGACACAAGCTACCCACAGTGCACAACAAAGGTCTGCTCAGGCCACAGAGAGACAGGGAGGGAGACCTGCACTCCCAGAGCATCTCTAGGACAGGGACCAGTGGCCCCAGGCTGGGCTGAAATGGGTGACAGGGCCACGAGCATTGTGTGGACTAGTCAGGACTGCAGAGGATTGGTGGTGCCCTCAGAACCCTGAGAAAAGAAAAAAAGGACATGCTGAGACCAGAGCATCTTATCTGCAATCAGAGATGTTTGGAAACAAAATGAATGATGGAAATGTCTGTAGCAGGAAAAAGAGCTGCAGGGAATATAACCTTAGCAACACCAAGAGCAATTTAATTTTTCATCAGGCAGACACATTGAGCTGGCCATTACACTGATTCAAAGAACAAAATTGTGATTTATCTTCCAGCAGCAAGGATATTTCATGTGAATCTAAGACTGGAAATTATTTTTAAGGGAAGTCCACAGCATGTATGAAGTGTCCTTCATGTCAAGACAGATGATGCTGCTTTATTTGCCAGTGAAATGATTCAAGGGCAATAATGCTGAGCATGCTATCAAGAGAAGGGGGTGGAGAGTATTTCAACAATCTGAGTTGAATTTTTCAAACCCATAGAGAAGATGATAAAAGATGGCAAGATTCTAAAGATCACTAGGCAAAAGAATAAAAATTCTGTAGACCCGTATTCTGTAATTCCTGTATCAGGAATTTAGACTGCAGAGTCACTGGTAAAAACATTGTGTGTTTTAATCTTGAGTAGATCAAGATCAACACAACCACCCTTGAGCCTATCAGATCTCCCATGGGCTCCTAACAGGATTTTTTCCATTCTGTTCCTTTAAATTAGGACCACACCATCTTTTCATGGCATGGCTTCACTTTATAGTGATTGTCTCTTTTTCCTACGAGAACTGCCTCTGGAAAACCTAAGCCCTTTCTCTGGCTGTTGACTACCATGGAAATAAACAGTAGGGCCCAGATCTTTTTGAGATGATTTCAGATCAACACAGAACTAGTAAAAATGATACAATTTTAGTGTGGGGTTTTTTTCTTATTAGCTATGTCAATACCTTCTGCAGCATAGCTCTGTGATCCTGACTAACAATGCCTTTGGATGGATTCATTACAGTAGAAAAAATGCATTCACTCACTTTCCCAACTGACCTGGTGCCTTGCTTTTGTCTCACCTGACTCACTGCGACATGCTTGAGGATCACCCATTTAGAAACTGGTGGCATACAAAATTTCAGGTAAAAGGCATCTTTGAATGTTGATAAAAGAGGTTTTTGACAATGCACATGACACCTTTAACTTGGCTTCTACAACTAACTTGATCACTTCAGAAGCTCTTCCTTATCAATTAAAAATGAAAAAATGCAATCTAGCTGTACAGCATCAAAGTATGAGCAGAAGTGTTCAATCTGCCTCTCCTAACGACAGTTTTTGAATGACAAAGCTATCTGGCCCAATTCTGTGCCTCGGTTGTGTCACTTGTGAGGCAGGAAGTTGTGCTCTGGCATTCATTTCTGCCTAGCAGGGAGGGCTGGATGGGTTTTTCCCCAGGAGGTTAATATTAGATTCTGTGGAGTTCTTTTCAGAGGCAAAGAGTTTGCATCCTAGTCTCTTTTAGGGGGGAGAAAAAAAAGGAAAATTTAAAAAAA
>VXBQ01007960.1:514336-552155 GCA_013400175.1 Phainopepla nitens | reverse complement strand
AAAAAAAAAAAAAAAAAAAAGGAAGTTGTACCGGATAGAGTGAAACCCAGTCTGTGTAGAGAAGTTGTAAAGGAATAGTTCTGCTCATGCTCCTTACAAAGGATAAAGATGTTTCAGCTCATAGGAGCCTAGAGGTAGCCTATCTATTGTTTGGATAAGTGTAGCCAAAACACTCATTGGCACATATAGAAATTACTCATATGGTGTGGAATATGCACAGCAGAGATACATGTAAGTGCATCATTTGCGAAATCATGTAATGATGCTTCAGATTTTCAACTCAAGACAGTTATATGCCAATCAAGGAGTGAATAATTGCACTCCAAAGCCCTGAATGAGTCTCATTAGATCCAGGACATTATATACATAATCACACACTCAACTATTCTATCAAAAATCTGACAAATTAGGGTTGATATTTCCCTACTGGAAAACAGCAAATAAAGCAGCTGGCTCATATCTTCTCAGCAGGTCACATAAAACAGAAATTTGCATTGTATTCTTTGCCTCTCAGAGATAAAGGAGAAAAAAAATCCAGTCCATAAAGATAGCAAAAGAGCTCAGCAAGTGACTTACTCTGTAATCCCAGTAACAATTTTCTCCCTTCTGCACCAGCTTACTTTACATAGATTGTTTTCCTGGTGGACTTTTAATATAAAAAGAATCAAAACCAACTGTTTGAGTGCAAAATGTTCTGAATGTGCTAATATCAAAACTTGGTTGTAACTACACTAAAACCTTTGTGCAAACCAGTAATAAAGCTGGTTTTGTTTACCCTTTTCATGGATCAGCAGTAGCTGTGCATAAGAATGAAACAATGCTTAGATATTAAGTTTCCTTTTCTTCAGTAGAATTACAGAGACAGTACCAGGAATAACAATTCACATTTATGCTTGAAGAGTGAAAAGCATAAAATATGAGAGTACTATAATGAAGAAAAAGAGAAGCAAGCAAAGCCTGTCAGAAGGAGCAGGTAGATAAAATTCAAGCTATGGTAAAGTGGGCAGAGATAGAGGGGTTCTAGGTATAGAGGAGCACTGTTATTATTTCATTCAGATATATTCACATGTCTAAAAGTATCTCTTGGTCAATTTTTATCTCATTTTAGGGATCAGGCACACACCACAGTTTTTAGTTTATGCTTTCTGGGTTTCCACTTCATTTTTAGTTTCTTCACTATTACTACTCCTCAGCTGAACTCATGTTCTTCATATTTAATCAGATTTCACTTAGCATCCATCACTTGTAATTTCAAATTACATGGCTAGCTTGTAATGCAAGTCGTTTTTTTTTTTTTAATTGGGAAAAAAAAATGAATTCTGAAATGGAGTTATGCCCAGAGCAAAAGAGCACAAGACCACTTCAAATCTGTAAGGGTTCAATTATCACCTGCTGAGCCACAGAGCTTGCATTTGCCTAATTTAGTGTCACTTATTTCAAGTAACGTGAGGAGGAGGGGAATGTGTCCTTTGTGTGATTGGGCTTAAACAGGAACAACTAAGGGATGTTTCTTGCTCATTATTGTCTCCAGTAATTAAAAGGATACGACTAAACCAGCCTGCCCCATCTTCTCCCCCACAACCCACTCCCATCCTTTTATTTTTTAAGAAATCCATATTTCATTCAGGTGTGTCCTCCATGTAAGCATAGAGCACAGTAACACACTTATTCAGTAATCTGGTTAACTCCTGAAATAACTGAAGCTCAATACCTCTTGGGTAACTAGGGTACCTTAAAAATAGATAACATACATAAATTGCATACATTGCTCTTTGAGATTTGGCCTTTCTTTCAAAGGCAACAATTGAAGTCAACAGCTTGGGGCTCAGGACAGAGTTAGTGCAAAGTGGAACACTCCTTCTAAAATCTGGAACAGGTGAAATTAAGGTCATAGCCTTATTTAGTAGACCAAGTACAACATCTTCTCCTGATTAATCTAAGTTTAAGCACCTCATTAACAAAGCTATTCCCTCGGGACTTCTGCAAAGAACTACAGAGGACAATTTAGCTGAAGAAGCTTGCTGATACAAAAGTCACACAACCAGAAATGTAGAATTATGAAAGGTAATAAGCAGAAATGCGAAGGAGAGCTTTCCCTCAAAAAGGAAACTTATTTGTTAGGAGTTGGCACATCCAGTAACCCAGTAGAGGCCAGGCTGCCACAGCCTCATCTCCACAGCTCCAGCAAGTAGCAAGGCTGAATTCCTAATAGACATACACACAGAATAATTTAGGTTGGAAAAAACTTTAAGATTATCGAATCCAGCAGTAAAAAAATGTATGCACAAGCACAGCCAGTGCACAGGTCACTACAGACACACTCAGTCAGCACTAGCAACCTCATCCTGTTACTTTTTCTGGCTGATCAGGATAAAATCCCATTAGAGTAGGAATACTTCAAGTAGCTAACCAATGACACATAACCTATCCTGGAGCCCTGGTTTTCCCAGTTAGAGGTACCTGGACCTGTGAGCCTGAGGATGCAGCCCCACTCCACATGCTGGTACTCAGGTCTACACACACAGGTACACACACTATGCACCTGCTCTTACACACTGTAAGGCCCAGAACTCGGTCGAGGAGTCTCTTAAACAAGCTTACTTTTTGTTAATGTGTCTTGAGACAGAAGCAAGGGAGAAATACCAAAAATATATTCCTCAAGAGAAAACAACAGAAATTTTACCGGCAAACTTCAGAAAATAGGGGAACTCCAGCAAAAGTTTGGAGCCATGTTCAATCAACACAAAACATTTCACAAAGGGTTAACTTAGCCCATTCATTTTAAGCATAATCCAAGCCCATCCGATTTTAAGTTACTCAGACTTCAAGAAGAGGGAATTAGAAGAAGAGAGAGCAATATAGAAAAGAACAAAGGCACCTACCACTCCTGGTTCCATCACTGTGTCAGATGAGGCAAATTTTAAGAGGAGGTATGGTCAAGACACACAACTCATGCTTTGCCTAAATACCCTTTGGCCTTCCTGGGCCCTTCCCCCAGGTGGGGCTTTCAGTCAGCTGACCACTCAGGAGCTGGTTAGGGGCTCCAGGGACAGGTGTGGAGCATGGCCTCTGGTGTTCCAGGGATTTGCAAAGTTGGCATAGAGGCCCCAGGGAGCAGTGGGATGTTTAGGGCAGTGCATTTCTTCACCAAAGGCAACACCCAAACTTTGCCTTCCCCCACACAAGCTCATGAAATGTTTTGAGACAGTCATCTCCTCCAGTCTCTCACAGACACCCAACAGATTGTCTGGGTGGCCCTTGGGTCCTCCAGTTCCTCAGCTGCCTTGCACAGAGAGACAGAAATGCCCCTGGGTAGCTGGTCCAGATTCATAAACTTACCAGAAGTCAATCCCCAAGGACCATGGACTCTCCAGTTGCTGGTCTGAACCTCCTTGTTCCTCCAGTAGTGGACTCAAGACCCTTTGACCTCTCCACCTTCTGGCCTGGACTTGTGGTACCTGCAACACTTGGCTCCAAAATCCTCTTCCCCATTTGCTAGTTAGACTAGCTGGATGGAGGCTGTGATCACACCCTGGTGTGCCTACCCACACAAGCTGCATGAACTCTGGAGTCTCCAGGTGCTGGCACTCAGGGCTGTGACCAATGGCCCCAATCCCATTGCTGGCACTTGGACATCTATACACACACAGGCACACAGAACAGAGTCCTGTTACCAGAAAATCAGCTAGAAATGGCATTAAATGAGAAGACATAACAGTCTGGAGGGATCAGTGCAGAACACAGCCACACAGGTGTACTGACTTGCAATCTGCTTCCATGCAATCAACCCCTTTTATCATCTTTTTCCCTTTCTTTTTCCCTTACATTTTCTTTTCAAACCATCTTGATCTCTTCCTTTTCCCACCTTTCATGCTTCCCCTAAACACCCCATAACAAATCTCCTACAATTCCAAGATGTTTTTTCCCACACCCCGTAGTCAGTGCCATATCTCTATCCAAAAAGGTGACCCAGAGAGGTTTTCTGATAACTCCTCCTCATGGGTATCACCCTAGGCCTTGGGATTGAAGCTCCCCTGGAACAGCCCTGGCAGGAGGAGGTGGGGCAGGGCCTGTGCAATTAGGGTTTCCCAACCAGCTGTGCTCCCCTGCGCTCTTGGTGATGAGCCTTTAATCACCTTTCCTAATTTTCACATCAAAGGTCTTAGCTTGAGATTAAAACCAGATGTGCCAAAGGTGTCTGCAGATTACCCAAATTCAGACAGCGTTATGCATATTTCAAAATGCTGTTAGGACAACACAGGCAGGTTTTTTTTCTTTTGGATATTCAGGATGTCTTAATCACATTTTCTCAGCTGTTGATCTTCATCTGTAAGGTGAAGCTTCACAGATTTTTCTGAAGAATTCAGCTATGAACAGTATCAAACTATAGTCAAAAGCCAGGAGATTCCATTCTAGTCTATATTAAAAGATCGTTTTTCAAGCAGTATCTTCTGTTTCAAATTAATTAAATGTGAATTGATTTGTTCAATTACATTTGATTAACTATGTGGCATATGATTGATGAAGTAATCATTTTAACAAAGTGTATGTTACGAAGTAATGAAATAATTTATAATTGTGGTCTATTAGAAACTTGTAGGAATTAGAAATTGTAGGAATAAAAACACTCAATCTAGAAGTTTGACATGATCAGCTCACAAAAAAGGGTAAGACAGTACAATTTCTCTCGTACAGAATATAAATAAAATCCTTCAGTACTTTTTAATCATATAAGAAAAATCTGTACTCAATACTTACACAGATTTATGCTTACAGAGGAAACACATTATTGAAAATATTTGTTTATTAATTTTAGCTTACAGTAGAATATATTCAGAAATCTTTAAAAAGAAGATGCAAGGGATTAGGAGGCAGGCAGGCATAATTTCAGAAGGGGGCTTTTTACAATGTCAGTCACTCTTTATGATGAATTATTGAATGAACTTGGAAATAGGAATACCAGTGTAACAAAGAAAAGAGGTTAGTTACAATAACCCTTTCTCTTCTTGAAATTAATGAAGTCTAGATCTTGAAAACTTGGGGGAAAGAACTTTATGCACTGTCTCATCTAGCCTACATACTGGTGTAGAAGGAAAAAAAAAAGTGAGATTTACTTTAACTGACTTTTTTTTAAGGGAATGGAAGAAAATGGAAGGAAGGCTCTGTAGAAACAGAGTGTTTGCTTTTCATACAAACAAGTGGGAAGAGTAAAAGTAAGGGGACATCAGCATGTCTGGGAGAATGTACTGCCTGAGGCAACAACCTGTTTCAGGTTTTCCTCTGTCCTTAGCAGTCACTTTTTGGCACCTATGAAATTCCATTCTCCTTCCTAATTTTCAGCAAAACCAGGACAATCATTAAACCTTTATTCTGGTGTAGGGCACAAACAGCCTTGTGTCCTTTAAACAACAGAACATATGAAATCCTGTCATGGAAAATAATAAGAAATACTTGCTACTGCATAATTTTAAAATTCTGAAAATGATCCTCAAGTTTGAATTTTTTTCTGGACCTTGCTAGCCTTATATTCTGCAATGTTTGTCTGAACTATATTTCTATGTCAATTTGAGCATTGTCAGAAAGTCGTAATACAAATAAAATGTCTAAAAAGATTTTAAAATAATTTTAAATGTTGAAATATTTAAGTGAAGAGGGAAAAAATGAACTGGGGTTTAGCCTTGGGAAACAGTGAAACTTCAAAGAAATTGGTGGATATAGCCAAAGGTATTTCACAGGTTTAAAACTTCATAAAATATGTGAATCCAAGGTACCTGCTTTAGGTGATTAGATTACCAAAATTAAACATTCCCTTCTATCTGAAGAACAGTCCTTAAAGTACAAATATTTATGTCCCATATTGCAGTGTGCATTCAGCTATCCATGAAAAAACTGAGGGTGAGGAAGTGAGGCAGGGGTATCAAAACAGAAGAACTACCACCTGAAATGATGGCACTAATTTTATTTTTATTGATAGACAATAATGCCCATTTTTCCAGAGGCTAAGGGACACCTTCCTTAAAGAAAAAATGTCAGCCTTAGCTTATTCAGTGACCACATCATTGCCATGAGAGATTCCTTGCAGGCAGTGTGCTACTTTTCAATTTTCTGCCTCACATAGGCACATTTAAAGGTATTTCTGAGAGAGCTCACTGTAATGCCAGTCAACCAACAGAAATGCAGAGCTTTTTATTCTACTGTAGAAGTGAATGGCACATTTTCACCTTAAATCCCTTCACTTGGACAACCAAACTGATATTTAATTACCTACTGAGAACCGGGGTCCTAATTAGAGCTGCACAGAGCTATTCACACATTGAACCTGAGTGAACAAGCCTCTCACTGTTTTCAAGTTTATTGCCATTAGCCCAGCGGGTTTGCTCTTCACCACAAGACTTAGTGCAACCATTATGCTCCAGAGAAAGAACAACCCTGAGAACACAAACACTGATATTACTGCACTCTACCAGGAGCCCATTGAGCTTTTTTATCCTTTTGAATAAGCTATTAAAAGACAAAGTATAAAAAACTGCAGTAGATCCAGCCAGTGGGGAAATACTGAGTCAATTTCAGGGGGAAAAAAAAAAAAAAAAAAGTATTACTGAAAGGATTGAGGAGACTTAAAGAAAAAAAATTGTTGAAGTAATTTAAGATAATAGGATGCTAATTAAAGAGGAATTATAGTAGAGATTTTATGATACTCCTAACAGTGGCCATAATGTTGACTGCATCTGGGTTGGAAACAAGCACAAGTTGCTAAGGCATTACTGGCAATTAGGAACCAGACACTGCCACTCTCAGGGAACAGGTTTCTCTCTAAGCAGGTAACACTCAGGGCAAGGAACAGAGGCAAACTGTGCCCCAGGTGCTGCCCAGTGTGATTGCTCTGCCACTGCCATGCACGAGGGAGTTAGGAATAAAACATCCAGTCAGCACTCTCCCTCGCAGCAGTCTCAGGTGTGTGACTGAAGAGTGGGGCCTCAGTCTGCGTGGATGTTTCCAGGATCTGATTCTTGAATATACTCACCTTAAACTGCACAATTCACTTTTAGACAGCTGTGACAACTTCTGAAATGCCCTGGAAAGGCTGGTTGCTGTATGGGTCAAATTATATCATCAAAATTAGCATGAATAGCAGTACCATAATATATTAAAAAGATTAGTTTTGATGTAAAATAATCCAATTAGCATGAGATAATGCATTATAAACATGGAAGTAATGGCAAATGTTAAAATATCTGTTGAATGTGTTTAATCTACTCATTTGAACCCCTTTCTGGTTTTTCCTTTTTTACTGACCTTTGGAAAATTACAAAAGCTTCAAAGGAAGTAAGGATAATTCACCTCTGGTTTGGTATGGTTAATATAAAAACATCTAAAAATTAAATTGATGTTTTATTTTAATTAAAATAAATAAAAGGTTTTGTGGTAAGAACGTTAGAGAACTTTTTGCCTGAAGAAAAGTACTGTGATCAGGTTGCACACCTGCAAAAAAATGGGGCATATGAAATTAAGATTGAAAGTACTGAGTTTGCTGACTCAACTTTAACAGTCACAATAACACACGACCACAGTAAGGTAAGCATTGCCAAACACAATACCTAATCAAATATAGCACTCTACATTAGAAAAGATAGAAAATCTTTCGTTGCAATTAAAAATACACTGATGTGGCATAATCAGTTAAAAAAAAAAATAAAAAAAAGAGCCCAAACCAAAACACAAGAAACTAAGAAAATTGTACATCTGCAGAATTCTGCATTTTAAAATCATGCTCTTCTTGGCCCACATCTGTCTTTTTTATTGCACCCAGTACATGGTTCTGGAAGACCAGTGGCCAAACACTGCAATAAAAAGAAATTCAATTTAGAAAGGAGAGAAACACACATTACAAATCCTATCATTATCCTGTCCCAGAGGTATATTCTCTCCTGAGGTTCTGCCTATTCCAGGGCTTCCAGGGTTGGATTCAGCTGCAACAGAAAAGACACAATGACTTCTGCTTCCCAAAAAGGATTCAAAGTAAATGAACGTACAAAATACCCAGCAATCTGTACAATCCACATGTGATTTCCTGAAGGACTAACAGGCAAGGAAGTCAAGGTTATATTTGAATTTTGTTCTGACTCATTCTATTCTTAGTTTTCTATTATTATCTCTTCTTGAAAGAAAACGTGCCCGCACGTGGAACAGTCTAAAATAGGAACATCAATCCCAGACCACTTCTTGCCTGCGCTGGCACCTAAGATCATTTGCAAATTAAAATCATTACCTAGAGGTCTTTTGGAAGGTTCTGACCTTGGTTATCTTCAAGTGCAGAAAACACATTGTTCCAGGAACATGCCCCTGCTTGTACCCATCATAAAAAGGCTATATCAGAAAGACAAGCAAGTAATCCTTGGAGTAATCCTATCCCTCTGGATTACTCCATCATTATTCCACCCTCCTTATTTAGATGCACCTGCTACTGCTACATTGAATCCTGTGCAGTATAAAAGAGACTTCAAGAATTTGACAGCACAGTGGTAGTAAAGAAGATAGCAACTAAGTGTGGTAAAGATCACAGAGGTAGACAGAGACAGATGACTTGGAGATGAACATTTCAAACATGATATAGGTGTCATGACGTCTGCAATGGCATTACACAAAGTAGGCAGCAAAACAGGTTTTATAAGGGCTGTGAAAAGGAGAGGAAGGTCTTTGAGTGTGCACACAGGGAAGGAGATTTCAAAATAGCCTAGATCTGTGATAAAATCTCAGAAGCGAAGCGAGAGGAAAGGAAATCAAACACAAAATCGCATTTTCTGTCTAAATTTAGGCAGAGGTGAATCACAGTCATGAGAGGGTCAAGTAAGAGATCAGCCCTTGGGACGTTATTACACAGCTGTCCCAACATGGGAGTATGTAGAGAGAACTATTTGTTAAAACACAGCCAAAACATAATGAAAATGTCATCCTAGAAAGTTACTGAGCTAAACCACAGAGGTGCACTACTGATATAGAGATGCAACCTCCTTAGGAATGACAGGTGTAAGAACAAAAGAGAAAGGTGTACCATGTATTAAAGGTGTATTTTTCACAAGTTCATGGAAAGGAGAGAATGTTGCTAGATTATTTTATTTTATAAAAGGATCATAAGTGCAGAGAAGAATTCACATATTCCACATAAGCTAGAAGACAAAATGGTTAACTTTTTTTCCTTTTAAATTAAAGCCTTGTAACAAAAGGAGATTGTAATTTTTCAGAGACGCCTAAAGGGCAAAGTAGGCTGACACAGTAAGTGCACAGAATATTTTGCAGGTAATTTTTGTTCTAGAGATTAAAGGATGCTCTTTCTTTAGAACACGTTTCAACTAACTAAAATGATGGAACATGTAAACAAAAGGTACAATCAGAAAATTGTGAAAGATTACCAAAAAGATGTGAGAAGTAATGAAGTGTGAAGGTAAAAAAGCAGGAAAGGGATGGCTGAGGGGGAAGGCAAGCCACCTTCTCCTGGAGTACATGAGACAGCCTACTGGGAAGGGAAAAAAGTTAAAGGGCACAGGAGTGCAGCACTGCTGGAAGTTACTGAAAGAGAAGGTCTTTAATGCATAGTGGTAGGTTATTTGCAAGTGAAGCAAGGAATGGCAGAATAGTGAGAAACTATTGTACAGACATCAGAATTTCTCCAGTGACCTGAAAATTCAGAAAGAATCAAACAAAGAGTGGAAAGAAGATTATAGGTTTTAACGTGAATATAAAGGAACAGCTCAAGACCCTTAGGGATAAGATCAAAAAAGCACAGTGATATAAAAGGAAACGAGATAAGGTTCACTAAATGCAGAAAGGGAAAACCAAAACATAGGCTAGCTGCTTAACAGTGAAGTAGAGAAGATTAAGAAAGACTCAAAAAAGATTGAAGGATTCAATAGTACCTGTTTTCAAGCCTTTCTGATAACAAAGAAACAAAATTGCATGTGTAGAAGCTCTCAGGAGTAAAATCTTTAATAAATTCCATTTTAACCAGGAAATAACAGCGTAGAAGAGAAATCTATTTAAGAATATGAAAATAAAATAACTGATTTTTTCACTAAGAAAATAATTTTACAAAACATAACCTTTATTAGTTCGTGATCTCTAACTAACCATAACTATCCTCTCAAATTTGCCTGTAATGTCCAAAATAAAAGCAAAGCTTGCATTAAAAAGAAAAAAATTAGACACTATAGTATAGTTATAGTAGTTTCCTTTCACATAACTACTCATTTAAATGCAAAATATTGATTTTTCTTCATTTTCCTAACTGAATTTTTGAATTCTAAAATATCTAGAAGCTTAGCTAGTAGCAGCTTCTTGGTTATCCTAAGGGCTGAACATATTAATCTCATTCTCTTAGGCCAGTTACCAGTGTTGAGGAGTACATCTGGTGCAGGTAGCTCTTTCAGAGGTGCAGTTTGAGCTCGGGGTGGGAGCCTGAGACAAGAGGCCAGGAACTGCCAGCATTTGGTTAACAAAGGGCACGAAGATGGGTGGTGCCAGCCAGGTGGATGGATGAAGGGAGACACAGCAGGAACAGAGAACTCAGCAGGAAGAGCGAGACTTCTGCAGGGCTTGGACTGTGAGGGGATAAAAGCCCAGGGTACCTTTGTTGGGGGTCCCTTCTCGGAAGCACCAGCTCAGGCTCTTTCTGTGTTCCTGCACCGTGAATAAATTGTTTTATGGAACAAGGCTCCTGGGACTCTGCTATGCGAAACCTGCTCTGACTGTGTGAGTGGGGTGCAGGGAGCCAAATGGGGATATTTATTGTAATTTTTAGTTTTGGTAAAACATGTTATCAGCAATAGATGGTGATGGTCTACATATGCTTGGTCTTATCTCAGCGTACAAGGGTGAGCTACATTTTGTTTTGGCCACACCTACTACTCTGTTTCTGTCACTCTGAATACCATAAATATTCTTTGTGCAGTGAGGAAAGGTCACATTTTCTCTTGTAGCATTAGTTATTTTTTTATTTTTCACTCCTTTATCTTCGCTTTTCAAGGCTTAATGGAAACAATAAGACTGTGGTGGAGGAATCATGTAAATCTCCTTCTTCTTACATGCATGTTACAGAACTACAATGTTTACATGTAAAATATACTGTGTTTTTTTTTATGTGGTGATGTAAAGAAATGCGTATTGACCGAGAGAATAACAAGAGGGGTTTGTACATCTTCATACTGCAAAGTGTAAAAATATTTCTTTAAATTTCTCTGGAATTTCTTATCTGATTGAAGAATCTTATGCACAAAAAGAGCGCTTAGATTTTCTCTGTAGCTACTTCAAAGAGCATATTTGCTAGGGAAAATGGTAGGAAGAAGGTTTCATCTCTGTAGGCATGATTTCTTAAGGTTAGTGAAAGAGGTTCTGATTTGATAAGGATACTTGAGTAGAAGTACTAAGCATTTTCATTTTTTTCACCATCAGCCATACACTTAGTGGTTTAGAAAGAGAGGTTGGCTTGAATGATATTTAGATAAACCCACAGCAGCACAGGTGCTGTAGAGGCTAGGAGAGGAGACCTGATTCCTTATTCCATAGCTGGGCAGCAAAAGCTTGCACTTTTGACCTTCATGATAAGTTGTCTGCACTCATCTAACACCAACAGTATTCCGCCACTGTGCCCTCCCCATTTCACACCTACTAATATTTTGATCTGATACTTTTTATTTGCATATTTCAAGTCCTACACAAACCCAACTCTTTTTACCTCAGGGCCTGAAGCAGCAATTCTCTCTGACTGAAAGGCCTAAGGTTACACTAGGAAAGTACAATTTATCAATATCTTATAGTACATGTTGAAGTCAAAATCCACCCTTCAGTGTTTTCCTTTAAAAAACCCAACAAAATAAAAAAAAATACAAACAAACAAAAAACCCCAAAGAAAATCAAAAAAGCCACACCAAAACCTCCCCTCAAGTAATAACCCCCCCAAAAAAACAAAAAAAAAACCCAAACCAACAAACAAAAAACCAAAACCAAAACACAAAAAGCAAAACAAATACAAAACAAAAACAAAACAAACAAACCAAGAAACAGAAGGAAGGTGTATTTAAATATCTCTACTTTCTTAGTTTTTAATGTGAGACCAGGACTGAGCCTGTTTCCAGTACAGCTTTCAAGGTGACCTCAAGAATAACTATCTTACACATCTATCGGCCACTTTTATTCAGATAATTTACCCAGGCTGACATTTCTTTGTGCAATCAGAACATTATTTTACAAGGACACTCTTAAACCCACCAGAAATCCCCCAAGATTTATAGCATATTATCAGACATTGATTTATTTTTCTCATCATTTTCTCTGCAACTGGATAAAAATGAGAATAATAATTTAAGGTGATATTTTTATACAAGATTAAAATTTACTACCAATAAAAAAATTATAATTGAGCAAGCAAAAACTGGGGCAAGTTTATGCGCAGAAAATAGACAGTAGTCTAGGCAAGGAAAATTTTGAGTCTGGAATACATGCAGTGCAGAATAATTCACTGCATGACAGTCCGTAGAAATGCATCTTTACAATGAAGAAGTCTTCTGAAACTCCATATTTACACTTTTGCACGTTGGGCAGCAACAAGACAGTCTCTGCTGGATGAGGATTACCAGCAAAGTAATAATTTCTAAGTATCTTTTTTTTTTTCCCCTAGTCCAGCAATGTGAAAGTAGCTCACACAGAGTGGATACAGTCCTGTTCCCTGACTAATTCTAATCTACCTCTAAATAACTCAGGCTGCATCTGGCACCAGCTGAATGCTGAGCTTTTGTCTCTCAAAGGGAGGCACTGTACTTCTCTTCAAAAAAAAACACAAGATAAAAGAAACAACTGTCTGTTGCTCTTATAGCCAGCTCCACTTTCTCCAGCTTTTTGCTACTGCACTGCTCTTTTTAGAGCTGAGGGCAATTCTGCTGGACACACCTAGCACCAGTCATATGCCATAAATCTGTACAGCAGGAGACAGTGAAGTAATTTGTTTAAAACAGTGACAGCTGGAAAAAGATACCTGTCAGCTACTAACTGAAAACCTTCTGTCACACTCAAAAACAAATCGGTGTCTAGGTGTTGCAAAGCTTCTGGCGTGACACTTGTGTTCCTGGAGATATCATCCCAAAGCACTTACCTCTGAAGTTTCTCCATGCACACCTCTGTTGGTGTTCTCCCACCCAAAGGAGAGGAAGAGTCAATTCAAAATGCCTAAAGCAAACTTTCTCAAGTAATTCAATTTTTCTAGAATATTTTTCTTATATTCCCTAAATATCAGAAATACTAACTATTTTATCTTCTTATTTATTTATTTATTGTTTTAAAAATCTATGAGGCCTTCTTTTGGAAGACAGGTTGTTCTTCCAGCTCAAATAAGAATAGGAAGCATTGGCAATGTTTTGAAATTATTATTACTTTTAGCCATTTTTTTGGCTTAAATTAGAATTACACCACTTTTAAGGGGTCTTGTAGATAGAAATGAGTCACTGCATTCCACATCTTAAATTAACACTTTGATTTTTCCAGTGACAAAATATACTATTCAAACCAAAAATTTTACCCTTTTAATTCACATTATTTGATATTTTTTCTTGCCCATTGTTTAAGTTTAATGGAAATTAAAGGATAATAATAAATTACATAGAATGTGTCACTTTTCAAGCCCTTTAATTACTTCAATAAAAGGACTTTGGGAAAAGATTGAATTCGTAAGACTTTTTCTCACAGGTTGCATGCTCTGGATCTTTAGTTTTTAAGCAGTGAGGGACTGTTGTTGGTTTGCCTTGGCTAGACTCCACGTGCCTACCAAAGCTGCTCTATCACTCCCCTCCTCAGCTGGACAGGGGAGAGAAAATAGAATGAAAGGCTCCTGGGACAAGATAAAGGCAGGGAGGGATCACTCACCAATTACCATCATGCGCAAAACAGATTCCGTTCGGGAAAATTAATTGAATTTATTACCAATCAAATCAGAGTAGCATAACAAGAAATAAACCCAAATCTGGAAACATTTTTTCCCCACTCCTTCCTTCCTAAGCTAAACATCAGTCCAGAATTCTGTACCTCCTCCCAAGCAGTGCAGAAACGTGGGGAATGAAAGCAATGTTCATCCCATACTGCATCTGCCATTCCTTCCCCCTCAGGAGAAGCATCCCTCACCCTCTGCCCCTGCTCCAGCGTGGGGAAAGCTCACATGGGACACAGCCTCCCCCAGTTTCTCCAGTGTGGGGGAATCTCACATGGAACACAGCCTCCACCTGCTGCTCCAGTGGGGGGGAATCTCACATGGGACACAGCCTCCACCTGCTGCTCCAGTGTGGGGGAAGCTCACATGGGACACAGCCTCCACCTGCTGCTCCAGTGTGGGGGAAGCTCACATGGGACACAGCCTCCACCTGCTGCTCCAGTGTGGGGGAAGCTCACATGGGACACAGCCTCCACCACTTTCTCCAGTGTGGGGGAATCTCACATGGGACACAGCCTCCACCTGCTGCTCCACTGTGGGTCTCTCCCACTGCTGCAGTCCTTCAGGCACAGGCTGCTCCAGTGCTGGATCACAAGCCCCGCAGCAAACCCGCTCCAGCATGGAACCCTCTCTCTGCGCCTCCATGGCTCCTGCCAGAAGCCCACTCCAGACTGGGCTTCCCAAAGGGGCACAGCCTCTTTTGAGCACCTACCTTCTCCAGCATGGGGCCCTTCTGGGGCTCCAGGTGCTTCCCAAAGGAGCTGCATGGGTGGCGGGGGCACAGCTGCCTCAGCGCGGTGTTAACCGCGGGCCGCAGAGGAGTTTGCAGCACACCCTCCCTTCCCTTCGCACTGCCCTCCGTGTCTGCAGAGCTATTGCCCACAGATCCTCATTCCTCTCTCCTCTGGCTGCAATTACGTCTGTGTCACTCCTTCCTTCTCCAATATGCTACCATGGGTGAGGTACTCCCATGGCTGATGGGCCCAGCCTCGGTGAGCAGTGGGCTCATGCTGGAGCCACCAGGGAATGGCTCTGTCGGACACGGGGGAAGTTTCTGGCAGCTTCTCAGAGGGGCCACTCCTCCCCACCACCAAAACCTCGCCACACAAACCCAATACAAGGATCCAGCTTGTAAAGTAAAATCTATGTCAGAAGTTCCTGCAGCCTATAACTCTGCGTCTCGCAGCCACTAATACACTATTCCTGATATAAGAATGAGCAATAAAAATGGGATAATCTTCACATCTCCCTAATAATTTAATTTTCCTCGTTGGAAAATGGAAGGTTCTTTAGAGAGACACTGTCTTCCAGGAAGTGCTGCAATTACACTTAACATCAATGTAGTTCTTAATTCTATGACTTAGGAATAAATTAACAGTAATAAAAGGCTCATTCTGTACTGGATGTTCAAGTCTAGAAGATAAAAAAAGTGAAGATTAGAATTTTAACAAAAAAACCAAATTTGTGTTGGCAACTCAACACTACAGAGGAGACCTACCAGAACCTATGTATAGGCTTACCTTGTACTGTCCACAGAAACACTTTTCAGAAAAGTGGAACATTCCCACTATTTGACAGGAAAACAATGCCAAAAAAAAAAATCCTTATAGTTTATGTTTGTATGAGTAATCTTCTTCAAGGTTACTGTAACCTTCAGTTGTCCTTTGCCATGAATTTGCCTTGCAAATTTGAATTATCACTCATTTCCCTCCTTCCATCCCTTCCTGAATTACTTAGGTTTACCTCTTTGTTTAATTTGCTTGTTGGACCAGATCCTCCCTTTTGCAAATTAATTATCCAGGTAAATGTATGCTACTTTGATAGAAACTATGATGTTGTGCAAGTTCTACAAATGAATAAATGAAAAAAAGTATTTTGTTGTATCAGAAAAAAAATTAATCAAAAGGTTAAAAAAAATCTAAAACATTCCACAAGCAGTGACACTGTTATACAATCTTATTTGAAAAATAGCCTTGTCCCATCTTGAGTCAACAAGCTTGTCTAATCACCCATAAATGAGGTACATTATTTTACTATACATGTACATGTCTGTCAGTATCAGTCTTTTGAGATGCTGTTGTCTACAGTGACAGTAGCATTCATAAATAATTTAACTTCTTTTTTTTTTCAAATCTAAAGGGAAACATAAAATGGAATTTGACATGTAAATGAGGGATTTATTGCACCCATCCAAAAAATAATCAGATTTTATTTTTTAATTAATTTGTGTGAGAAACTTGAAAAAGTTTTATTAGAAGCATTGGGCTGAAATCTGTTTTAAAGTGGAATTGGATGTTAGATTTGAACAACTTCTTGGCTGTGCAAAAGTTGCACCAGCTTTAGTATAAAATTTTGGGGGCCTTGCATTAGAACAATTAATCACTGAAATGGAAAGAAACTAGTGTATCCATTGGCACATAGATAAATCACACATGATTTCCTTCTAATGTCTAGTCACTGAGAATAATAGAAAACACAGCTGGCAGGAACATCAGGAAATTATCTACTCCATTTCTTTCCTCAAGCCAAAATCAAGTGCACCTTGTTCATGCCTGACAGACACTGTCTGACATCCAGTCTTGGTGCTTCCACACTTTCCCAAAGCAATAAGGTCCTTAAAGATAGAAAGTCTTCTGAGGTATGTCAGCCTTAATCTACCCTGCTTTAATTTATTTTTTGTCACACGCATTTCAGATATGGAAAGCAGTTTATCCCTTTCCTCTCTGCAGCAATCTTTTCTATACTTCGAGACTTCTATCACGTTCAACAAAATGCAAGCCTTTTCAGCACATCTAGCTTTTCAGTGCTCAAAAATTGCAAGAGAGGTAAGCACAAGTCTACCCTGAGCTCCCAGAAACTGAGCTCTGAAGGAAGATTGTGCTTGGGGGAACTTAGTTTTAGAAATCTGTTCGGGTAGAAGAAAAAGGAAACTTGAAATGTAGTCAGGAGCAGTTTTTATGCAGAGTAAGTTGCATTATCCCCTTGTCACAATGAATATGGAGTACCCAGTTAAAACACAGCAATGCAATATTTATGTGTAGTTCCAGTGGACTTTTGCAAATTTTATGATGAAGTGAAGGATATAGCATGTGTTTTGGAATGTGTGTCAAACCTGGACAGATTTCCCAGAGTTATGTAACCTCAGTCTCTAGCGGAACATCTATACACAAATGAAATTATTCACAGGTAATTGACTTCTCTGGTGCTGCTCGTGGATGTACATCTCCTTGTTTAACTTGGGAAAGTAGGAGTTAGGGCCTAGTTTTCCAGTGTCCAATACTTTTCACATGGGAGGAACTTCTACTAACCAAATTCTGTTGACGTGCAAAAGTCAGAAAACATTTATTTAAAATTCATTTGCTTCTTTCTCATCTTTTATTTTAAAATTTGTGCCAAAATAATTTCGAAAGCAAACAACAGAGAGTCTCTTTAAGGAACAACATGATGCTGCATCCTATTTATAAGATAGAAGCAAGAAGTAGAAAACTGGACTGGAACTGGACTTTTTTTTCCTTCTTTTATTGACATTCTCATTATTTTTCAGAAAGCCATGTTCATATTTTTTGAGCACAATTCTATTTGAACACTCAGATGACTCTTCCTTGAGCTATTTCTCTACTGATGGGAGATTAAACCAATTTCTGTTACCAAGAAGATAAGTACATAACACCCTGTTCCAAAACATTTTTCCTTGTGAAGTAGAACAATTTTTTTAGTCAGATAAAATCTGCCATCCTGCACATTTCAAGTTCTACATTATTAAGCAGTAAAAACAGGCTGTCACTCAAGCTGGGAACAGCTTGTATTTAAGCCTAATGCATATTATTCTAGGTGATCTGTTTTTGCTATAAATCTTTGTGTGTGTTTTGGAATGTATGTTTTTCTAGTGATGGTTATAAATGGGAAGAGGACGACTTAACTGGATGTTATCCAGTTTGCAGGTGGTATTCAGTCAGCACGATTTTTCACAGAAAACCCTACTTAGTGCACCTTGAGTTTTGCTTTTCTGTGTGAAAGGTACTCACAAAGAACACTGCTGCAACATCAGCATTTCCAAATACATATTTTTATGGGTGTTCCTAATTCAGAGATCATTTTAGGACTGGTTCATAACCATGCAAACATGCACAAGGCTAGACATCTCAGGGTCTGGGCTCTGAGGTGGTTTTGGCCAACCAGCTTAATCACTGTAGTGGTGTAATTGTTAACATCTAGCTGACTAATTTTTGCCCCGATTAAACAGAAAGCTCAAGTGATTCTTATTGTCCATACAAAAATTCTTCTCCATGTCTCCATTCCCACTTCTGTCTCCCCTGTTACAGGATTGAAGGGATTTCCAGAACCTTTGCTATAGCCCTTTGCACATTCAGAATCCAATATCACTTGAGTTTCCCCTGAATGATGTCCTCTAAATAATAAAAACAAAGAAGGCTGAAAGAGTTTAAAAGTTTCCTCTAACTTCCAAATCCAATACAATCTTTGTTTCAGAAAGTATAAATCAGATGCTTGAGGCCAATGGATTAGCATTCGTTATAATCATGTATAATATACTAAATTCTAAGGACGATACACTTAAAAATTTTACTCAACGTAACCTAAAATCAAAAGTGCAACACCAAAAAACTTCAAATATCAAAAATTCCCCTTACAAGACTCAAAAAACCTATAAATGCATCTAGAAAACAAAATAAGGATAGTTTGATTGTCTCACCTTCACTAAGCATCATGTTCTTCTCTCTGTGTCCACAATCCTTTCAGATGCATTTATCTGTTTACAGAGTGAATGTAAAGTGTTGACAGACGAAAAAAAACAATTCACATTCTGTAATCATAGACAATATCATCAAAACAATGTAGTAGAACTCTCAATCCTAATACCATGGTGTAATTTATAGATACCCTATACTGCAAGTTGATTGTTTGCTTTAAGTACTCATCACAATTCTGGCAATTATAGAGACTATTAACCTCTGTCTTCTTTAAATTGCTCAGATACCTTGATCTGCATATTTGTATCCTCAGGAAAAATAGACCATATTTTGAATCTGTCATTCATTATTAAACAGTCTTTGAGGATCAACATTTAACTACTGCTAAAAAAAACCCCATTTCTAATACTAATAATGGGTCTGTAACCCAGATTCATTAATATTGCATTGTACATTTTCTTACAGGACCACTTATAAAAATCTTTTTCTTATAGATTTTCTGTAATAATAATTTATACCAGACCTTAACATTTATTATTTGAGTTTGACTGTATCTCTTTATCCAATATATTATCTTTATTTCATTGCAAAGTATTATATATATTGTTCAATGTGAGCAAATTACTTGATCACTAATGACATTTCCTCAAAGTCATCCCTAAAGCAACAGACAGAGCTTTACAGGACTTGTAGATTTTGCTTATTTTAAGGAAGGACCAGAACATGCATGGCAGAACTTATCTTTTAACTAATTCATCGTTAACTTGTGCATTTTTTATGAATAAGATCCTTAAAAGAAGTAAAAGCTTAGAGTTCTGACTTCAAAATCCATAATTTAGCGTTTATGGAAATGTGAAGTTTTTTTCAAACTTGGCTTATTTTCAATAGCAACATTTACAGAGAAAGCAAAGTTTGAAAACTTTTCCTTTCAAATGCTTAAATTTATCTGAGTAGAAACACCTTTAACAGACTATTTGAGGGAGAAAGGACAATTTTTTTCATGTTCTTGCATCTGAGGAAAAGGAAGAAAACACAAAAATACAGTGAGGATAAAAATTTGAGCCGAGATCAAGAAACAAAAATTGTGAAAATTATGAATACTGGAAAAGGCTCTCAGATGTATGCAAGAAACTAAATTATATTTATAAGAATGAGAAAATATATTTACAAATGAACTCTTAAATAGATGGAAATTATTAAGATAGAGGATTTCATGGCTGCCTCAAAATGATGGTTCACAGTTGATGATTTTTCTATCAAATATAACTACAATATATGAAAACACATTAAGAAGCCAATAAGTGAATAAATAGCTGGATTAAAAAGTGGAGCATACACAGCAGGAAAAAAAAAATAAAAAAGAGTATCAAAAGTAGGTGGTTTAACACATTACCAGGGTGCATTCAGTATATTATTTAATGACACTTTTCAAGAAAAAAAAAAAAAATCACGTTAAACAGATAAATGAGATTAAGCAGACCCTTTATCAAGGTGCACTTTTCTCAGTGTACTAGGGCAAGTGAAACCAACCCCACAGTTCACAGCTTTATGTATCTGATACTTTGCCAGGAAATTGAGTCTTAAAAGGGAAAATGGAAAATATAATCCTGTCTCTGTGCAGCTGTCCTGGGGTACTTAAAGAGCTCTGCAAATGACAGAAGATTTTCCTATTGGTATACGAGAAATCAGTATGCTTTCCATCTGCTTTGATAAATATGTTTATTAGTGATGCTTTTCTTCTCTAGTATGATTGGGATACTTTTGGTATTTTCCCCCCTCATTACTGGAATGTTCTCCAATATTTCATGAATATTGAACCAAAATGGTCCATGTGGAATAGGGGAATCATTCCACACTTGTGTTTGTTAGGAGTGGAGATGCCATTTTAAGTACGTGCTGTAACATTTACAGCACAATCAAGATTTATTAAAACTACTCCACAGAGCACCATTGTAAAGAATTTATGAACTATAAAACTCCAATAAAGGTCACTTGAGATGCAAAAGTTTAATTTGGAGTATCATGTTATGGTGTAGTACTGCTAAACTTAATGCTTGTTTAAACAAATGGCTTGAGGATATTTGTCTCAGAATGTAGCGTTTATTAACTTCAGTAAAACAACATCATCCTTTTTTTCTGCCTGGCTTTGATTTTTAAAGACTTGCTCACCTTTTTATATCCACTGATCTATTGCTTTACTTCGATGAACATAAGCATAAAGAACAAGAAGATTATAATTTTTTTTTAAATGTATGTTTTAATAAAACTGTGCATACTTATATCGCTGTCATTATTTTGAGGTTTAATAGTCCATTTCAGAATGTTTATTTTCTTTAATTGCCAATTGCAAAGGTTTAGCCAACCTTAACTGTCATCTGTGAAATGAAAAAAAAGGGAAAAAAATTATTAATATTTAGGGAGGGCCAAAAAATTGAAGTTAAATGAGAAACCGTAATTTGTGGATAATAATGTAGAATTGCATGTGAATTCCATTGGATGGAGAGCAACTTCATTTGCTAGAAATTAATACTGTTTACAAGTTTTTGAAGGCAAAATTTCTCTTTCTTCCACCAATTTCTATACTTTCTTTTTTCATTTTTTCAAATCTCAAACACTTGGAGAAATCCCTTGCTAATCTAGTTAAAAGCAGGCAGAGAATGCCTTTAAACTTCCAGGAGGCTGCAACAGCCAAAAAAAAAAGCAAATTTGTTAGTGTGAAACATTTATGACTCGTCAACAAAAGTTGTTTCCTGTTAAAATTGGCAGGGGTGATTAATTGCTTTCTCTTAGTAGGTTATTGAGGATTTAGGAAGTTTACATAGGGAAGCTGAAACTGGTAATCCCACCTACCCTAACACAGAGCCAGAGCTGGTCCCAAAAGAAGCAGTTATGAGAACAAGTGATTTCATGAGGGGATATATTATTATACAATTATTTGCATGTCAATAGCACTGGACAATGTTTTAAAGATCTTTGAAGTGGTTTTTCTTCCAGCATATGGCAGTACAACATAGAGGCCAATATATTTAGAATCAAAATCACAGCAAAAGGGCTAACAACCAGAAACAACATAACACATAAGATTTATATATTTTAGAAAACTGAAGAAATCTCGACTCTTTGAACTCATTTTTAATGGAATTTGCACAGACTCTACCATGACCTTTTTCCACCAGAGAAATGAAATTTGATTTCTTGTTTTCTTTTACACAAAAGTATTTTTGCTATGTTATGACTCAAACATATGGGAAAAAACACCTCCAGATTTAAGAGTGTTAAGAAGCAGACTAATAAGATAAATAATAATAAAATAATAAAATTTGAGGACAAAGGATGTGAAAAAAGGGATGCTGGCTGTGAGAACCCCACACTGCCCAACAGAATGGACCTAGGCCTTTGGCAAGATTTGTTCATTAACGTTTAATCACAGGAAATCTAGCAATCAAAAATGCACATGTGGAAGATAGATTACAACATTGCTTTGAAAAAAGGAAGGGGTCGTTAATTTTAAAAATAGGGAAGACAACAGCTTGTGTTATCTACTGTTGATTCTCTACCAGTCTGAAGCTCTGAAGTTAGGCATGCTCCCTCTTACTTTCAGTACAACAAATTGCCTGTGGCCTTTGATGAATTTCTTCAAGTGTTAAATTAACAAGCCAGCTCCCAAAGCTGTCAGTGAGGAATGCCCCTGCATGTTCATTTTCAGAATGAGACACTTCACCCTGCAGACTAAGCAGTCTGCCTGGGTCAGGTCTTCTGGTTATGACAGAGACCATATTCTAAGTAAGTGTATTTACTATAATAAGAGGAGCTTTTTCATTTTTTTTTTTTATCTTGACATAGCAAGTACAAATAAATAAGCATGTACTGCCATGAAATATTTAATCAGAGCCATAAGAAAAAGTAATTTCCCGAGGTCTCTGAGAAGATATTTTCAAATATATTCTGCCAACCCTTTGATAAAACTTCCATTTAAATTTCAAGTTACCCAAGGAAGCTATTTCAGTTTTTTTAATGCTATTTTATATTTCAAGGGAAAAAATAAGTTTGTGTTTACTTATGAACTGCATACTAAACTCTACACACTAGGATGATATTTTTATTGCTAAAAGACCTCCTGCATACATTCCCCAATGTATCTACAGTTCTACTAAAAAGTGTTGTTTTACCCATAGCACACTGACAAACACGACTGCATGACACACATATGAATTTTATGCTGCTTTCATGTTCTACTCAACTGCCTATAAGTATCTGTTAAGTTCACTGCAAAAGCAATCGAGAAGTAAATATTTACATTTAAGATATTAGGCTAAGAAAAACGTGCACTTTTGCAAATAAAGAAAAAGTACTTAAGTTAAATTACCAAGACAACTCATGCATGACACGTTTTTAATAGTACTGTGCTTGTAGCATGGCACCAGGTTTTCTCACATAGTTTCAGAAATGTGAAGAGGTCATGTGGTTAAGCAGTTTATATTGAGACTGTAGATTAGGCCACGCACATGCCTATAAAGTGTTTTGAAGTGAAAATGGACAAGGCCAAATACAGCAGATGATTCAGGGGAAATCTTATGGACAGAACTCGTGGAGATGATATTCTTTATCTAAGAGCCTCTTCTATACAAGGCTGCCAGGATCTTGTAAGGTAAGGGCAAGTCTTAGACTTTTAGTGCCTGTGGGTAGGATTAGAATGAGTTGAAGGCAGAGACAGAAATTCACAGGATGCTGAGACAGTAAGTGAGTAAGATGGTAAAGATGCATGAACTGAAGAAGAAGGACAGCATTAATCCATGCAAATGAGTCGCCAGTAGGAGGCTATGATCAATTAAGGGCATTAGCTTGAAAAGGATGAGAAACCAGAAGAGGCTAGAGAGCTCTGAGGAAACAGTTTCCTCACAATCTCACTCCTCAAACTTCCCCAAACACTCTCACTCCTGCACAGTAAGAGTGTTCGTAAGTACTGCAGAAAGCACAAAGGGAAATCAGTGGCCAAGAAGCTGAGGATACAGAACCAATTACATTAAAAAAAAGTAATTGGTGAGAACAGAATGAAGACAGGACTCTGGATTCAAGACAGAGATCTTGAATGCTTCGTTGAAAACATCTGCCTAATATGATGTGATAGTGAAGAGGAAATGGATGGACGCTGGTAAAAATTAAAAAGAAGCAATGAGCAAAGAGAAGCACCTGTTACTCTTTTAAATCTACTGTACTTTTTAATCTTCCGTAATGGGCATGGACAGGAATCAACTACATTAAGAACCATATGAAAAGCTTAAGGGGAATAATTATCCATAAATTTGCATACCAGAGGAAGGAAATTTTGGTCAAAGAAATTATTGGTACTAGTTTAAAACAATCAGGAGGTACCTTTCACGTAGCAAATAAAGCACTACTGAACTCTCTGATCTCCACGGAAAATTATGGAGGCCTGAACAGTACGTAGATTCAGAAAATATTTGGAGACGTTCACAGAATAAAGGTTTTCATGGTCTACTACATATAATAATACAAATTACAAGTCAAGGAGGAAATTCTACCAGGCTTCTGTTTTGTCATATGCTCTCCAGTGTCTGCTTACAGTCACTATGACATACCTGGACAAGGGGTGATCACCTAATGCCTTCCTTCAACCTCTCTCCTTGCTCATGTGCAAAGAGAGAGAGAGACACACACACACAAACACACACACACACACACACACACAGCATGGAAAATTACTTTTATCAAGCACTGTGTTCACCTTGTTAACAAAAAATATTTATTTAATTTTTAGAATGCGATCATTGCCAAAGGTTTCTAAAGTGTGGAATCTCCCATGCTGAGCCCCGTGGGACCTATCATGGGCACTTGTGGGAAAACCCAGTCTAAGAATAGGATAATGATGATCCTCTCTGGCAGAAAAAATAAGTACACGCTGCCTCAGATATGAAGACTGTGAAGTCAGGCCAAGGAGATAAGGAGAGTTAAGTTGAAAAGATGATGACATGGGGACCAGTAGGTAAAATCCAAGGAGCTTACAGATATCTGTGGAAAAACCTATCTGTCTATAGATCATCTTTCACCAATGAAGTGAAGAACAATTTTAATTTTAGTGCAGAAAATGGTCTTTTAGATCATCATGGATCCTGGTACATTTAAAATGAGCTGAGACTGAGGTGTATATATGTACATATAGGCACCCACATATGTGTATAAACTCAGAGGGGTAGGTGGTGACTGTTTGTGTATAAATAGATAGATATGTAGATAGGATAGACAGCTACACAGTGATTAGTCTTTGTCCAAAAGGAAACATTTTTCAATTCAAAGCCCTCCACTCAACACTCCCTTTTTCTTTCTTTTTTTGAAATCCACTGGAATGTAAAGATAATCCCTGTAAAACATATCTAAATGGTGTCAGCTAAATGCTGACAGAAGAAAGCTATGAATCAAAGAATAGGAAGATGGAGGGAATCCATGATCTATAACAGAACTCAGTAATTTAAATAACTATATGTAGAAGAAAGGCAAACATCTGTCAAAAATATTGCAGCTTTTTTTTTTTTAGCACAGAAATGTGTTGAGCTTCTATAAATAGCGGGCAATAGCAGGCCACTCATAAGCTTTTGTTTAAACTGCTATTATAGATGTGCCTAATAGGTGTGAAAAAACATATTATCCCGTCTCGCTTTTTATTTTTTGAATCACAGTATTTTTTATTACTGGCAACCATGTCTGACCAGTTTTGCAGTAACAGGTGATGCATGATATTGATCAACTCAGCAAAAACCTTCTTTGCTTTGGGGAATATGTTTAACTACAACAGGACCAGCTACTGTCCTTTATTGAAGATTGGAGGATGTATGCTGCTATTAATCAGCTAACTGTCCTTTATTCAAGATTGGAGGATGTATGCTGCTATTAGTCACTGTTAGGGCCCACTGCTTCTAATCCATTCCACGCCTCACGCCCCAGAGCAAAGCCGAGAGCAAGTACAACAAATGTACAATTTACAAGACATATAGGTGATTCACATTAGCAACAGAACAGAGGAACTACAGTAATAAATACTTTGTAGACACAGAAAGAGCCATTTTTGTTTTAAATTTTGCATCAGTACCCTAGAATCAAACATCGATGAAAGATTTTCAGGAAAACACATAATAAGGCTCAAGCTGGTCATTAAGGAAATATGCAACTTTTCCCATATGCCTTTGGCTAAACTATACTTCTTTTTTCTTTTTTTTTGTCACATAATAGTACTTGTTCCTTACCTTCTCCCATAGGAGTGTTGTACATGTTTTTTATATGCACAAAAGTCCAATCTTTGGTTATATGTATTCCATTTTATTTGAAGAAAATTCTCAAATATTCCATCCTCTGTGGTGTCCCAAATGAGTGTTTTATGGTCACTTAAAGAACCACCTGCAAGGTATCAGCAAAAGCAGGTTTAACACAAAAGTGAAAGCATGACGAAGTTCATTGAAAAGGTGCTCTCTACTACTAAGGAGATGCTTAAAGTACACAAAGAAAAAAGCAGCCTAAAATCTAAAATCAATCAATCTAAACCAAATGTCAAACTCTGTGAAGGCTGGGGGAGAGGGGAAGGAGAATGGGATGGGGAAGGTAAGGATGAGAAGGAATAAGACCATGCTGTTGAGCCCCAAAATTCAGAGTAGACCCTCTTGTAAACTGAGCTCCAGACCTGACTAACTGCTGAGACCTAAAATTTTAACAGTGCCAAATGACGCTTAATTGATAGCTTAAGTTACACAGTTTAACAAAATATTCATACAGAATTCATGACAGCACAACAGTAACTCATGGCCTAACTTACTAATAAATCTAAAATATTTAAGAATCTAGGAGAGCAACACCCATTTGCTATAGAGTAATCACACTTGTATACACACAGATGTAAAGAACATGTGCAAGATACACCTGTGAAAAATTGCCCTCAGATTCAGTGAGTTACTCACACTGGATGCCTTTGCATCCTTCCATCAGAAGAGTTGAGCCTTGAGGAGTGGGGATATCAAGTATAACAAACCTGAGGTTTTTCTGGCTCTCAGAGGTGCCCATTCAGAGTGGACTTTAGTCACAATAATTCTTCATCCTGACCACATTTTCGGTAGGTAATTTTCTTTAAAAGTTTGATCACAAAAAAAATGGTTTTCCACTTGGGTTGTTACTTAGGCAAGAAAAATAACTTTCCAAGGTTCTTCATTAAAAAACAGGAGCTCATGAGACAGCATTAGTTCCTAGGAGCAGACAGTTTCTGCTAAGCTCAAGAGGAGCTCAGCCCAGGTGCTGTTCATCAAGGCCAAGCCTAACAAGCATTTCTCAGATCACAGCATGTCCTGGCAGAGCTTACACTCTCACTCATGGTCATAAAGGGAAAGAAAATGGCTATGTATAGAAACCAAAGCAGGCTGCTCTGCCTGTACCCACGTGGAAGAACATAGCACTCCCGTAGTCTATGCTGCTGTCTTTGTATATAAAGTAAGGGTTTACAGAATTCAGTGTGGGTTGTCTTTTAGTAAAAAAACTATTTCACTTTTGTGCAAGACCTGTGTAAATGCCAGAACTGATTTTTAATTAATTTTTCTGTGAAGGTCCACGAGAAAGTGCATCGCCTTTACCTAATCATCTTCTAAAACATCCTTCCATACATTGTGTGTATGTACATTTTTATTTCTAAAGACTTTTCTATTTCAGTGAATACAGACAGTTTATTATTTGAAAGCAATGTATGTAAAGAAATACTCTCAGTAAAGTGTAAAGAAAAGGCAAAAGATTGTTACTTTGCCAAACTTTTGCTCAACATCACACAGTTTTAAATGGCAGCCTTGAAAAAAGTAATTGAAAAATACGAGAACTAAAATGGAATAGCATTTTAATCATCTGTGAATACATATGTTGTATCTGACCCCACACTCTGAGGACAGAAGCATTGTTATCTGTAAACCACGGTAAATCTCCGTGTGGAAAATGGCTGGGAGGTGAATTAATATCCATGTACAATTAATGATACTAATGTGAATTAATATCCGTCTACAAAACTCCATGCTACCGGGGCCTCTGGCTGTTTTAAAGCAGCTGAATAAGTGCCTTAGTTGCTAGGGCTTTTTAATCCATTTTGTCTTCAATATAAGAACAAAGGAAAAGTTGATTTCTCTGTGTCTCTGGGTTTGTGTGTGCCTGTGTGTCTGAGTATATTGGTAGTAGGAGCAAAGAAATGAAGGTATGCCCTTTTGAGCATCCCTCATTTTGTATCTTTCATAAAACTATGCATTTGCTTTAACTTTTAATAATTATTGATAATCATGCTGTATTTGCAGTATATGTCTTTAATCCACCATTTGACGATTGTTTTCTATGCCTAATGTCAATTGTTTTATTTTAAAATTGTTTTTCTTTCATAGTCTTTTTGTTTCTACCTTCAAATTTTCTTTGCTTCTTATTTGTGACAGAAATAAAGAACTTGATAAATAAATGTTAGTCTGATTAATGAAATAAACCACAAATACTTTTTCTTGACCTTTGCTGTACTTAAAGGTTTTCTACTGTTTCTTTAAGATGGAATATCCAATAATAGCAACAAAATCTACACAGGATGCTTGTCTCCCTGACTGTCCCAGAACATGAATACCACTCCCTTCTTGGCCTTCTTCAGTTTAGACAATAATTCTAGGGCATTGTAAGATTCTCTTCCATGAGTTAGCCTCAGAGAAAAGAGCAAAACCAATCAGTTTTCACTCAAACATCTAAACATCCATTTAACATTTACAATTTAATAGTGTCAAACCAAGAATGCAGCCATACATAATTAAATTGCCTGTGTAAGGAGGGCAAAATAACAAGCCTAAAGTCAACAGATTTATCCAGAATCTCTGAGCCAAAACGTTCTACTGAAGAATGCAGGAAGAAAAGGGATCCTGACCCAAGGAATAGAACCCAAATGATTTAGTGGGGTTTTTTTATTTTTTATTTTAAATGTAATCAAATTTTGTTCTTGAGCAGATCCCTGTAGACCTCAGTCATGCTCTGATCATTTACCTAACCATGCACAGAGAAAGATAAAAACTATGGGGAGGAGTCTGTTCTTTTTGTGAAGCTGTGCAATGAATGTAGACTGAGATTCTAGCACAGTTGTCTTATAAACTACAAAGTAAATAAAGAAAATTCACAAAATTCAAAATATTGATCATAAGCAGAATCAGGCATCAGTATTTCCTTTTTGGTTGTTTTGGGGTTTTTTTCTTGTTTTCCTGGTGAGAGTTTTCCTAAACTGAACATTTTATAGTCTTAATCTTGTGCCTAGGAACGCCTCAAGATTTTTAAGATAAAAACAACAAATTTGAATCATCACAAATGTTAGTATACATTTCAGAGCTAAGCATGGGTGAGACAAAGGTGGAAGGCAAGAATCCTAAAATTTGCTCAGCAGTGCTGAAATGAGAACAGCAGGCAGGAAAAAATGCAGAAAGATGGCGTGTCAGTGCAGACATCTCACATCTTCCTCTGAAACTGCCACCACTGAGACCAGGCAGATGGAGGTAGCAGGGCCTCCAGTATTGTGCAATGAAGAGAAGTGTTTAATTTATTTATTTATTTATTCTCCCCTTTAATTTCCCATTCCAGATTTTTTTTTTAGCTGAAGACTATAAAAATTTATTGTTTTCTTATAACTGCAAGTGCAAAAAGACAGATTTTTTTTTTCTCAACAGTCGCCTTTTCCAGCAAATATAGACACAGAGCTGCTCTGATACGTACAAATCTTAAGTATTAACATTTATGGATCCAGAATACAACAGAATTTTACCATATAGTGAAGAATCAGATACTGCAGTTCCTAGAGAAATAAGACTCCCATTGGCATCAACAGGGTTTTGCTCGAGGTCAGAATGCAGGATGAGACACTACATCACAGAGCTGCTGTCAGACCAAGCCAGAAACAATTCCAATACATCACTTCTTTCTCACTATATTTCAAAAACACTGGGTCTCCCCCATCTGCTGCTGAATTTTTTTTTTTAATGAAGAAATGTAAACATAACTGATTGAGACATCTGGGTCCTTCTATCTCCAGAATTAAGTAACATGGGATATGAATATGACATAATGTTCAGCAAGTTTCCTTAATGACTTTATTTTCCTTTGTAGACAGCTTTGGTACTCTCTCTGTAGCTAAAATAGTACAAGAAGCTCAGTATTTCAAGATTAGTCTCTTGGTGATGTTTTTAAGTACCTTAAAGATTTTAAATGATAAAAAACTTCCCCAAGTAGTATTTCTGCTTTCTTCTCTTCGTATTTTGCATTTTTGGTACACCATTTTTCTTGCAAGTATAATTAAAGAAGGAAGGGAAAGTTATTAAATCAGTTAATAGAAAACCTATGTACTGGGAGCAATAGTGAAAAATAAGAGGAAATTATATCAAACAATACTAATGATGACATATTGATTGATACAGCACAAGCATTTGCAGAGCAGTATATTATGTTCATATAGTGACATTCTGGGCCACACATAATTTGTAGAGACTGTGAATTTTAAGCTAAATAGAGAGAGAAAACGGAAAGCAAAGGCTTCAAGAGCAGAAATGTCTATCAGAGAGGTGAAAAAGAGAGCAGTGTAAGAAAGTGGATGTACAAATGAGAGATCCTTCTGAGAGAATTGAGGTGGGAAGACAGAGGAGAGCTCAGATCTGCCACACAGTCCATGAAAGGGAAGGGAGAAAAAGTGAAAGATGCTAACCAAGAGCAAATAAATTTGGGATTTTCTGAAAAGGAAAGCTTAGAGAGATTATATTTTGGTTTTTTACACACCCTGCAGTCCTGAAGCAACTGTTAATTGCTTATGAGAAGCCTTTTTGCATGCACATGACCACCAGACAAAAGTATAATGATAAAAAAATAGAGCTGGAGACGTCTCTAAAATTCACCATGAGTATCAGGGATCATCTGTAGAATAACTCTCAGCCACTTTCTGCACATGTGTTTAGTAATGGAAATGGTACAGAAGGAAAAAGTCTAAAAAGAACAGCTAGCCATATACAATAAAGTAGACAAAGGTAAACATTTATAATTTTTTCTAATGTATATGAGATACAAATTATTTAGAAGTGTTTGCAACTCTCTTTAGTGCGTGTAAATGAATTAATCAGCATAGTTCACAAGATTTTAATTCAAATGTCAAGATTTCAAATGGGGAAATTCAATCTTCTTTGTAAATTAATATTTGTTTGAATTTAGTATGCATGTGAATCAGATTATTTGGATTTTTTAAGATAACTTCCCTTAAAAGCTACAGGAAAGTCTCCTTACACATTTTTAACAGCCTAATCTAGTTATAAGTAACTGCTGTTGACACAGGATTTTCACATCCTTATACTGTGTCATTTTTTCAAATGCAAACAAGATACCTGCTGAGTATTACCTTCAGGAAGCACGTCATATATAAATCACTGAGTAAATACCCCTGCCATTCATGTGCAACTTAATTCATCTTTAAAACAATCTTTCTAGGATCTTCCCCTTTTTTAATTTTCTGTTAAAAAAAAAAAAAAAACAAAACAAAACACTGCTGTGTCTCAATTTAATTTTCAGATAAAATGTAGGTAATAAACACCCTGTATGCTGTGACTTGAGGCCCTGAGAATGCTTCATTAGGGTTTGGGCTGAAAGCAAAACTGGGTGTATTCACATCATAAGTAAAGCTTTTCAGACGCAAAGGGTTTTTATTGTTTTCTATTTTATTTCTTTCTCAAGCCAATATATTAATCAGGAATAACCTGCAGTGGATAAAGCCCACAAAATATGACTGGTTGGAGCCCAACTCCTCAGGAAAAAAAAAAAATCACATTAAATTTAAAGATACAATTACTGAAACAAAGTTAACTATGGACTTGCAGTTCAAGAGATTCGGGCATGTCTGCCATTGTTACATATTAATAATAAAAATAATGTAGAGAGGTCAGAAGTGATATTCCAACTTTGACAGCATTGCTTAGCAAACATGCCAGGAATTTCTCCTGTATCCTTTGCTACTTTTTGCTTTCCTTTGCTTTGGATGAAGTGTAGAGCATGTGCACTGTAATTCTCACTCTGGCTGTCACTCACAACTAATTGTGCTGAAACGCAGAAGATAGATGTTAGATTGAGCTTGTTGCTCATATCTCTAAAGATAACCCCTACAGACATATTAATCTGAAAGTTGTTCCTATGTGGATATATGTGAATTAACCAAAGACAGTGGGATAAGCTTACCACAGACCACACATCCTGCTTTGTAGAAGTTGTGTTTTACAAATATAATCTGCCAGCTTTAAGGGTTTAATCCTACACATCAGAGATGCTGAGTATTGCTTGTATAAGCACAAGATATAAAGGGATGAGCTGCAGAGGGGGCACAGCAAAGCTTGCAGCTGCATTAGCAGGAAAGCACTGCTACATAAATGTCAGCTTGCTCCCGTCGAGTGACAGATGCTGAGGCTAAAGATGAGAAAGAGGAGTTTAGTCCTTGCTGACAGTTCAAAATGATACTTGGGACCACCCCTCTCCCCAGGCATGCCAATCACCCTCATCTCCACTGTGTTAACCAGAAGTGAGCCCAGAAGTCTGAACAATTTGCTGTAGCTATTCAATGCTTTAATACTTTGGTCCCTGTCTGGTCTTGACACACACCTGTGAAAACAATGCTCATGTTCCACCTTCTCTTCCTACTGCATACAGCACAAGGACAAAAAGGACTATTTATCTTCTTATAATTTATTTCTTTCTTTCTTTTATGCAGAGACATTTATACTGTGCAATTCCTGTATTTTTGGCATTCTCACTACTGTTGGCATGTGGAGTGTCTGTTTAGCATTAAGCATGAATGCCTTCCTTTGAAAGGAATTTCTCTTTAATTTTTATGCCTTCTTAAAAGCTCTCTCAAAGGCCCTAGACCAAACAGACATTTGTAATTTTCATGAATAAGGTATCTGAAATAAGGTGATCCAAGGCCCCCTGGTTACTTTTGAATTCTGCATAAACGTTAGAAGAATTTGAACTCTACTCACAACACACCATGTCCAGAGGATGTTTTTTTTGGGGGGGGAGAATCCTGCAAATACTGTAAGGGAAACATTTCTGTGGTGTATGGGTGTGCAGCTGTACATATATTCATTTCACTTAATTCACAATGCAAAGTCTTGCTATTTTTCCTGCCATTTTTATCTCATTCCAAATGTCAATTTAGTATAAAAATGTAACTATTTGATCTCAATACAAACAAAGTAGGATTTTGAAAAAAATTTCGGTCACAAGATTCAGTACAAACTGAGCATGTTAGAAACATTCAAACCCCTTAGAATGTGAGTTAAATGTTAAAAACTAAGTTGTTTAGAACCTTAGATTGACAGTTGTTACTCTCTTTTTTATTCCAGGTTCAGAAAGAGAAAAAAAAAGTATGAAAGGGAAAGAGCCTGAAGAAGTAGGCCCAAAGAAACTTGTTATCACAAAATATTCACAATTCAAGTTAGTAAAAACCAGCCTTACTGCTGCTAAGATATAAAAAGAAAGTAAACCACAATTTTCATGCCAAGGGTCAGTAAGCATCTTGTTTCTGCCTCTGAAAATGGTCTTTCCCCACAAACTTCTTCTGGTATGTAATGACCATGTCCTCATCAGCCTCTGTTTTCTCAACCTGCCACCTGCCTAAAACACATCCTCAAAACAGTGTTCTTCCTGCTTTAACCCATCATATGCAATGGGTTTTCCTACACTTACCATGTAAGACCTCTGACTAAAATATAAAATCCATCCATTCCTGTACTGAAAGTGTTCTCCCAATGCCATGCTTGATTCAGCCCCAGGGAAATACACAATTCGCTATTATCTGCGTCACTATTTTATATTTCCTAAATAAAAAGATAATAACAAAACCACTCTCCTCTTCTTTGGACACTGCTGACAATCACCTTAAAAAGACTACAAAGATAAATCTTGTGAAAGTAAAGAAGTTTGAGATCAGATCTGAGAGAAAATTGTTTTCTCAATCCACAGTGCTCTCTATCATACTTTATTCTTCAATTTTCTCAGGGTCTTCTGAGCTGCAAAGAACGGTTTATGCAGTAAAGAACCATGAACCTAGCCTAAGCTCAGAGGGTATAGAAAACCCATGATAAAGTCATGTTGTTTAAAATTGTTGCTGTAGGGTTAAAGCTTGTGTCTTGCACAATATAGGCGATGTTGTGGTTTCACGCCAGCAAGAAATTAAGCACCAAACATCCTCTCACTCCCTCCCCCCAAAATGGGATGGAGGAGGAAATTGGAAGGGTAAAAAAAAAAATTCATAAACTAAGATGAAATAGCTCAATATATACAGTAAAAGCTGCATACACAAGCAAAGTAAAACATGCATTCATAATTTCCCACGGGCAGGGAGATGTTCAGCCATCCCCAGCAGCGCAGGGCTCCATCACACTTAACAGTGACTTGGGAAGACAGAACAGCATGGCTCTGAATGTGTTCCCCCCTTCCTTCTTCTTCTTCTTCCAGCTCTATATGCTGAGCATGATACCACAGGGTATGGAATATTGCTTGGGTCCACTGGGATTGGCTGTCTCGGCTGCATTCCCTCTCAATTTCCTGTGCACTCCCAGTCTCCTTGCTGGCAAGTGCACGAGGCAGAAAAGGCCCTGACTCCGAGTACAGGTTGCTCAGCAGTAATGAAAACATGCCTGTGTTCTTTACACTGTTTTCAACTCAGTTCAAAACATACCCTCACTCTAGGTACTGTAAAGAAAATTAACTCTACCCCAGCCAAAACCAGCACTGGTGAATATCAAGACTGTTCTTGTACTCTCCTACTCTCAATTCTGTTCTCATACTCTCATGTTCACATTCCCTCTTCTGTGATGATATGAACTGTCCTTTCCACCCCAGAGCTGAGAAAAAATGTTCTTGGGAACTTTGTTGAAACTTACATGTTCCTTAAAAATACCTAAATTATGGTCTTAATTGTTAGAATCACTTGTGACTTTTAAACCATTACATTTTCAGGACAAGAACAACAAAATTGTCAAAGGAGGCAGATAACCAGACATATTCAAGGTTCTAATCACATTACAGTAGGAAACCCTCCAGGTTTATGTTTTAACCATAACAGCTCCTTTGCAGAAAGTGTGCAAGTTTTATTTCAGTATCTTTTAACAGGTAAAGTTATTATCTAAATTTTGAATGTAATGATTACTCAAAAATTTCCTAAACTAGGAAAAAAGGAGAGGGAGGAAATGTGCCGGTGAGGAACTACTAGTTGAGTAGTTCAGATCTGACATATTTAAAATCAGTATTGTTGCAGTTTTTGACAAAGTAGTTTTTATTCTTTAGTGTCTTTACTATATTTTCAGTTTTCTCACTGAGGAGAAAAATCTTACCTTCCTTGATTAAAATGCAGCAGAAATGCAGTCAATGTAGTACAAGAACTAGCTAGAACTCTTCAGTTAAGGTCTCAAACCATGTTTGCATATATTTTTGGCAGAGTAAATAGAAGAAGAGTGGAGGCAGAAATAGCAAAGAACTTAAATAACAAAAATGAAACAATTACATTCAAAGTGATAAAAAATAAAATGGTATAGTACAGAGTAAAAGCTAAGTTATGAGGACAGAGAGCCTCTGTTTTACCATGAGCAAGGAAATTCTTCTAATTTCTCTGAACTTATAATAGAACTAAAGGCTAAGGCTATGAACAAGCCACCTTTTACTTCTAGACTGAATATAAAGTGAGAGTTGCATACTGAATACAAATACTACCTTGCTATAGATCATGCTGCCAGAGAAATCTGAAGTTAGTTAGCGGAGTGCATCCACCAGTGGACGGTATTCCTGCAGCAGGGAATCATTAATCTTCTGCATAACTGCCTTTTTGCTGTTGATGAAAATCAGGTCTGCCATTCCCTGGCATCACAGAAGGCTCTGAAGGCATGCATACCTGGAGGAGTGAAACAGGATAGTTTGTTCAATAGAACCACAAGAAATCAAAATTATGCTTTTTGCTTATATCACACTGAAAACGGGGGTCAGATAGTCAAACACTCTCGACTGGGAGAGAAACTCATCACCTGTTAATGTAAGGGAAACAGAAGGATATAACTACATGACACCAAATAAGAATCAGTATGAAGTAGGAATCTAATATAGATGAATCAATAAAATCACAACCATGCTACCTCCTTGCTTTTTTTTTTCTTTTTTTCCTCCCTCTGGTTCCAAGATTCAAAAGTACAGGAAGCAAACAGCAAACAGAGCAAACAGCAAAAACCTGAGCTCACATTAATACAACACATTTCAACATGAGAATCTTGCTTGAAGAACTGCTAGGCCTTTGCTTCTATGTATGCCATGAAGTAAAGAGAGAGACTCTAGTTTTAGAGACGTTTGGAATTTAGAAATGTCTATTTGGATTACAAATATTTGAAAAAGGATTGGTTTAAACATATGAATTTCACTAGAGGGTCTTTGAACAAGCAAGTCTTTCAACCACAGCATATATTCAATGTTCAATATATGTGGGGATTCTGAGTTTGTTAACTACCTATTTTTTCTTTCCTTATGGGCCTTGGTCTTATGGGTACGTATTACTTAGGGTTTCTTTGGTAAATTGTTAAAGAAAATATTAAAATGTTTGAAACAAATGACATGTGAAATACCTGATTCATATTTTGAACAATACAGAAAATCTCAGGCTAACAGCTGGAAGCATGCTAAATTTAATCTAGCAACAGATCTGTGAGTGATAAAAGGAGTAAAAGTGACAACGGAAAAAAGAAACAGACTCCCTGAGTGGACATTTTGGGTGTTGCCAGAGTTCTGATAAGCTCATGCCCAGAAGACTCATTGAAGGATTGTCCACCTACACAACCTCTCAGTCACAGGAAGACCATTCCACACCGAGTCTCATTTCCCAGCTAGGAAACTCATATGAAAATGTCTCATCCCAACACCCTGCATTACCCTGCGCACCCCACTGTGCCTGAAATTGGCCACAACACAACATTCATTTCTGCTCCAACACAACATTCAGTCTGAAGCAGCAAGTGCCTTGTTAATTTGAGTCCCCAGCTTAAAGATAAATCAGCAGCATCCTTTTCATGTGTAAGTATGGGACTAGAGAATAAAACTAAATAAGAGGGTTTTTCCCTTCTTTGCTTTTCTATAATGTTCAGAAGTTATTGTCATGCCTAAGAAGGTAAGTTTTTCTTGTGCATGCAAATAAAATTCCACTTCATCCTAATGTCCGAATATGTAAGACAGTAGGATGGTAAATATGCCAGAATTTCACCCTCTGCACTTTTAAGGGTTATTTGTAGGCCCTTGTCAGTAGAGCATAGGAGCCTTTCTGCAGAGCATTTTCCTCATGTGGAGTGTGAGAATACTGAATGGTGGCAGCTGATACAGCATTCTTCCCTAGCAGAGTCACAGAAACAGCTATGGGCACTCAGCTACGGGTGAGGCTGTGAGCAGCCAAAAAAGGAATATGTGACTCCTTTGCAGCCCTGCTTTGCTGCCTCACAGCTTAGCCCCCTTCCCACAGTTGCCTCCTGGCCAGGACTGCCTCCCTCCACTGACTGGTGTTGGTTTCTCCGGCAGCTGTCTTCCAACAAACACCCACTCTGCACCCACAGCTGATCCAGACACTGGGGCTACCTGGGGAGCCTCCAGAAGGTGGCCCCAGGAAAGGGGCAAGGCCATGGAGCTCCAGAGACCGGGCACTGGCGTCCCCTCTGTGTGCATTAACAGACTCTGAATCAGATGATAAAGGGACAGTTTGGTGGAAGGTTTGGGGCACTACTGAAGAAGCGTCTTCTCTGCTCCTTGGAAGAGCAGTTTTGCACAATTGTTTTTCCATTGAGCCCTCTTTGGATTAGATCTGCACAGTGTAGTAAAAGAGTGCTCCACTGCTGTGACAACTAAGCAAAAACACCCTTTTATTTTGTCCTTGGTAATCTGAGTAGGGGAGTCATTACTTCTGGTTTTGAACTCCAGGAAATGCCATTTCCACCTGAATAAACTTAATTGCAGCACCCACGTTTTCCATTATGTCCTTTCAGACATAGTCCTCTCTTTCTTTATAGATACATTTCAAACAAAGTCAGTTTTTCTCCCTTTTCCC
>VXBQ01007960.1:425441-514152 GCA_013400175.1 Phainopepla nitens | reverse complement strand
AAAAAAAAAAAACCTTCTGGTCTATTTCTAAACAACTAAATGTTCTGTGGAATACTGGTTAAATTACTGAAAAATACAGCCTTTTAGGTTTGGACAGTTAGTTTAGTTTTGTTATTATATAATAGAAGGCTGGTTTAGGGACAAGGGTCTTAACAGCAGCACAGGTAGCTTTATATTGCCTTCAGCTATATCCATGTGAACTTTAATATTTGAAAGCTATTTACTCTAGAGAAATTTATTTATTTAAAAAACACATAAATTCGTAAGAAGGTGTGCTGAGCAAAGTTGATGTTATTTATGGATTTTTAAGACAGAGTATGCTACATCTGACTTTCAGAAAATTATTCATAGTTCAAATTTCTTGAACATTTCCATATACCACCTTTCCAACTATGGCCCATCTCAAAGGAGTGTTTTACATTCTCTGTTGCTGCTCCTTCCTGTAGGTAATGTTTATATAATTCTCATTCCATTGTTGTAGAAAAATAATTTTCTAAAAGCAATTTTAAACTGCTCTCTCACAAAAAAAAATTACTTCTATGTTGCTTTTAAAAATTCAATCTGTTTGTAAATAGCAAGCGGGTAGAAAATAAATGGTTCTAAGTTTTGATTTCTTTGAGAAATTGTCAGTAATTGTAAAGTGGAATGACTGCTCAAGTCTCAGGTTGTGATAGTAATGAGAAGAGGCAGAAAAAGAAGGTAGATTTCTGTGCAGTATATGTCTGCTGCACCCTTGTTTATTTTTTATGTTCTGAAAAACATACACAATCCATCTCCCCAAAGCTATTTTTTAGCAGCCTGCTTAAATATGTTCAGCAAATACAGATAAGAAGTACCATGGGGCTTTATGATTGGAATGGTTTTGGCTCTGACACAGCCTGAGCAAGGTGCGCTGTAGTTTAAAGATTCGTATTCTGAAATACATTTTCTGTGACAAATTTTTCATTCACAGATAAGTAAGCATCACATGACAGCAAGCATTTGACAGATCGAAAAATGCACTTCAGGTACACAAAGTGTATGACTTTTTCAGCACATCACCTGTCAAAAGGATAACCAGCTAAATTCATCTTATGATTCCTTGTTTTACTTAGCTTTTTCAGGGGTAAAAGAAACACTCTAGCTTAAATTAGTCAATACTCATGAAGGTACTCAACTGACAGGTGAGGGGATTAAAATTTTCTGTTTACTTCTGTGATACTATAATTGCATTTTTCAGAGAATCTTGATATCACTTATTGACATGATTAATTACACTCTTCACACCCATTTTAAATGGAATATCTAGTTTATGAATTGCTTGAGTACAAAGCTTCTACTACTCAATTAAATTTCCTGGTAGCTAAATTTAAAAGGAATTAAACCTATTCTGTTTCTAAAGCCAAAAGAAAGGAAAAAAAAGGAAAACGAATGCAAATGAAAATGCAAATGTTGCCAATGAAAGCATTTTATTAAGGCACTTAAAAACGCTCAACTAAAACCATCAGTAACTGTAACATGACACCTTTCTGAAAACTGAGATCTTTATAGACATTTGTGTAACCATTTTTTTCACCTTTTCATTAGAAGAAAACTATTTCAATTATCTTCATGGAAACAGTTAATGGAGTTCATGGAAACTACAACAATCACAGTAATATAATTTGCAGTTTCCATCAGGCATTGTGAATTTAAATATAGGGATGTTATTTTATTTTTGCATTGGAGTCTAATGTCAATAAATTTCCATCCTGACAGCTTGAATGTCACAGTTTTTGCAATAGTTTTTTTTGCAATACCTTTATTGCCTAAAAATTATTGTTTCTACATATTCTACAGAAATAGTAATAAAACATGAAAACCCCAAGCTCAGTTTTACTACTTTATGTAAGAAAGAGGCATATAAACCCAGCATTAGAAAAAAATCCATTAATTCAATCATCCCCAAAGACAGCCTCTTCCAAGAGCACTTCATAACCAGAAAATATTGCCTTCATCCCTGCCTAACTTTTTCAATGAACTCTTCAACCAAGTGATGCAAAACTGAAACAAACTGTTCACCCCTGATGCTTTTAAGGGTAGCTGAGTTGGCAGCATCTTTGTAATGCAATGAGTGAGTGAGATCTTTGCCCCTGCAATACCTTTCTAGCAGAGCCCTCTAAAACCAAGTCCAAGGCAAAGGCTCGATGCTTCAGACGTGTTCTCTGGGCAGCACTGGGGAACAGAAGACAGTTTTTGTCTCAGAAAACAGCAGCATTGCAAAGTTTGTTTTTCATTTTCAGTGAAAAACAGGATAATGAATATCAGCTCTTCCAGAAGAGAGAAATAGACAAGGCAGAGGAAAAAAATCCAAACACATCCCTACACCATGCAACAATCCAACAACAACAACAAAAGAGCAGACTTATGAATGTACATATAACTTCTATTTTAAGAAAAGGATAGCAAAACTGAAACCAATGTTACTTAAATAATTTCAGATTTTTTTTTAGTTCCATTCTGTGTGGAATTTATTTCTTCTGACTGTTGCCAGAAGAAGCCATCCACCCCTCCACTACTCAGGCCAGGATTAACAATCTTTTATTCTTTGCCCTGATGCCCTAAACAGAGCTTTTAATTTAAATCCTATTTTGGCAAAACCTTTAAATCCAAAAAGATTCCATGACAATCAATTTAAGTGGTTTGTATATATGTGGGGTCTGCATGCAGCAAGATAGAGAGAAGTAGAAGAAAAGAAGAAAGGAAGGAAAATAAGTAGGTCCAAAACTGACACCGTGGATCTTGAGTCCATTCAGTACAAAACGAAAGGACAGATATAATTCTCCTCATTTTACTCACACAGGAAAGCAAAGCTCTCTTCCCCACTCTCTCTCACACACATTCTTTCTCTTTTCCTACCGTCCTCAGATACACTTTTTGTGTGTGCCTGTGCCTCGCAGTCACTTGCAAAACCCCTACATGTAAGGTCACAAAAACAGCCCTACGTTTCTGCTCTAACATCACAAGCCTTAGAGACCAGCAAATAAGTGTAGTGCCAAGCTGTAAGAAGACCATGATTCCAAGAGGAAAACTTCATCTTCTTAGAAGAGATATAAAGGTGAAGCTGACTGCTTAATTCTAAAATTAGTTATTCAAAAAACGTTCAGCATCATGCGGAAAGTAAAAAAGGACTTCAGAGACAAAATATCAAGACACACTAATCAACTTGTCCTTCAAAGTTGACACTGTATCTCCCAAAATCTCGTAGTTAATAATTACCAACAAAAACTAATCAAGAAATGTTTGACTCATTTTGTAGATTCACTTTACCATGTCAGTTCCCAGTTATTTAAAGCCCTTAACCGCTGAGTTAATTTTATGGCTACAAATATTGGGAAAAAATAGAACTGTATATATTTATGAATTACCAATGGATACGACCATTAATAGAGCACTTTTTATTTCACTAATTATGTATCTGGCCGTCCAATTGTTTGTAAACCTCAAAGCACATGTATTGCTCATTCAAAGTTTAACGAACTCTGTTTAGAAGTTCAGCTGGGGTGAGATAGCCTTTAAAAATCTAATTAACACTATTTCTTTTCTCTTTCAACTTAGATTACCTACTTCACAAGCAGTTAGCTGACATACGGATAAAAATAAATTAACCTATTTGTTCTGCTTGTGAATGTAATCCCATCCAATAAATCTGTCTGAGGCAGAGTCTATTTTCAGTGTATCCTTTTTCTTCAACTATCTCCATTCTCCTTGGAGGCAAACATATATCCAGTTCATGGGAATCAGGAAGCACAATTTCCAAGAGATACAGTTCTAGTATCCCTTTAAAGATTTCTGAATAACTGCGTGTGTTAACATTATTGTGCCTCCATTTCCATCTACTAAAGTGAAAAAGTTGCCAAGCAAGTAGAGACAACCTCTCAACTATGTAAAAGTCCAGGTAAGATTTACACTGAGCAAAGAGGGAATTCACAAGAAACACCTTCTGTGATATATCATTCTGTTTCCTATATGAGAAACTCTCTTTCTCAGACTGATAAGCTTACAGTTTGTGAATGAAAGTATGCACAATTGGCCCCCTCAAAAAAATTCATTCTGTTGTGTCATCTGAACTTTTTCTAGAGCTCAATACTCTTGGAAATTCCCATTTTGCACAGTTGAATAAGGTCAGAACTTTTCCCATGAGGTAAAAAAAAATTCAGAAATGAAAGAGGTTGGTGCAATCTTATTTACTCCAAAGTTTATTTGAATTACTTTTCAATCTATCTTCCACCATAATGATCTCAGCGCAGCAAGGATTTCTAGGCCCATTTATCCAAACAGCAAGACACGACACAAATCTACCATACAATTAAAATTACAATTGCCATAAAGGTAGCCCAGTTGGACAATGAATAAATGCACTTTTTTGGGCATAAATCCAGGCCATGGGTAAGTGATATTGCAATATTGTATAACACATTGTTAGTGCACAGGAGCTATTCTACCTTTGTAAGCAGCATGGAACAGAACAGGTTGTTGCTGAGGAACTATCATCCATATATGTATCTTGAGGAAGTTTTACTTTGGAGTAGAATTAATCTGATTGATGAAATACTCCCTCACAGGTGGAATACATGTGAAGTCCTGGAGCAAACCTCCTAGTCTACTTTCATCAAAAAGGAATACAACTCAAAAGCCCCAAGACATGAACCAAAGAAGAGGTAAGTGAGAGCAATCCCTAAAGTAGCTACAACTTCTGAAGTGTTTTAGGTTTCAAATTACCTTTTCATGAATTTTTAAAGGGTCTTTTAAAGGGACCTATTACAGTCCTAGAAGAGATTTTGCAGCACTGTGAGCAGTATGTAAATTCTTTCCTTCATCTGCAAGTCTTCACCAATTTGTCAAATTAGAGAAAAAAAACACATCAGAGTTGTGGACATAAATAAAGCAAATCCTGTATTATCAAAAGTCAACCAGTAAGACAATTGCAAACTGACTGGCATTTACCTATAGATGCAGTTTAGACTCTTCTTTCCTGACTTTGCAGACAAAAGTGTGGAAAAATACTGATGAACAAGCCATTGGATTTCTGACTTCCCACATGTAATTGGTTCCTCTATCAATAAACCATCTTCTTTAAAGGTTAAAAGAGCCATGGAGTTTTGCTGCTATCATGCTTGCCCCTTCTGGCAATTAGTCAATGAAGGATATTTAAGTAACCAACTAAGCAAGAAATGCTCTAATGACAAGAGGTTTGAAGGTGGGCATAAGGACAGCTAGGTGGAAATTATTCTCTGGAGAAACAGAATTGTGATCCTTTGGAAGGGTAAAAATAGCATGAAGGTATAAGGTAAGAAAAGGTTTTTTAAAAATATATTCAGTTTTCTGTTACCCATGATTTTTTTTCCTGTTAAAGAGGACCTCACAAACACATTTACTGCCTGTATAACTTATATCACTTTGTATATCACAGCTGCATCCAGCTCCTAATGCTGAAACTTCCTCAGTTAAAAACACCTGTGCCCATCTGTGTGCCTGACCTCTGTGGGCATCAAGAACAGCATGATTAAAGGGAAACTGGCTTCTACTGTCTCTTAAATCCCATTCATAGGTACCCATAACTGCACATTCTATGAGTCTACACTAGAAGTACATAATATTCGTGCAATTCTCAGGACACTTTAAAATTTGAAAAAAATTGCAGGTGGTTTTGCCAGAAAATGAGTCAATTTTTAAGCGATTCTGTAAAATCTGTATGAACCAGAAGAATTTTTTTCATTTTATTAAGGTGCAGGTTTTGGGTTTTTTTATCATATTTCTGAGCTTAGAAATAAGTTTAAAGTTCTGCATATGTTCCTTGCTAAACTCCTCAGTTAGACATCTTGACAGAAGAATAAATAATTTGAAATGAAAAGGCATTGCTTAGGGTCAATGGATATTCTGATGTTGATATCAGGAGCCATGGGGCTTGCTTCCCATTATCATACCCAAACACTAAATGTGTGTGGCAACTTATTAAAATTCTAGGCCAGTGGTTTTCAGGTTTGTCTCCTTGCTCTTTGTGGGATTTTAGAAAGGCCTGCTTTTTTGCAAGCTCCTGTTTTCCCTCTCCCATCTGCATGCTTGTCTGGCAAGCTTTCGGTAGGGAGGGTTTTCAGCCTGATCAGCTCCCTGAAATAGTTCCTAATTTCGGTGTGTCATTCCAGTATCAACACAAGCAACACAGGAGTTCATCAGCCTTATTTTTTTGGCTGGTCTGAGTTATTCTGTGAATTCCAGCCAGAGCTGATATAAAAGAAAAAGCTGAGCATTGTCTAAGGCAGATCCTGCTCTTCTTTCTGTGGGTCTTTTTTTTTTTCTATTTCACTGTTTCTAGCTCTGAGATGAATTTTTGCAGCTGCTTCATGAACTAGCCTGGCAAACTGAGACAGCAGGAAAACAAACAGAAGGAACAAAAGAGCAGGATGATTCTTTAACTTCATTCACTGATCAGTGAGGCTTGTGAGAGACATTAAACTCATTTAAATGGGCCTTTATTTATAAAATAAAACAATTTCAACTAATACAACTAAAATAAAGCTTAATACTGGAGAGATCTTTTCCTTACAGGAAACAATGGGTAAGTATTTTAAAATAATAATATAATAATAAAAACCTCAAAGATTTCTGGGAAAAACCACTGCAAATTTGGGGGGTGGTGGTTTTTTCCCCAAAAAATCCTTTTGAAGATGATACAATTACAAGTACAAAAGAAAATTGGTCTGCAAAGAAAATAAAAGCATCTGGTATCTAACAAAAATTACAGTCTTACAGGTTTTTGTTTTTAAAGCCATGAACATATTCAGTTAGGACTTGTTATATCTGAAGTGTTTTTCCATGTAACTAGGAAAGTGTGGATTCTGTAGTTTTGTGGTAAGGTTTAAACACAAGCATGACCCTTTGAAGAAATCCAATACAGTCATAGGAAATACCATTCCCCTTTTTTGAAAATGCATATATTTTATACAGGATCATTTTCAATTAATACAGTACCTTCAGTTAGCTCACTACACACTATATTTATACTGTCCCAAAGCAGAAGCATAATAATGTGCCTGGGGAATTGAGCAGAACATTTTAGCTATGTCGAGTATTTTTTACACATATCAAAATACACTTATTAAAGGAGAAGAGGCCACCTTTTTGAAACTCCAGGACAAACTTTCACATGCAGACAAAACTCAGAAGGAAATAGGCTTGTTTTCTGAAAATAGTAAGATATAATTTAAAACGCTAAATAAATAGTGTTGTATTTGGCTGGGAAAAAAACCAAACAAATTATAAAGAAAACACTTTAGATGTTAAAGAGTTACAGGTTCAGGCTCCTAGTGAAAACAAGAGCTCTCAGGGAAAGTGAAAACTGTCATTTGTCTCTGTAAAACAATTCACAGCAGATGGAAAGAAGGGTAGATTTGTATTCAGCTCTTCCTCCTTTTTTCACTTTGTGAAAAGCAAACCGCGTCCTAACAACCCCTTAAAAATACACACCAGCCACTCACATTGCTGGAGCACTTGACCTTAAGTCTGATAACCTAAAAGCCATCTTCTGTCTTCCGTGCTGGAAATGTGGTTGGTTTCATTGCCTGGGTGCTCACAAAGTATGGACACAGGTGTTGAAAGAACACACGGCCTGCAGTCAAATACTTCTTGAATGAAGTGAATTAACACTTACATTACCTGTGGTCTTCTTTCACTTATGTGTTATTACAGAAATAACTCTAGCTACCTTTATCATAAAAAGGCTTACATGTTCTCTAAGGGCCTTTCACTTCACTATCTTCCTTGCATAATTTTCACTTGTGGTCATTATCATCAATAACAGCAGAATACAGATCAACAAATGTATTTTTTTTTAACACTGAATAGAAGTACTTGTCACAAATTATATAATTCATTGACCATAACATGAAAATTGCAAGTTATGATGCAATATTCATTTAAACTATGCACTAAATAAAGAAGAGAAAATTTTAATTTGCTAAATGCAAAGATCATTACAAAGATATACGTCAATATATATCACTATATATGTCACTATGCATCACAATGATACATAGTGACAAGCTTAGCTCTTAAATAATTTCACTCATCCCCATATATAATTTCTAACTCTACCAATTCTTCCAGATGGTCTGTGAATGCTAACTATCTTTAAATGACCACCACTTGAGAAACATAACTCATTCCATTCCACTACTTGGAAATACGAAGATGCAATAAATTCTGATATTACTGGTTTTACTCGAAATGGAGGACAGACCATGATATAGTCATGGTCTAAAAACCAGACAAAACTAACTCCCAGAGCAGGTGGTTCCTAATGCATACCACAGACATTTCTTCATCAGCCTTTCAACTACCCTTATCAAAGTACAAAGGTTTTTCTAGCTTTAAAGGTATTTACCTAAGTGATAGAATGTGTTAATATTCACAATATTAATATTCATTACTTTCTCGTCATTCATAACACACTGTAATAAACTAACAACCACATCTCAAATATCTTTGATATCTTGATGATCTTGAATTGAATATGACACACCATATCCTGATGTAAATATGGTATGTTTGCTCCTCAGACTGACTTTCTGCTGTGGTAAACATCTGCATGTCAAGTCACCCAAGCTGCTATTGTTTGTCTGGGTATACCAGAACTAGAGACATTGAGTTTCAAAATGTTTTTGCATGAAAAAAAGCATATTTAAAAAAACAAACATAAATGTATTTTAATCAAAATACCAAACGAGTGAAAATTTTACTGAGCTAGTGAGAACAAGGAAAATATATTTCTGGGCACATATTTCTAGATCAAAGTCCCATATAAAAAAAGTTATGAGAAATATCTCTCTTCTAAGACACCAATACCTCATTTCCTTTGCTAGCACCCAGTGTGGTGCTTTTCTAATTGCAATCTAAATGTACAGAGCCAACAGATGAATTAAATATTCCTGTTATTCCAAGTCAGTTATGTCCCGCTGGGTGAATCCTAGAATTGGATCCATACACACTCTTAGGATTTTTTTTTTGTCAATTAAATTCCCGCAGTGCTAAATAAGGGAGTTTGACACTTAGCATCAGTCCAGTTCAGTGGCATCTTTACAGACCCCTAACTCTTCAAACACAGTCCTTATTGCCTATTGATAAGAGAGAAGTACTGTGCAACCACGACTTGACTGACTGTATATATTAGCCATAATAAAGATTGAGGGAATTGGTTTTTCCTAATACTTTAGATCTGTTTTAATTTAATCTCTTAATTGTTTCGGTTCACTTCCTTCCCAAAAGCAATATACAAGTTTGTGCTACAACTGCAGCTGTGAAAATTGTGTTTATAAGGACAGCCAGCCTTATCTGCTTACCTAGGTGAGTGAGCTTTACACTTTGTCTCTCCTTCTAGAAGTGCTTATTCCAAAGCATGTATAAATAATGGAAGAGGAACAGTATGCTGATTTAAAACGCTGGCAGGTTGGCGAGTTTGGAACCTGAGACCTGAAGAGTTATATCTATAGCTGGCCCATTTTGAAGCATATTCTGAGATACTTCAACACGGAATTATCCACTGACTCATATGTTTCACATTAGATCCATGGGTGCTGTTTCCCCACCTGAGAATTTCAGAGACATTGCAGGCCCTTCATTTTTCTTCCTATTTTTCACAGTTCCAGTTTCTTTACTGACAGAGACACGTGTCTTTTTGGATACTTATTCAGTTATTAATTATGCATATGTTTACGAATGAGAATGTGAGCATTATGATACCCATGAAGTATATTGAGACATTTAAGTTAAACTAATTCTATTTTTTTGTTGTTGGATTCATGACACAAGATTAAAGTGAAAAAATCAATTAACAGGCAGGAACCTGATGTCTTCCAATCCTCAGGAAGGACTTTAGACTTGAAGCAAGTCTGGAAAAAAAAATCACAAGTATTAGAACCACCAGTTTTCAATTCAATTATTAAAGATCAGCAAACTGTCTGGAATTTTTTAATATCTAATTACTATTCAGTGTTCAGAACTCTAGGTTTTCTGTTTAAAAGAGCAGTAAATTTAGGGCTAATGATTTGCAAATAGTGTGTGATTTTCCATTTTTTAAAAAAATTGATTTATTTTAATAAAGCACTGGATTTTTCTGTTTAGGTCAGACACTGTTATTAATGCTACCTCTTTGCCTCAATGGTAATATTAGCAAATTTTAGGTTTACAAAGAGATTTAAATGTACAAATAAACACCAAATGTGTTAGATATAAGTGGCATGTACCTAAGAGGGGCTACTGAAGAACTGTTGGTTTTATTTATTTTCCAAGGAAATCCATGGCATTTGTGGCAATAAAAAAAACCAAAAAACGTACTGTTGAGACCATGCTTGTAGAATATGACGTTTTCAAGAAACATATTTTACAGATACCCTAGACTCTTCCAAAAACTACAGAATTTCTTACCTAAAAGTTTTCCATATTCATTATAGAATTTGTGGATAGATATTAACGCGACAAATAGAAGCAAGTAAGCATGGATTAGTATGCTGAACCAAATTTCTGTTGTGGATTAGAAGTGTGTTGTTATAAGGTAAGTGCTAATTGACATTTAATTTGCCCATTAATAACACTGCTAAATATCTCTTCCTCATTAAATGGCATAGCATGCTAAACATAAACAGGAAAGATCAAAAAACCCCAAAACTTCATACTGGAGCAGCCAGAAGGCATAAAATCATTATGTATGATATGAAATGCAATTATATGTGTCACATAACATGGTACCAATTTTTGAAACAAGTACCAGTTTGATGTTTTCTTTAACAATGACAGGATCAGTCCAAAGGTATTAAAATGCAAGTAACATTACAAGTTAATTGCTCACTAGCCAGGAAATGCAAGATTTCAGGGCGCTGTGCAGTATGGCAATATATCATTCCAAGATCACAAAAAGTACTGAAATATAAATGTGCAGAATCACTGCCACCTCCCCAAAAGAGAGAAACATCTTGCAGTAGTGTGGATATCTTTCTGTCCTCACCAGCAGGTACAGGGCAGAAAATTCCTAATTGCACAATAGAAACACAGCTGGGCTGTAGCATTCTTGCATTTCTGGATAAGCTGCTTTGTAGCCCCAAAAATGAAAAGCAGTATATAAAGGCACTACCTGTAATTTGTGTAAGCCTCAGCTCAAAACATTAGAGAATTTTTCTCATTTCGGCCCTTGCTGATTAGAAGAAATGCAATGCTTTTAAATCCAAAATGTGATATTAACTAAAAGATCTTTAACATGAACCAGAGGAGATATACTTGATGTAATTTCATGTATTACCTTACACGGGTTTTTTTGTTCCTTCCTGCATGCTATGCAAAATACATGTTCATATAAAATCAGCTTTATGAGTCACTGCTTTAAGCCATCACTGATTGACATCTCTAAAATATACCCTTGTAAAAAAATCTATTCTACTGTATAAAAATTATAATTTATTTAAAAGTAAGTTTCACCGTACAATTGTGGCTGTAAAACACATCTAGAATCAGATTAGTGAAAGGCATGCTTCAGCCTGTCACCCTTTGGTTTACAGTAGATTGGGTGATGTCCTATCAAAAGGTTTTCTTGCAATCCTATTTTCCAGTTTTAATTACTTATGTAGACCAGAGAACAATGATACATGCGATATAAACTCAGTCCTTACTGCATTAATTCACCCATTTCCTTTCTGTACTTTATGTTCCATAGAACAAATGCAAAACTGGCATTTGTAGCACTGGCTGTTACCTGTATTCAAAATGGAATATTAATGGAAATAATTCTGCAGTTTTAAGTATATTCTCTTTAAAAATCTACATTAAAAATCTATTTTTTTTGTTCTCAGCACACAGGTAGCAGCAGATTCATATTAGGAGATTCTGATCCCTTTACAACACTTTCAGGCATGACAGTTTTCTTCTTCACTCTCCTTTCTGCAAAAATTAACTGGAGCTACCATTCCATTACCTATATTCAAAACAGCATATTAATGAAAATCATATTATCCAAGAGTTAGCTCTACATGCTAGTTCTTCCTGAGCTTTCTGTGCTAAAATTTCCCCTTTATTTTGAGCTAGCAAGTAACTGGGGAAGCAAACATATAGAACTGAAATTCTGGTGCGAGGACAAAAAAACCTAATTACCCCAGCCATGACACCATGGTGGGAAAGATCCAAAGCCAGTCACGTTCACCTTTAAAAAAAAAAAAAAAAACTGTATCAACTGTGTGGCTGAGGTTTATGAAGCACGGTAACAGTTCATCAGCAGTGGCACAAAAAATGACAATTTTACTGTGACAAAAGGAAACCGAGTTTCTGTTCTGCATATTGCTGGTGTTTCCTACTCATTCCTTTCTCACTCCTTGTGCACATCACTAGTTAGCATGATCAGCCACCCGAGTCCAACAGATGCTCCCACTGCACTTTGGGGACATTGCCATTTTGTCACGCTTACAGGTGTGTTCTTTAAAGCGCTACAGAGAGCTACACCGAGCACAGCTTTGCAGCTGCGCCTCTGCTGTCCCCGCAGAGAGGCAGAAGGATGATGATTCCTCTTGCTGTCAGGGTTTAGTCTTTCTTGGGAAGACTCCTGGGCAAGCAGTCCAGAACAGCAGCAATCCAGGGATGAGCTACTCAGTACTCAGCAGATTTGGAAAAGGACCTGCTGCCTCTGCCACCCCACGGAATGCCCGACTCTGGCCTGTCACTACCGTGGCTGTCACCCTGCAGTACCTGACAAGTCACCTACCATGGTGCAGGGGGTGCTGCCCTTGTGTGAGAATCCAGGACACAGGAATATCTCCTGTCCCTGTCCTGAGTGGTCTTATTCCGCAAGAGAACATAGTTTTCAATTTTGGCCATGGAAAAAGCTTCCAGGATTTTGTGAGAGGTCGAGTTTTTGTTAATGTATATAGTAGATGATATTGTAGTTTATCACAGGGTGAAAAAGTAGATTTTGGGTTTTAGTATGGAAGGTAGATGAAAGACAAGATGGAAGACTTTGGGTGTTGACTCAACTTCTTCCTTCTTCTTCATCTACTCCATTTTCTGCAGAGTTGGTAGCACAGTGATTGGTCAGACAAAGTCACAATGCAGATGTTGCGTGACTGAAGAATAATTAGGAATTGGCAGAAAAATAAAAACATAAATAGGTGTTAGGTATGTTGTGGAACTCAATTGGATAAGGTGTCTGTGTAAGAACCCTTGGAATCGTCCATTTTGTGTCTTTCTGGCACATGCCATTGAAGTGTGCAGGGCCTGTTGTCATCTAAAGGCTCTGAACTGTGATAAAGAAATAATAAACAACTGCAGACCAAAGCCAGCGAGCCCTGCTTGTCTCATTCCTGGTTCCTGACGCTGGCACAGACTTTTCTCAGGGGCCCCCACGCCAGCAAAGGCTCCCACCCCCCTGCTCAGGGCAGGTGGTGTGTACTTGTGCACAGAGCACCGCTGCCCAGCAAAGGAGAAACGCCACTTCATCTCAGGAGCAGGAGAAATCTTTGGGGGTTTCCTTCTAGTGCACTGGAGTAAAATGCCTGTTTGTTCCAGGTTCAATGAACCCCCCATATTACGCACACACTCCAGTTTAACTCAGTACAGAGAAATAACCTTTGTAAAAACTCTGTAGCTTACATTATGTGGAAGTTCTATTATGGTAATGTGGTGATAATAGTCCCTTCCATTTCCTAATACTAAAAAACAAAATTATCTAAGACACTTCACCTACTTATTTCAGTGGTTGTGTTAAATATTATTCCATTAGAAAACATTTAACTGAGTTCTACTAGGAGTCTGGAGAGGATTAAGGGCAACCTTTAAAGAAACAATTTAAATTTTATCTCAGCATCAATGGTAATTATAAAAATCCTGCCCTTGAGTTAGATTTCATCATAACAGAAAAATTATAAATGAGAAAAATAATCTTCTCTCAATGCTAAAATTTGTCTTGCTGAGTTTCATTGGGTTTACAAAATCTTTATATATATATATCTGCATTCTCTTTCATCACCTTTTTCCATCATTAAGTAATAATTTATAATGATAATTAATATTAATGTGAAAAAAATTTTCGACCCTGAAGTCATCCCAAAAATTACTTAAAAAAGAAGAAAAAAAGAAGGTTTTGCCAGAAAATGCTCATTAAATCTTTGTAACAGTAGGAATACTGCTCTTAAGGCAGCCCTTTCACTGAAAGTAGGTCTGCATTAAGGCATTCATGGTATTAAGCAAGGCCTGGAACACAGAATCTTGCTGGAAGACAGTGTTGCTCCAAGACATTAATGAGAAATCTGCCCTGCAGGCAGCACGTGCTTTGGCATGACTTCGGCTGCAACAGAAATTTGCCCTGGACACAAAGTCATATCAGAAGAAAAGTGATTTTTCTGTCTAATGCTATAAATAGACAAAAAGATAAGGCTTGCTCCCATAAAGGAAGTCAGAGAATCAGACAAATTTCCTTTTTCATAACACCACTGAAATCTTATGGCACAGAATAGTTCTCCCAGCATCACAGAAGGCAGAGATTTCTGATTGTTGGACAAGAGAAACCTATTACATTTTTGCTTTACCATTTATATAGTGGACTCATGAACAACAACAACAAAAAAAAAAACAGCTCAACACATAACTACATACTGGATGGGATGACAAAAATAAAGGAAGTGTTCAGAATACACGTTTGCTAAGCATCTCTCCTTTCCCAAGCCTGCTAACACATACTTTTGGAATTTCTTCAGTTTGCCTGCATAGACTCACAGACTTGCATGCTGCTACACTCAGACTAAAGCGGCTTTGTGTGTGTTCTGCTAATATCTCCTGTTTTTCTTTCCCTAAATCTGGAGCAACAGCTGATCAGTATCCTCCTTTATTATTTTTTCCCTTTTATCTCAACCCAATACTTTGAAAGTTATTATATATCCTGTTTTACCTCTGTAATCTTCAACAAAAGTTTGGGTTACACATAAATACCTATGACTCCCTTACTCTGTGTCTTCTTTTGTTAAATGTGAGCTCGTAAAATCAACTGACATTTAAGGAATGAACCTGCTGCAGTTTGGAGTACTGCTGGCCTATGCAATAAATATAATCTGTCTCAAAGCAGGCAAGGGGGAAAAAAAGCAAGAAATGAGGCTGAATTAATCTGCATATTTGCTGACTTGCCTGAGACTACAGTAGTGTATTGAGCTAGACTTTAGAAAAGCATAATTTTCATTTGATTATTCCAGCCAAGTACTACCAGCACAACCATCTTTTAATTTGATGCCAGCTGGTTGTTTGTGCTCTGCTTTTCTCCTATAGCGTGAGGCACTGATGAGGTTGAAAATCAATGCCTTTCACACAGCTCTAGGAGCTCAGTATATTCTCACCTCTGTTGTTGCCTGCTGTCTAAAAATCACTCCCAGTCACCATTAAGAAGAGGGCTGAAACCTCTTTCAGGAATGCCTGCCTGCCTGTAATTTCATATTTACCAAATATCTTACCTATGGGTGAAAATTACAACAATCAATTCAATGACAAGGGACACTCTCTTCTCATTCATAATAAAGCTAATTATTATAATTATCATTTATTTGAAAAGGAAAGGTTGATATATGCAAGACAGAAAAGTATCAGGCTTCATTCTTATTCTGGCTGCACAAGACTGAGAAGAAATGGGGAAGAAATTTCCAAACAGTCTCAAACAAGGAAGCTGAAAACACGGAAGACTGATGTTTGTACTGAAGCCCTCTCAACTTCTGTATAGACAAAGCCAGAGGAGGCATCCCCTTCCTTCTGTCTTGCTATCCCCATCTTCTTTACTTCCTATTCCAACAGCTCCTGACCAGATTGTTGGTAGAAATATAATTCTCTAATCTAGCTAAACCTTGCAACTTAAAGGGAAAAGGTTCTGCCCTTTCCTCCTCTGCTGGCTGGTAAAACTCCTTTCTTCTTTAAAGTCTGCTGCACTGAATCTCATATATTGGTGCTCCTGGAGCCATATTTTAAATTACAAGGAGTGAAAATTTCTGTAGAATCCATTAGACTGACCTGTCTGACACAGGCTGATAAACAGCTGATCTTGTGTGTGTTACTGAGAATCTCATGAGGGTAATTTACAGTTCCTCAGAGAAAACTGAGGTGAAACAGCCCCTGCCTGTGTTTCCTCTCAGAAAGCATACCATGCAATGTCCCAAGGATATTAGCAGCAGCAGAATTTTCCTCCTACCATTTGCAGCCAGCTGGAATAAACATGAACATCCACGCTCACACAGCTAAGGGTTTCACCTCGTCTGCAGAGTCAGCAGGGCACATGTCTGAATGAGAGAAGTACCACACAGTGAAGTCTCCTGGCTGTTAAACCCAGGGCTGTGGGATGATTCATAGTATGTGGGATGATAATCATGCAGTCTGCATCAATTGATTTCTCTTATTCTATCTTCACCTAAATTAACCTAAGAAATTAACAGAATTAAAATGTTTCTGATGCATTATGTCATGCAGATGTTTGTACTTTATCTTGCATCATACCAGTACACATTTAATATTACTAATCTTACATAACATACCATAATATTTTCTTGAGAGGCAAATCCTGATCTTTTAAATTATTCTGTATTATGTGCATGACCATTTTTACCAGAATATATCATGCTTTTCTGTCTGAACTTTGATGTCTTACCTGTAATACGTATTTCTGTAACAATCTCAGAAGCTCTTGTAGTCTCCTGGATGATCTATTGTGTTTCTGGCAGTTAATACTCTATCATTTGTGTAGCAGAAAAGAAACTTTAGAAGCAAAGGTTCTCAAAACTTTAGACTTCAATACACTGTTTTGGATAAATCAAGGCTATTAACTGTATTCTGCCACTGTTTTCAACACCCAAATCCTTGCACACCCAGCCAAAACTACATTTTTCCTTTCACTTCCTTAAATTTAGGGTGTAAAAGAGAACCTTATGCTTACACATGACTAAATGCGAAATCCCATTCACTAAGCCAATACAGTCACTATTTTCAATTTCTCTCATTCTCTCTGAAAATGTTCAGAAGTCACCGGAAATAGGGATGAATGCCAGGAAATTTAGATCCATCCCTTTCCATCACTTTGAGTTTTGACCTCATGATTTGAAATGAGAAACATCTGTATTGCCATCATATATACGTTTTCTCTTAATTTCTCTGATTACCTAACATGTGCTGTTTAGTTACCTGGGCCAGCCTTGTTTTGTTAAGCCAATATTTGCCAATTAGTGAAGGACCATTTCCTTTGGTAACTGTTAATGAGAACAACAAAAAGTTAGCCCCTGTATTTCCTAGCAGAGTCATTATGGTTCTGATAGATACAGAACAGCTTATGCTCTCCTTTCTATGCCAGTTCAATAAAGATTTTTATTAATAACAGAGGATTTTTCATGGATTAAAGATGAAAAATCATACTCTGACATGATTTATTTATTGTTCCCTTAGCACAGAGGTTTTTTCTGAACTATCTAATCGTGTTAAAGAACATTCGCAGCAATATATACATAAATCCTGATTAGGCTATTTGAGTTCTAACTGCTAATGATGCAATTAGTTATTAAGCACTCCTTGTACTGTGGTAGGTCATTTCTTTTTCAGAAACAGGTTGTTCAGCCTGCCTCCCTTCAGAGAGACCATCTTTTGCCTCTGAAAGAAGCCATTTCCATTTGCTCATATAATAACTTGCCTAAAATGTAACTACTCAAGCTGCCATTCTCTGTGGTGGATGGCTGCCTTCAGCTTTTGAGGAAAACATAGTCAGAATGGACACTAAAAAACTAGGCTGGGGAAATTACATTTTTATAATGTTAAATCTCAAACTTCACATTTTGGCAAAGAGTACTTTCAATGTTTCATTATTTACCCATTTATAAGTGGGGTTGTGAATTTTTGCCTGAGAGCAGCTGTTAAGTAGCCCAGTCTGTTTTTCCTCTGAAAAATCAGTCTGCTTTTTTTGACTGAGTTGCAAATTGTTGAAAAGACAGAGTTTGCACACATTCAGATTTAAGAAATCTAACTCTCTGTGTGCACTGAGTACCCTTACAGGCCACACCAGTTTGTGGTGCCCATACTGTCCTCACTGAAAGCCCAGCCAGGAATAGAAGTGACTCTCAGTGTTATTCCTACAGACTGAACGTGCTTGCTGCAGATAAAGACCTGTTCAGAGAAACTACCTCTGAAATTGGGAGCAGGGGTGGAGGAGGTAACAAGAGGAAAGAGAGGGGCAGATGCTGAGATACCTACTGAGATATCTGAGCTAAAGTGAAGTTTTGTCAAACATTATAAGTACACTAAACCCTCTGAAAATGAAGATTTTTAGTGCATTTTCACATAAGCACAGGGAAATATAACTACATAACACGTGTAGATCTGTTTAAGAATTTAATTTGATTTAAGGTAGAAAATAGTCTCTGCAGGAAAGACTTCCTTCCTCAGCCAAGTAACTGAGTAGCACCATCTCCCTCCATCAAATATTTCCTGAGGAGTCCATAGCATCCAAATCCAAAGATTGTGCCTTAGAAAAGTGAAAGAATTTGATAAAAACTGAAAAAGTTACTGAAATAATGGCATAAAGGCTGGCATGAAGCAGCAACTACCAGCTTTGTGCCAAATAGACAAACAGGAGATCTTTACAGGTTTGTAAGTATTTACAGTTTGTAGACACTCTAAAGAACTTCCAGGAAAAAGAAATTGATTTTAAAAGTTGGGAATCCTACTGATTTCTCACTGAAAATGGGTTCTTTCCTACCCATTTTCAATACACAACTGGCATTGCTCTGCATCTCAGAGTTGATTTCCCAACATTAAACTATTCAGATTTATTCAAATCATTAATATTCCCATTTCTAAGCAGCACTCACTCTGAGTCAATCCTTTAGCAATCTTATTATTTCTCCTGGGGCTGTACTCCATTTTCTGAAATGCTAGCTGGATTGCTCCCTCCCTATTGGTGCCTTTTTTCTGGGTACCACCTGGACATAGAAATAGTTCAGTTTTAAGAAGTCCTAAAATTAAATTCTCACAGAAAAAATTGAACAATATTTCATAGCCTTTTCCAGGACAGAAATCAAGTCGCTTTGTTGCTCATGTCATGGTCTGGTTCATGTTACTCTACAATGGTCTTAATCAAAAAAATCCAAAAGTTTTATGAAGTTTTTATTCTGAAATGGTGAAGCCCCTGTCCATGCCAGTTTGTTGGTTTGGTTTGTTTTGTCTTTTTAATAGCCTAAGAATTCCAAGTATTTTGTGTCAAATAAGTTTCATGGGTTTGATACTCTAAAGGCATGAAGACACTGATGTGTCCTGAAAAAGACAACCCAGGCTCTGAAAGCATATCTAATGTATCTCCACATAGATCTAGTGATGCCTGTATGCCTTTAGAGTGTCCAGGCTTATTTCATCACAGTCCTATTTTACAGGAACCACACTAATGAAAATCATTTCCGAGGATTGATTAATTGTGTGTGATTCTTATGGCAATATATGCACTTGGGAGGCAACTTGGGCAAAGTTTTCTGTCACAAAACACTTAGGATGAGTTACAAGTAAACTTTAATCAACTCTCTAGCCTGAAAAATCTATTAAAACCAACCAACCAAAAGAAAAAAAAAACAGAGCAAACAGAATAAAACTACACACACACAAAGATAGAAACAAAACCCAAATAAATTCTTATAGACTGAGAGAATGGATCAATGACAGGAAGAATAATTTCTGACATATTTGTTTAGAACAACAGATACGTATTTGAAAGGCAACAAATCCAAACAGCTCCTCATATAGTTGGAGAAGCCATTATCTCCACTTAATAATATACTTCACTGAGCTTCTAAATTGTTAGAAAATTGTTGAAAATTCACATGCCAGAAAACCTGATGCCATGAAGGAAACTCCTGCTGTCCTATTTCCCGCTGAGACCAGAGGCTAAATGCAAGAGTTCACATGGGAAAGTTTTCATTTGTTTTCTTTCCACTAGATTTCAGATGTCTCCAACTTGTACTTCGCCAAGAATATGAAACAAACCCAAAGTGAGGACAGTTTGTGGTTTATCCACCACACTTTAGATGAGTATATGTAAAGGGTAGCATTTGTTGAAGTACAATCACATTTAAAGAGACTTACAGGTTTATTTAGAATTTTGAAACACATCTGTCTCCCTCAGATTCAAAGAAAAGATTTAAAACAAGAAGCAAGACTTACATACGCAGATATAATTGGTGAATCAGTTATAAAGCTTGAAAAAAATCTCTGTGCTAAATTAATTCCCACTTGATCCCAGAGAGGTTCCAATAAGGAACCAATAAGGATGCTTTAATTTCAGCCTTATTAAATATTTCAGTGCACATCAAAATACTTGATGGGAATCTGCAATAGCAAGGGATGACAGAAAGGGAAAAGAAACATTCTCAAGTCTGTAAAACTTTGGCAGAGTCGCAGAGAATCATAGCACCAACACAAGAGCAGAGAGCACTTCCAGCAGTGGTTCACAAATAAGAAAGGTTCTCCATAGACTCCAAGGCTCCCTGGGCTGACTTCAGTAATTGTGCATTCAGGTGATTCTTTCTACCATTATTTTCGATTACCAGAATGGATTTGATTACCATGGCCCTGCAGTGGACTACATAGTACAGCTCCAGCACAAGAACTGTGCTTGAGAGACATTCTGCTTTTAAGATTCAACCAAAACCTTCCTAACTCCTGAGACAATTATTGAGATCTTAAAAGAAAAAAAGAGTCATAGCCGGTGATGAATTTTTCTGCTATGAACACTAAAACAAATTTTTACATGTTTCCATACATTTCCAAAATTTCTCTAAATTTAAAATGTCAATATGATATAAAAAGCCAAAAATATTTTAATCACTTAACATAAAAACAAAAACAAAAAAAAAAACCCAAAACCAACCACAAAAACCAAAACAAAACCAAATGCAAACAAACAAACAAAAACACAAAAACCTGCCTGGAAAATTTTTCATTTAATTATTAGTCTCTACAGCTTTTCAGTGTACTCTCTCTGGGAAAAAAATTTCTAGATTAAATGCTCTCTAAAGGTTAAAAGGACACATGATCTCAGGGCTACAATATGAAATGTAACAATGTAGCACATGGCACAATGAATTAAAGAATCTGCTGGACAGTGATCTCATAACTAAGAGTGCAGAAATAACCTGCAGAAGAGCTTCGTTCTGCCAGATGACTCCACTTACTTTTTTGTAAGCAGATCAAAAGACTCCATGTTTCTCTTAAACTGCCCATGTACTCAACTAACAGGAGGACAAAACCTGTCCTCAGTCACACCACTGAAGAATTACGCATTTCATGGACTTTGATGTATTGGAAATTCCACTGGCATAGCTGAGGGCAGCACTTGGCCAAATATATCCTAATTCAGAAGCAGCATCTGCCACCTACATTAGCTTTTCCTAGAGAATGGCTTGGAACCTCTGCTGATACTACATAGTGACACGAGTTTTTTCCCAAATTGTTTCATAAGAAAAGTGACTGGAAAACATCCCCATGCAAATCAAATTGTCTTTTCAAGTTCAACTATATCCATTTTAACAGATGCTAGGGAAGAAGTAAACTGGGATTTTTTGTTGGGGCTAAAATAAGGTTTTTTTTCCTCTTCACTCAGTCTTCCCATTACTAGATTTTCTGTAAAGCAATTGAGCTCTAATGCTACCTAACAAGCTAAATATCACTGCTTTATTAATAGTAATATGATAACACTGTCCTGTGACAGTATATTTAGCCAGTTTCCTAAGCCCAAAGCATAGAATAATGGCAATTAAGAAACATAAAATTAAGTTTATGCACTATTGTTAGCTCTCAGTCTGAAGATGTCTTACAGGATTGCACCATTAAAATGCCTGCTGTCATCCTGCAACATATCAAAGTAGGTCAGGCATGTCTAGTTCTGAGATGGACATATTTCAGAATGTAAATTTCCCTCAGTTAATACTGTTAAGGAACTCATGGGCCAGGCAAAAAGAAAAGCTTATAGACAACAGTGATACTTTGTCCCACCAAAATTAAAAAAAAAAAAAAAGGTGGAAATAAACCTTTTGTTTGTTTGTTTGTTTCCATAAAAGCAAGAAGAAAATGTTAACATCCATCAAGCTCATTTGAATTCATTCTGGTATTTTAAAAAGAACCTGATCTTCTTAAATGTTCACATCCTACTTAGGCAGTTTCAAAATCTTCCTTTATGCACAGAGAAGCTGACAGATTGAGAGTATAATGACTTGAATCTTTTATTCCCCAAACAAGAACAGCACAGGCAAGGGATGAGGCCAAGACTTTTCACTCTTTCTTTTCTGTGCTTCAATCCTCATCTGGAGAGAGCCACTCAATAGCCAAAAGGACACTTAATCTAGCAAACTGGTGTGATTTTCAATCTTTTTATTAGCAAGAAAGATAGTGAACATACAGAATTGTCTACAGTTTCTAAAAATCATGGTTTGCAGTCATCCTGAGCAGAAGACCATTTGTATATAGAAGAGTTAGTGAGCCAAAAAACACCTAACCTGAATGGGATGACACCTGTGCTGAGCAGAGTGGTGCTGTGCCACATCTAGAGTTTAGCTTCCAGGTCAGTCTGTGCTGGACAAATCTCTTGCCTTCAGGCTAACCTCAGCCTGCTCATTATAGGGGAGGATTCTGCAGGTATCTCCCCTTTGGTTCCAGCAATCACACCTCCTGCATCACCTTGCCTTTATCTAAAAGTGCAGCAAGAAGCTCTCATGTAAACATCCTCTCTTTTCAACTGTAAAAATGGTGAATAGAACTATTTTCTAGTGAGGGAATCGAATAACAGCTTGAATGACCAAAATGGGGAAACCCTTTCTACAAACAGGCCTGCATGATGTGCTGCAGGCTGGGAGGTGGCACATTTGGCACTGCACAGCTCACCTTTCCCAGCGCCTGGAGGGATATAAGATCATAAGGCAATAAAGCTGGTGAAAGAACATGATTTATGAGAAGTGCCTCAAAGGACAGCTACCTGAAAGGTGGTAGTACTGAGGGCAAGGCTGGACTTCTCTCCCAGGTAACTGCCAGGATGACAAGAAATCATCTCAAGTTGCACCAGAGGAGGTTTAGATTGGATATTAGGAAAGAATTCCTCACTGAAAGGGTGGTCAATTGGAACAGGCTGTCCAGGGAAGTGGTGGAGCTACATACCTGGGCACATATCCCTGAGAGTGTTCAAAAAATGTCCAGATGTGCTGCTTAGGGATGTGGTTTAGTGATGAAGATGTTAGTGCTAAGTTAACAGTTGGAATCAAAAATCTCTGAGGTCTCTTCCAACCTGAATGATTCTGTGATTCTATGAATATCTATACTATTCCCTCTTTCATCATTGTGCTAGCTCTCAAAAATAGTATTTTAAATGATACTTTAATGATGCAGATTTTACAGAGTCTGATTTCCTTTCTTATTTGACATCATAACTGACTGGCAAAGTCCTGGTGCAAAACACTGCTCTTTTGAGGTGTGAGATTTAAAGACACTTCTCAGCACTCATTTACAATTTCACATAGGACTACTATTTTTTTCACTCAACATACATTGCTGTAGATCTAGTATGAAATTAGTGGGTAGGGGAAAAGGTGAATCTCTAATTAATGGACCTTTAATTAAGCTAATCTAATTAATCTGCACTTTGACTTTTCTACAACACCACATCTTCTAAGCTTGTCTTAGATATGTAATTCTTACAAGGTAGTGGTGCAAAAAGACAGCTTGATAGAATGAAAGTGGAAGAAATAGATAAATTAAAAATGTGCAACACCAAAATTGGCTACAGGTGAAGTTCTGCCTTGAGGTTTTTCAGTGGAATCTGTACCCAAATAGACAAAAAAGATACATTATCACCTGAGGCAGAATCAAAGAATATTGCAAGTATTTTTAAGCCACTAGTTTAAAATAGGTGCTTTGAAAGAATACAAGGACAGCTCAATCACCCCTCAGTGTAAGAAGTCCAAAGAAATGTCTCTTTTTTATTTCAAGAACATTGCACAGAGACAGATGAAAGTTTATAGTATAACACCTAAAAGAAATGGGCTATGTATCAACACTTCCAATAAAATCCAAACAAGAAAAATAAGAGATCTCTGCTGAGAAAAACAAAAAAATAAACAATCAGGGAAATATGCCTGCCAAGGTCTTCTGGACTATACTAATATTACTCATCTGAGGAGTAATGACTCTTCCTGCCCCAAAGCAGAACTATTCACATACAAAATACTAGCAAAAGGGAATCTTAAAAAGATACCTAGTTACAACTTTGGCCACAAAGCTGTAACTAAGAATGAGACCAGGTCCACAAAAAACATCCTGCCCTGAGACAGAGACTTAATGGTCAAGGCTCTCTCTCTCTTTATTAGTTTCCCCAATGCTTTGGTTTGGCCAGTTAAATTGTCAGATACATTTAGGGAGAAAAACCACACCTGAAACGCTCAGTCATTTCCAAGATTTCCTCCATATTTTACATCTATTTATAGACACTATTGTGTTCTGGCAGGGAGAGTTTCAGCATTAAAAAAAAAAGAGAAATGTGAAAACAGAAACAAGTACAAATGATTTTGTGAAAAATCGGCATTTTTTGATGAGCTTTAAGAAAGGGAGGTAGAAGATCATTTCAGGATCTAAGCTGCAGTGGGACAATGGTTATTCCCAGATCCTGAGGAATGGAAAGCTCACAGTTTGTGCTTAACACTGCAGTAAAAAAGGTCAAATGTAGGAGAATATCCAACTCAAAATGGAAATGACATAATAGGTCAGTTTTGCTGACTCCATAACCAAGACAGACAAGAAGATACAAGACAAAAAATCCAAAATGCTATCTGAATTTTTTTCTCCAAGTCAGAGCAGATAGGAAACAGTCTCTACACTACAAGAAAGGCAAGAGAAGAACAAGTATTTGGGGAAAGAGATAAGACTGACAGTGTATATTATTACTTGACAGTGTTCAAAAACATCCGTCAAGTTTGAAAAATCTGGAAGGAAAATTACTATAGTGGGAGAAATTCTTCATGGGGAATGATGGGCATTATTACCTTGGAGGCATGTCAGTCTTAAGGAAAAGTAAATATTGAATTGAAGCTGGCAACAAGGCCACAAGTTGCCAGAACAGTGCTACCTAAACTGAAAGAGAAGACTGAAAGTAAAAGGCTATTTTCTCAACATGAACTGAGCATACGCACATGTGACAGAAGAAAAAAAGACATCTGTTAAAATTTTACCCAGGAAAAGTGCCCATCTGAAGGGTATTTAGCACAACCACCAGCTTTCTTTCATTGGAACTGTGCAAAAATGTTATAATTGAGAAAGAAAAAGAAAAATATTACATGGGAAGGGGAGTACTTATTTGAGTGGACAATGTCCAGAATGAGTATAGCTACTATGTTAGTCACACCTCAGGGAATGTCTGACTTGCCTTCAAAGCAAGAAATGAAAACTAGCAAAGGTAAACACTCGTGATACAGAAATAAAAGAAGGAAAAAGGGAAAGAAGAAAAAAAAAAAGGACCGGAAGTTTTCTTGAATAAATTGACTTAAAGAAGTTCAGTCATATATGATGAAGTGAGTATTTTCCACTACTTACAAGAGCGAAAAATTCCAGAAGAGTTGCTTGATACTAAATGTTTTCCTGTACCTCTTATATCTGCAGCAGTCTGGCACATGTCTTTGAAAACACAGAGCACGTACATACAGGGTGCATATTCAACACTCCCTTTCCAATATGCTCTCTCTCAAACTGCCACTTGGTTTAGGTCCATCAATAAAGCTGTTGCAGCATATGTATTTTTCAAGGGCTAAAGAGTATGAACATCTGTACAGGTGACATTATGATATGAAGCTGGAGTAAAGGGGGGAAAGTATATGACCAGAGGCTTCAGTTCTAGAAAGAACTGGAGCTGTCAGGTTACACCTATCTTAAACAAACATATATATTTATTTTATGTAAGTAACAACTATTATTCTGTATTTATTCAATGTAAGAGTAATTATTACAGCAAGAGGTCTGGTCAACAATAAATAAGGTTAAGGCTATTACAGGTATCACTTACTCAAAAGACAAGAAGATTAATAAAGATTTCATAACTATTGCAAATTATGTATTTCATCTAAGAAACCCACAGAAAGAGCTGCTACTATGCCACAATGACATAAAAATTTTAAATTACCTTTTTGAGAAATTAGATAATTAAATTAAGCTATCAGAAGCTCTTCCTACTTTATAAATATAGTAGAAATTGTATTACAAGTCAAGTTCAGATTTGCTGTTGCCCTCTAAAATGCACAGCAATTGTGCAGTGATGTTACCCTTCTGAGTTTCTTATCAAGGAAGGGTGTCTGTGGGAAATTCCAGGCATTAAAAAACCTGTTTATGGTCCAGCCCAGTCAGGTTAGAACCTGAGCAACAACAAATTCCATTTTAGGAGATTCTAATTTGAAATCTAGTTCCACTCACAATCTTCTTTCAAACAGATGAAACTAAAGAGCCTCCTAAACATTTCATTATTATGACCTTATATAGTTTTATTGTACTTAACACATTTTTATATTTGTTTAAGATTCCAGAGTTTTTGGGGGGGGAGTTTCTTACACAGATACATCATGGCATTCTTTCTGAGTTTAACTTTTAAAACGCAGCCCAACACAAAGATAAAGGAAAATATAGAGCTTCCTGTAATGAAGCCACTAAGACTGTTTCCACAGAGGCCTTTCCTTCCCATGGAAATACTCTGATCCAAATAGACAAATATCAGTTTTACAGACAGAGAAAACTGGATCACCCGTTAACTCATCAAACCACTGAAGAAAAGAGACTATGGGTAGGAATAGCCTGGGACATAGCCACATGTTCAAAGGAGAAGCACAGATGTTTCCAGTAGCAAATTCCAAAGTGAGAGGAAAATAGAGTTTCAATTATATAGCTTAAATTCAGAATGGGTCATTGTGGTCACAGCACAACCTTTTCTACAAGGCAGGTTGCAGAAACTTCTATAATAATCTTATCTCTGAATTTACAACATCCGTCTGCACTGCAACATCTTTTCTACCCTCCCCCTCACACATACACTCAAGAAAAGCACACAGCCTCCTTCACAGTTGTCCTCTGCTAAGTTCTTGATTTGGCAGCATAAGCTGCAGAGTTATCCAAACCAAAAGATTTTTTTGTGGAGGAACTGTGGGAGTTAAACAACTTTAAAAGCATTTCCTGACTTCCTTTCCCCTCCCTGACTTTCATTTAATTAACTGCTAGAACTAGTTTTTTATTTCACTTCAGAGGAAGTTAACAGATATGAGCAATCAGATGATTAACAGCCATTAGTGTGACTCTTCCAGAGCTACTATAAACATTTATGTCTAGATTTGTAATGATCACTCACTACTAAGCCTTGGGGGGAAAAAAGGATCAATTTTTCTATTACACTTAAATACTCAGAATCCAGAAATAATTATTTCCAGATTTCTCTAGAAACAATAGTAATGAAGAACCCACCAGGTTTGATATTGAAGATGTTTAAATTTTCCCAGTACACTGAGGGGTAAGGAGTACCATGCAACTGAAAAAAAAAAAGGAAAAGCCAGCAAGAACAAGTGAGAGAGAGAGAGAATGAAAAAAAGACTTTCTATTTAAACATTTTAGAAGTGTATATGCTCTTTGGCATGCAAATAATCTCTCTGAGGAGATTAGGTGAGTCACGGGGTTTTTCCTTAGAATGAGTTCTTTCTAGCAAAGAGACAAAACTCCTCACCCTTAACAAAAATGACCCAGAAAATTTAATGTACTATTGGCATAAATCTCAAGTAAGCACCCTGCTAGGAACTACTGATTAAATACAATGCAGGAAAACAAGTATTTTGAGCAGTTTCTGCCAAGGTATTTCTCACACAACTTAATGTGCAAACATTGCTGGCCCATTACTGGTAAGAAACGAGAAATTTTAAGGACTATTAAACACTCTGCAAATAGATCAGCTGAAAGTTATTCAGCACAGGTGTTTTTATAATTATGTAACACTGGAAAAATGCAATGTTCAATGGCCCTTGTACTTTGCCCTTTTTCCTGTGTAGGGATGAATATTACCATTTATAATTAACCGAAATCTCTGTTCCAATAGAACAACGAGTGTAAAAGACTTACACTTCATTTTTACAGCATTTCAAACTAATATATTTTATAATTAGCTTTATGTTATTTAATTCATTCTTAAATTTGCTAACTTTTACTAGAAACAAAAGTGTTAAGATAGTGAGAAAAGCCGGCTGGGGTTTTTCTCCATTTCATCTAACCAGAATGGATCCAGAAGCACAGAAAATGTTACTATTTCATATTCACTAGTATAACCTTGTTATTCCAAAGGACACAAGTTAGTCCCTGGAATATTAAAAGGGTTGTTAGAGATCCTTTAAAATATTTAAAATTGAACACACAGTGATTCCATGCAGAAAAACCTAGAATTTTTATTTTAATGAGCCTTGACGGTAGTCATGAGTTCTGACAAAAATTTCAGGCCTGAAATGTTGGTGAATATTCAGCTTCCAGGCAGCTAAAGTTTCAGTGGAATTTCCTTTTTTTGTTCAAGTACATTTATTCATTATTAAACATTTACTTATTAAACAGCCATCTAGACAGAGACAGAACAATTTCTTTCTCAAACACTTTATAATGCACATGTTTTTATTCTGGTAACAGGATCACTAGCACTTTTATTTAATCAAGGGAGTAGCTGCATTTTGGAAATTATTACAGAACTGCAAGGTTAAAAAAGTTAGCCCTGCAGAGGTACAGCCATCCTGAAAAAATATCCATGTAGAAGATAACCTGTTGAAATGAATTCCACATGAAAGATGTTAAAAGGCTTCCATGCTTTGTTTTGAAATGTGGTAGGAGAGACTGAGGAGAGGAATTTCGGGGGTGAGGGTGGTGTATGAATACATACTACACAGCTTTGATAGCTGTTAAAAGAAGATATTACCTGCAGCTGATACATAATGTTAGTAAGAAAAAGCATTTTTCTCAGCGTGTGTTTGATATTCTGCAACTCAAAACTGCAACAAGATATTGGAAGTGGCCAAATAAGACAAGAACAAGGGGGAGCACGAGCAGAAAGAAGCCTACTTAGTAGTTTCTCTATTCAATAATCGAATCAAGAGTCTGGAGACCTTACTTGAACTGCAGTGCAAAGGCATTGGGTTGTCTCTTCACCTCAACACCTGCTAGCTGAAAGTCACTGAGCACCAGCCTCAGAGTGAGGCTACGAGAATGCACCCTCGGAGGCAAATGAATAAAATACAAACATGTGTGTGAGTTAATGTGGAATATAACATATTCACATCCACTGCAGCACATCTAATCACATCTATTCTATTGGGAAGAGTGCAATGACAAGGGATTTTTCAGAAACCTGATACACAAGCAGCACTGCAGTACTCTGAGATTTGTTTCAAGATGTGCCTCTTGATGCTTCCTCTCAAAGTTCTATGCTGCAAGGAATATGATGAGTTGTCCAATAGTCCCTCCTGCCTTTGAGCTCAGCACTGTGTTACCAAGGAGTCTTTGAGGACAGGCATACCCCAATGGAGACATTTGAGAGAATAAAAACAAGAGGAATAAAATCTTGATGTTATAATATTATATCTAAATTATATGTGTATATATATATAATTTTACCCATATTTATAATTTAAACATTCAACTTTCCTGAGTGGTGATTCTGCTTGGGGATTATAGTTAAGGATTTGTGTTGGTTTGATTTGGTTAGATTTGGTTTAGAGCTTGTTAGTTTTTTGGGGGATTGTTCTGTTTTTGTTTTATTTTTGTTTTCTTTTTTTGTTGTTGTTGGTTGGTTTTTGTTTGGTTGGTTTTGGTTTTTTTTGTTTGCTTGTTGTTATTGTTGTTGCTTGTTTGTGGCTTTGTTTGGCTTTTTTTTATATACAGAAAAACCCCAAAGGAAATGGGAGGATATCTCACACCAATGTGAGATCACTTCAGCACTCTGTATATAGAAAATGAAACTGATTCACATATATCACTGATTTTGGTTGTGTTTTCACAAAGTACAACAGATTTCAAGGAAGTAAGTCTGTCTGGAGTTATAGTATAAATGTTAAACAATCCCCCAGAAATCAGTGCAGTTTCTTCTGTGTGAAGGCAGGACATGAAAGATGATGCAGACATCTAATTTGCAAATAGATGAATATCCACACTTTTGAAATCCATGAAATTCTTATTAGAAGTCTAAAAACAATATGCAGACAAAGTATATATATCAAGGGAAGAATATCATAAAAGATAATATTCTTTTTGGTTAAGCACAATTACAGAACCGGTGGGTTTTGTAAATTTTTTGGGATAAAATCATTTAAATTACTGCAATATATTTGTGAAATTTAACTAAGCAGTCAGATTTCAAGATCAAAATAGCTTGCAAGAAACTGAAGCCTAGCATTATTTGCCATTCTCAAGTACTTACCACCATAAAAGTCTCACAGAGGTACACAAGGAGGTACATTTTTTTTCCATACAGAATCTATTCTTACAGAGTGAAACAACCTATCCTCTTCAAACACAGACATATCCCCGAGAACTCAAAATTTTAGGATGGAGAGGAGAAAAAGGAAAACCCTTAGTAAATTTTTGAAAATAGCAGAAAGTGGGATTAGACCTTGAAAAATTGTATTTATTTATAGTTTTGAAGTACAATGAATGACAATTCAGACGCCTGTAGATTATATTACCTTTGTATAGATTAATGAACTATAAAGACGTGATACTGCATCAAAGAACACTGTTTTGAAGAAAGTATCCAGTTTCTGTACAGCAACATCATACCTGTTATGGCAGTAAACAGAGATTTAATGGAATTGGGAAGGGATTTGGGTTTTGCCACGTAGACAGTAAGTCAGAGCTGTTCACAGGAAGAAAATACTTGTTTCTCATCCTAATTACACCAACTGGCTTGCAAGATGGTGGAGTGGGGCAACTGATTCTTCAGGTTGCTTTCTCTAGAATTTACCTTCACACCATAAGTAGTTACTTTATGGGATTTTCTGCACAGTGAAGATCACAAAGCTTAAATAACTCAGTCTCTTGATAACTATGTATTTTTAGGTTTAGGACAGAGTTTCCTGTCCTGTCCCATACAAAATACTTTCTTTCTTGACTTTATGTTACAAGTTTAAACTCCACTCTTTACACCTAATTAAGTTCTAAGTGACTATTTGAACTTTTATTTTGTTGTCCAGCATAAGATCCATACACTTGACAGATTGAAGCAGTTCAAGCAAAAATAAGTTAGAAATGGATCCATTAGGATGAAAAAAGAGAAGTAGGTTTTTAGCTTTTAGGGAGCTGAAACATGCATCATGTACACTCTAAATCATGAGTGGGAAAAGAGATTAGTGCTGCTAAGATGGATCCTCACTCCTTGTCTGTTCAACAGATGTATGGGCCTACAAACCATCTTCACAATTCCCACAAGACAAAAACATTTCCACATTCCTATAACAATACTAGAACTATAGCTGTGACTTTTCTTATTGGGATGACGACGTGCTGTGAGAGAGCTGAAGAGCATAACCGAAGTCAAACTCATTTTGTGAAATCCCAAATGGTACTGGACAGTGTAGCATGCTCCCTGTGTCATAAAATTGGCAAAATCATAAATGACCAACACACATGGATGCACGTGCACACATGGAACTTGTGGAGCCAGTCCTGAGGGCACAATGATCAGAAGGCTGGAGCACCTCTCCCATGAAGACAGGTTGAGAAACTTGGAGAAGAGAAGGCTCCAGGAAGAACTTTTAGCACATTTCAGTATTCAAACAGGGACAAAAAACACTTCTGACTTACTGAAAGTTTTATGTGTGATAACCCTTTAAACTCTTCCAATTCAAAACAAGAAGGAGGGCTCCTATTACACAGACTGAATGGCTATGGAAAAAAAAGTACAGAGAGAGGTTTAGTGCAGTAAAAGTATAGAGAGGTTTAGAGGTTTTATTTAGAGCTGAATGCTGGTATGCAAAGACTTTGAAGTGTTCATCGCATAGCTGCTCAGGACTGAATTCCCGCTGTCAATTTTGATATGAGAAAGATTGGAATTATGAATAATTCTAATTTCTGTTCTAATTAATGAACAGAAAGAGAAGATAACACTTTATTATTATCTGCACACCTTGAATGAAGAGAATCTGTAAAGGCAGTCTACAGAGTGATATTAAAAACAATAGTAACTAACAGGAATACCATTTACATTTCTAAAATCTGCAGGCAATCACAATGAATTCTGAATATGGCTTTATTACTTATTGACTCTGCTTGTTAGAGAAGGAAACAGAAGCAACCCGCAATTCAGCAGATGAGCTGAATGAAATGAGAATTCACTGTTGGAGTCAACTGCAAAATAAAATATTTGTAACACCATTATTTGAAGAAACAGAACCAACAGACCTCTCACGCCTTGATTTAGCTTCTTTTTACTGGATTATAAGCTCTGAAAATATTTTACTTGGTCTACTAGTAAGACAGAGTCAGTGCTTTTCCCTTTAGTTACAATGTCCATACTCCTCCAGCACAGAACACTCAGGGGAACTCAACAGGCTGGTGTAGTGGGCAGTGCAGACTGCCAGCTCAACCAAATCTTTTGGTTTTTCTTTCACAGTAGCCTGATAATGACAAGGAGTCATTGATCCACTGGTAATTTTAACAGCGAGTTGCTATATTAATCTAACTTTGCCTCTTTTCATCCTGCCCTGAAATATCTGAGCTCACACTTGTCATTCCCATTATCTGCTGTGTTGTAAGATCTTGTAGGCATATTCTCTCCCCTTGAAATCTGTTTTTTTATTGCCTGAAATGAATGTTTTATCTTTAACAAAGAATTAGCCTTGGGTTTTATTTGGGGTGTGATTTGCTTTCTTTTTTCTTTATTTTCCTCTTCCCCTCCTCTGATTCCGTTGAGTCTAGAGGTGCTCCAACTAGTGCATTATACTCTACTTGGAATGCATTACATTCAGATTATTTTTTTCTTAAAAAGTAAAATTTAATGAAAGTGAAATTTAATGAAAACTTGATCTGAGCATACTCCAATTTTTTACCATCCAGCCAAATCCTGGAACAAAGATGAAACCATATACAAAGAGAATTCTATACCTAAGGTTATTCCTCCTTGGAAAGTGATTCCAAAAAGCCTCTGTTCTTGGATTAGTTACCTTGCACCAAGTGAAAGCAACTTAAAGAATATTTTAAGACCATTGATCCCTGTTGACTATGTTGCTGGGCAGAGGTTCTCTCCCTTTCAACAGAGACACATTTACCGCCTTAGCTAATACATATATTGCGTAGTATTCTAAAATAACTCTGTGATAACCTTTGCTAGCAAATCTGCCAAAACCTGAGAGCCTCAGATCTCCCAGTCTGATGAAATGAAAAAAGCTTTTAGGGTTTTTTTTGTTTTTTTTTTAATTTGACCTTGTCTCTCCAAGTATTATTTTACTTGCCAGGTAATCTATGCCCTGAGGCTTCATTAGCTTGATACTGAAATTTTATGATCCTTTAGCAATTCTCATTTAAAAAAATTTGATGAGGAGCAGTGGGAAGGAAATGCCAAACTAGGAAGAGATTATTCTGGCAATATCTGAGGAGAGTAAATGTACTTTGTGGTAGAGATACCAGGGTAACTACCACATGGTGCAGAAAATAATCCATGTCCTTTCTGCGTCTACTGCTTTCACACAGTCTGTTTTCACAGATTTTCAGCCTGCACACACGTATTTAAAACTTTTGGGAACATAAATCAATGATTAGCAATAATCATATCATAGATTTCTTCTCTCCTGCTGCTTAGTGTAAAATTGTTCAGGTGCAAGAACAAAAAAAAAAATTGTAACTATTTAATTGCCAGTGGTAACATAATAACAATGCAATAAAATCTATCTTTAATTAAAACAGAAAACTGGCTTTTTAAAATTCTGTAGATAATAAATTCATCTTAATAAATCATTATGTTATGTGTGTTAATGGATGTTTAGCTTTTCTCCATTGACCAAAAATTGATCATTGGAAAATAAAGAAACAAAAGAAACTGTCTTGTGTTTAGAACAAGTCCTAATATTTTGGTAAGCTTCCAAAGCAGATGTCTGAACATTTCTCTAGTTCTCCTTTCACTACTGTATTTAAATTAGTTTTGTAACCTCTGAGTTTCCTCTTATGCCAGTTCTTAGATTACTATCCAACTACCACTTGCTATTCATGAAATGTTGTCATTTTGCTTCTGAATAAAGCAAGCATTGGCTATAGTGAGAAAGCAATCATTCCAGACTTCATTTATTAACACAAACCACATTTTTAAAGATTCTTGAATGCAATCTGACTGATAGACTATTAACCTTAAAACTCTCTGATTTTGATGGCATGTAGCACATCCTATTAATAAAAAGTGCCTTGTAAAGATAAACAAATTGTACTGCCTTGCTGTTTCTGCTTTTTCTCTCATATGCAAACAAGTTCTGAAATGGTTTTTGACTTTTTTTTCCGGCTTGTTTTTGACCTTTACAATACAATGAATATCAATGTGGGATTTGGCCTGCAGGATGATTTCTTTGAGGTATAAAAGAACCAGAATGTAAGGTCCCTAAGCTCATCTAACATGTGAATTTTCGAAAAAACACTGTTTTTGCTAAGGTGTTCATCAAACTGGCTAGAGAAGTTAAACAAGCCCCACATAAAACCAAAAGAAATTGTCTGGTTTAGCTCTGAAGACCTTCTTTTAATACAGCAGGGGTGTTTTCCTTGCAATTTCCTCTTCATAACACTAGACACAGTAAAAGGAATTTTTCATTGAGAAACAGGTGGTAAATAAGACTTTAGAAAGAATGGAAAATGCCTTTTACTCTCCACCCACTCGGTGAACCTATCTGATCTTTACATAAACTTTTAGCTTTTCTATTTATTAAAATTAAGTAAGCTATATCCTGCAATCTGCTTACACAGAGGAAATGGTAGAGGAGGAGAATTTTCTCTCAATAATGTCTGAAATTAGCGTTCACACGTTAACAACTGGGCAGTGATTAAAAAATTTAGTTTGTGTGTGAACCAGTCAGCCTCCCATATATGATGTTAATTATTAAAACCTGAACATATGCACTCTACATTTCACTCACAAATGAATAAATAATTTCCTTCTACCTTTAAGATGTTTTTAAACATATTTTATACAACTAGCTTCATGTAACAGAGTATTTACATTTGGAAGAGAAGCTTTCTAAATGTTTGGTTATAAAAGATAAATCCTCCCAGTTCACTGAGTATTTTAAAGAGAAGTTGAAACATTATGCTGATCTGACTGTGGAGGAAGAGACTGTTTCTGTTTCAGGTTTGAAAAATTAATAGTAATGTGAACTCCTGATTGTTTAATGGTGATTTTTTGAATCTCTTAATTACTGGTTTTTTGACAGATTTTTCACATATGCTGGGGAGAAGGCAAAGCTGTACTTCAACACTTCAAAAAGGAAAGGGTTCTGTGGGTTTTTTAGCTTGAAATAGAAATCCATTAAATATTAGAAGATAGAACAACGTATTATTTTTATCTATAAGACATAGTCATCTATAAGATATAGCAATATGTAAATATCTACAAGTCTGACATTGAAAATTGAAAACTATGTGCACAAGTTCATTCATCAAAATACCAAATGTATTCTTGCAGCTCCTGTCTGCCTTTTCTGTGCAGCTGGGTTCTGGGACCCCACAAAAAGCAGGAAAACCTCAGGAGTTTCACAATGATTGAACAACCCTCATTCCCAACCAGACCTGAGGCTCGGTGTCCTTCCCAGTCTCAGAAGGAGGGGAGGGCTGTCATTTATCACAGGTAAGGGAGGCACATTTAGGTGAAGCTCAAGCTGAGGCTCTTTAAGCAGGGACACAGGAGACACAGAGAGACCATCCTCATTTAAACAAAGGTCTTAATTGCAGAACAAACCAGGAGGGAATGAGAAGTCAGAGCCCATGTGAATTGAGAGAAACAATAATGAGAAATGAAAAGCATGCCCCAAGCTGAAGGTCTTGTTTATTTTTGTGACACCTGCCTGAACCAACCAAGAGTTACATGCCTGCACTGATAATTGTTGGAGCAAAAAGATCACACACATATTGGTTTTGTTATCAAAAGTCACAATTATTGATTTCAACCTATTTCTGTGCTCTGCTGCCCACAAAGACTTGGGTGTAGAGGCTGACACAAGGGATCCAACTGTGCAGCAGATACTGCCTGTTAAATTACAATTTAGATGCTGTTCCTGTGTGCAAATTAACAAACGTGAGATCTTTGTAATAAATCCTTTTTCAAACATTCCCATGAATTACTCTGCCTAATTCAGTGCAGTTATCTTTAAAACTCTATTTGAAAAACAAACCAGTTCTAACTAGCTTTATTCACAGTATAACAGAGCCAGAAGTTTGAAGCAATTGAACAGACTAAAAAGGGGGCTATTTAATTTATAATAGGTGCTATAAGGTAATTTGGACTTCCTTCAGGGGTCCTTTCTGGCTTTGTTATCATGAAGTGACCCAGAGTGACTGTTATATCCAAGAGCAAGCTGAAGAACTGCAATATCTGCAGGTTTCCAGGGGAATCCTTTGTGGGTGGGCAGATCAAAATGCTTTACAGCTAAAGCTTAACACCTGCAAATCTTGGTGATTTGGATCCATGTCAACCTAAAGGGAGGAGAGGGAAAATGCCTCTTGACACAGTCATCAAAAAATGCTGCTAAGGAAATACTCTCTTGGAAAGTGTACTGGCATTGAGGTTTACTTAGGAGTGGAATCATGGAGTTCTCAGGAATGTTCATGGGAAGATCAAGAAACAGAAACAGCTAAAAAATAATTATCTAGATATATTAGGACAATCTTGTAGTGTGAGAGTTACATACTCAGATCTAGTAAAGTTATCTTTTAAAAATAGTATGACTACCACAGCTTTTTTATGCTTCATTGAAAATAAGTGTTTCAGGGTTTTTTTTCTTAATAACTAAAGTTAAATGAAATAATAGACAAAGGGACCAGTTTAATTGAATCCAATACTCTGTTTTGCTGATTCAGTGTCTTGTTCACCACAGAAAAAATGGAAATTGATAGTAAATGAAATTTGTTTTCAGAAAAGCAGAATCCCTGGAACTCTTTCCTTTTCATAATCATTGATATTTTCAGGAGCTGATTGCATACAGAACAAAAATGGGAAGGAAAAAAAAAAGGTATGAGTCTGAAATTTTATTTTCTCTTCTTTTAAATAATGATTGAAGAGCAAGGTCTTACATGAACACAATGTGTTTGATGTATTAAAGCCAACAGGTTTCCAAAAAGACCTGACATTTCTGATGCTATTTTTGAGAGGGGTGACACTACTGAGATGAGTGCTTTCACTGCCTGAACACTTTCTCAGAGCAATGTGCTCTAAATGTTGTCAGCAAAGATAAATGCCTTAGGCATGCCAGGTATTTCAATTTGTACTCATTATCACTCTGTTTTGTGGATGATTGGGTACTACAGAAGTGCTTGTTATCTTTATCCTAACGACCCCAAACAATGTGGAATAACCTTGCTGATTCTGTAGGTAACAATTGATATTTAGTACAGGTTACTCTGCTGCAATTACTAGTGCAATAAAATGATTATATTCTTATAATGAAGAATAAAGACAATCAATGAGCAAACCAGTAATAAATAGAAACAGCTGATGTTATAAGTGTGATTAAAGCTGGGGCTTTCATCCTTAGCAAATGAAACTGAAATACTTTAAGGAAACCAAAATGTCACCTGCAAAGGTGCAAATGCATTCTACAAATAATAGAAGTTAAATTTAAAAGGCCAAGTTTTCATCTTTCTTCTTTTTTTTTTCTTTTCAGTGTCAAGTCAAGAAAAATGTCATGGCTTTGTCTAAAACATCGCAACATTCTCAGCCTATATCTCCCCCAGCTCTGGCTTTTTTCAATTTTTTATTTCTATCTTGGTTTGATATTGGTTTGGGGCTGGAGGGGAGGTGTTGTTTGTTTGTTTCATTGTTTTAAATGATACTTTGGAAGGACTATATGTGGTTTTTTTTTTTGGAGTAAGTTTTTGTTCAAGAAACCATTTCCAAAATTCGAGATGAAAACCTGGAAGAGATGATAAAATCGAGTTTGCTGAATAGAGACTGTGTTTTGGTTTCTGCAACAATCCAGGCAGGGGCAGAAGGCAGATTCCCAAACCTGTGCTTAATGTACAAGGAGTTTTGAACCACATCTGCCTGTTCCTGTCCTTTAAAACTTTATATTACCGCACAATTTTAATGTTTACCCTGATGGTAAGAGGGAAATATTTTGAAATATCAGTGATAGAGAAGAGAGTGAATATATTTCCTGATCATCTCTGGCTCTGAATCTACTTGTGGCTGTAAGATCAGAACAAACAGTGCTGTCCCTTTCCATCCTCAGAGCCATCAGCCACTTTAAGTGCTCTTCTGTGCTGAATTTTATGGGTATTAAAAATCTACATGTTCTTTCACTTCATCTGGAGTTATAAGCATTCACTGCCTTTCCAAACATTGAAGCTGAAATGAAAAATTCCACTCCATTCTTTACTGCCTAGCAGTATTCAGTGCCAACACAAAGGTTGGTAAAATACCAGAGGTTGTGCATGAAGTCAGTTTTAAGTGTTCTGAAGGTTCCCAAATCAAAACAGATTTTCTTGTAACACTGGAATGTATGGGTTGGATGCTTCTAGACATAGGAAGTTAATTGATATGGATATAATTAAAGATTAAATTCTAAGCCACTGAAGCTCTTGTTTGTCATTAAAGCAAAGTGTTCTTGTCATTTTAAACATTTTTTAAGTTTTTAAATATTCTTAAGCTTTTTCTACATTAGAGATATTCCCAGATAGTAAATTTTAAATTTAAGAAGCTTCCTATTTGAGCCATATATATAAAAATCCATTCAATTCAGTCAGCTGTAAAAGTCATTTAACAAGGCATTGTTCTCTGCAGGCTTATCAATATAAATGTTGCGTAAGCTGAGGAATTAATCTGGGCAAGAGTCTGCTCAATTACATTGAGTAGACACAGAATTTTCAAGCATTGGTGCCTGAGGATCTGTCTCACTTTTAGCTAATCTAAAGCTTGACATAACAAAGGACAAGTTTTACACTTGCATGTACCACAGGGAAACAATGGGATTAAGGTATTAATACCAAAAAAAAAAAAATAGCTAATTTGTCTGGTAAACTGTTTCATCAGGGACCACACAGTCAAATTCTCCAAGAGTCTGCTTATTTAATATTTAGTCATTAATCTTATTCCCTTCCATAAACTCACAGAATGGATAATTTAAAAAACCTACTCCACCCCAGTGAACTTCCCTGCTACTCTCCAATATATAGTAGCCAGAACATCTACTTTGGTCCTTATTTACAGCTGTACATTATGACTGCATGACACTGACAAAAGAAATAACAACCAATAGCCACGCCATGTCTTCAAAGCATTATCCCAGCTATCATGTCAGTATTTTGGTAAGTGATGGGAGCAGACGTATTCCTGCCTCTGACAAATAAAATTAAAAGGCAACATTCCACACTGTTTGTTTGTTCTCATCTCTGTGACCTTTAAAAGCACCTGAAGCAGTGAGGTATTTAAGTCCACTTGAAAGCTGATATATTCTACTGGCCTTCTTCAGCCTTCCATTCTGTGGAGGAATTAACAACTAGAAACATCTAAAAGGTAGGGAGTATATACAAACATGGGATGGAGGAAAAATAAATGTAGACAGGAGAAAAATGAAAGGACCACAAGTGTTTGCTAGGTTAGTGCACAGCCATAATATAGAAAACATACTATGAATTATGTTATTGTATGGTTATTTCTTTCATTTTGTGATATTACAAGTCTTACTGTCCAAAAGTTACATTTCTTAAACTCAAATTTAAATACACTCTTTGTGTTTGGAGAAAATAATTATAAACAGCTTGAGGCAGAAAATATTTATTAATTACTGGTTTTACATTCAGTTTTCTCTTTTGCAACATAATCATAATTTGCTTTTACTCTACTGTTTGGATATTTTTAAAGCTACCTGTCAATCCTTATTTCCTACCACATTTTTTTCCAAGATGCATCTGATCTCCAATATAGCTCCCTAGAAATCTCTGTGTCCACAAGTGCACTACCTCAGAAGAAATATTGGTTTCATTTTTTGTGTTTTCATACAAATCCTTTCACAGTACAATTTCATAATTTTGTGTGCAGAGGGGAGGATTCCACCTCTGTCTTTTAAAATTTGTTGTAAAATTTAACCCAATCATAATGGAATAACTATACATGTTAAAAAGCAGAAAAGGTGTAAACTCAAAGCAATTTAGCAAGGCATGGGTCAGAACTGCGGCAGGGTTTCACCCTGGAATCACAGCTAAGTACATTACATGCACCAGCACAAGCTGCTCAGGCATCTTTGACTTTACAGGATGTTCTTGTGCAGCACTTGCTGGAAACTTGCAAGCTTAGTTTCCCATGCCCTTATCCAAACTCTTCAATACCACAGAGAGAGGTGACACCATTGTATCAAAGAGAAATGTACTTCGGTGTAATGGAGTGGAAATTCACTCCAGCAGGTTTAAGTCCAAGTGTCAGATTGTCTGAAGATGTGTTTCAAAGGACTCAGCTCAGCTAAGTGTTTATCTAGTGACAATGTTGCTAAGGATACAGCCATCCGCTCTGCTTATTGCCTCAGCCAATGAATACCTTTTCTTTAAGAAGGTTTCTACAGAAAATTTTGACTGCTTAATGAAACCTGAGAGTTGGTGGTCATAATTAAGTTACAGCAATTGTGTGTGTTATTTCAGTGAAATTTAGCCCTCCTTAGATCAGGGAGTGAGATAAAACTGATTTTCAGCATCTGATTTAATAGAACTGCTACTTTATTTTTTTTGTTTGTTGTCATTACACATTCTAAATCAACATTTCAAGTTGGTTAGTGTTCTTCCCCGGGATATCTTTTGTGATTGTCAAAACTACAGTAATCACTGTCACCTAACACAGTTAGTAATGTGATAAGGTTAGAGTTGTAGCACTCACTGAAAATTGGTTTGCATCCCAAACTTAATGTCATAAAAAAGTCCATTTCATACTAAACTGAGTGACACATTGAGAAAAAAAACACCATTCTGTTGATCTTCTACACACTGATGTAGGATGCAACTTTCCATTCCAGTCTATTTAGAATGAGATAACAAACCATTCCATACTCACAGTCCAAAACCATCTTCAGTTTGGACTCTAAATTTATAAATGATAGTTCTGCAAATTAGACTTGAAAGGAAAAGCTGAGCAGAGGGTTTTAGATATTCCATGCAAAATTCAGGACAATTTGTACAGGAAAGAGCCTGGCTGCTTATGTTATAACTGCATAAATCCCAGAGATGTCTACGACCAAAATGAATGAAAACAATCCTGCCACCTTCTCACTTTCCAATCTTTTTTGAAAAGATCCCTGATGATTTATCCTGGCCCCACACTGAGTATAGTATCCATCTATTTCTAATAATCAGAACTTTCTTAGATAAAAATATTTTTGTAAGCTGTTGTAAACAGCTGCTGGGAAAATACCTCCAAAAAACTCAGAGCTAATTTTGAAATGGATAAGCCTGAATTTTTCTGTCTAAATATTTTCTTATTCCACAGTTAAATTACTGACTGTAGCCTTGATCATGTGAAAACATTTGACATTGCTTATCTTGTGTATAAACACATGTAGGACTCAGATATCTGACTCCAGACATTTTCATCTCAACAGGCTTACCAAAATACACCTGTATTCGTGGTCCTGAGACACTTGCCATTATTTTTCATAGATTAAATTAAGAGACTGGATTCCATATTAGTTCTTGCAAAGGAATGTGCTCTAGTGATCCTAAGTCTTTGTGTTTGCTATTTTATATTCCACTCAGCCCAATCTCTCTCTATTGAAGTACCATCTGTTTTCTCACACTTGATCATTGTTATCATTATATATCTTATTTTTAAGGTCTTAATTTTCCTTTTTCAGTCTCATGCTAAAGGCTCAGATGTATTTTGGACAGAAAGTCTTGCTGTCCCCAGACAAATGTCTTCTACTGCAATTTATTGCCCCCAACCAGGCTGCTTCTAGCTCACAGCTGCATTTATTCCTTGTTCCAGATGTGTTCCTAGTCAGAACTTGTTTCCCACCCCACTGCATCACACAGTCTCAGCCTTTAGAACCAGATTTTCTTTTGAGGCATCTCTCCCATTTCTCAGACTTCCAGGAGCTCTGCCTTTTGCTCTCCTCCTCAAAAATTGCAGCTCTTCTCCTCTGTCCTCTCTGTCCTTTCTCTATATAGTTCTCTCCACTACCCTGTTTGAACTCAAGACTCCTTTAATCTTTTCTCTACAGGTTTTTTTTTTAATATATTTATATGTTAATTTATTGTTGTTTATATATTATTTGTATATTATATATGTTATATTTGTTATATATTATATATGTTATGTTGGTATATTATGTATATTATTTGTATATTATATATTATAATTATTTATATGTTACATTTATATGTTACTATTTTATATGGGTTTTTTTTTAATAAGCAAGAAATTAAGAGTATAAAATAAGAAATTTCTTAAGCTCATATTTGGTCCAGTAACATTAGTGAAAAATAACTCTTTTTTTTCATATTTTGGGACTACAGAGTGCATATTACAGCCAGACACTTTGGTAACTTTATTTGGAGTCATGTCAGCAATCTAGTGTAGGGGGTTTTTCCAGTGCTCCAATCTAAACAGATATTTAAAATCTTAGGAGAAAAAAAAAAAAAATCAAATGCACATGCAAAAAAATGATAGCAAAGTCCAAGAAATATTTCCAAGTAATATTTTCTCTCAGCTCAAAATTCTTGAAGATTTTGGCTTAAGCTAAAGTTTTTCTAGATAGAAGGTTATATGTATTCTTCTGTCTTTAAAAAAAAAAAAAAAAAACAACAAACCCAAAAAAACCCACATTATATTCATTTTACCATAACTCTATACATTTAAGATTGAAGCTTTATTGTAGCTAAAATCTGAATTTACAGATGCAAACGTTTCTTATAAACACATATTGTAGTTCATAAAAATAATGTAAAAGTATATTGATTTTGAAAAAAGACCCTGTTTTTTTGGAGCTGTGACTGATTTGTAGCTGGGAAGCATGTCCTCCTGTGTCTGCTTCTGAAGCTGAACTAGAGGAACAGTCAAGTTATAGCTATGTTAAGATGCTTTTTAAAGATACAGACCTTTCAATAGGATTATCCAGTGTGTCCCCTTTGCCAGCATTTGGACTTTGATTTACAAACATAATACCTTTCACTCAAGCAAAGCAGGCATAAAAGACCTTCTGTATATACTTAATCTGCTTACTGTTATCAGGCATACAAGCCTATCAGAAGTAAACACATCTATTTTAAATACTCCCTTAAGAAAGATCATCTGGTGCCATTTCATAAAAAAGATTCTTCTGGTTTTTCCTCTGCTGATCTTTTCTTTGAGTTATATCACTGCTGAGAGTGGGGGCTATAAATTTGCCAACAATCTAAGCACAGTACTTTAACTAGAGAAGAATCTATAGATCTATAGCATCTGCCAAAGCTCTGTTTCAAAAGGAAAACAGATTTAAATAAACAAGAGCATCATTTCAGAATGTGAAATTATTCTGTTTTCTGTTTGCTGATATCTTTCCTTTAAAAGAAAAATTTCTAAAGGGTTCTTATTATAACCAACATGTTTGAAAGTATAAAATCCCTTTACCTTCTAAAAATAGTTTGATATACTGAAGCAGCCCCTGTGACAGCTATGAGCTGCTCTGTTATTTGGTTTTTAATGAAAAATATCTTTTGCTAGGGTGAGATCATAGGAGATTTGTGATGCATTGTTCATTCATCTTTTTAAGAGAATTGGAAGAAGGCTACACAGTAATTAAATTATCACTGCATATTGTTATTTATTTAAATAGCCTATCTTAACATCTGCCTGAGCACACACCCATTTCTCTCTTGATTGCTTCATGTTTTCAGAAACCTTCCCTTCCTTGCTCCAATATGCATAAGAACCATTTCCAATACTTAGAAAAGTGAAACCTGGTGTGCTACCTAATGCCACAGAATTGTGGCAATTGGCATGGAGAGTAAAAAAAAGAAAATCATCAGTATTTAAAATTATCCATGCTTTCAGTTTCACATAAGCAACAGGAAGAATTTTTCCTTAGTATTGACTTAGCACTAAAGCCTCTATAATGGAGAAATCTGGGTCAAGAGGGTTAGAGGACATTTTGGAAGAATGATTCTTTCTAATGCCAGCTTGCATAGCCAAAAAAGCACATCCCACCATTTAAAACATTTCAAATCTTAAGAGCTATTTTTGACAAAACTCAAATTTGATTTTTTTTTCCAGACTCATTGTTTGTTGAATCAGAAAATATCTTGCCTTGTTTTCAAATAACTGAAATCCCTTAAACTAGATATCCTCCAGAACAGCTGTTCAGTTTAATCTGTTCTTTCACCTAAAATGCTCACTCCTTCCAAGCTGTCACATTGCACTTCTTTAGTTGATTGTGTGCTGCTCCAGTTTGGATGAACAGTATTTCAACCCCAAATTTATCTTTTTTCTCTCTACTTGACCTAGAGACAAAAAACTTCTATATTTCCCTCTCAAGAAATGCTCAGTCTTTTCTTTCAATTAAAAACATACATTTTGTTTTATAACAAAATGTTATTTCAATTGTGCTGTCAGGAAGCTGTTTTGGGAAAAGGAGAGGCAGTCTCAGTGGGATTAAGAACTGAATCAGGAACTCAGACTGTGTATTATTATATAAAACAAACAGGCACACCATAAATTATGTAGTTTTACATTTCTATCTTGGGAGTCCAATGACAATGTGAACCACTTGAGCTTCAGTTGTGTGGTTTATGATGTCAGTAGAACACCTCAGTGGAATTCTAATCTCGTAATTCCCAACTTCCCACTGTACAAAAAGTGTCTAGACAGAAGAATCAGAAAAGGAGATGATATTTCATTTTGTCATCTATCTTTGGAGCATGAAATCCACCACATTACAACAGTGAGCCTCTTCTTCCAGAATGTAATCCTAGAACAAGAAAAAACTGTGGATTTTTCACTCAGGTAAAGATTAATTTTGCTTTGAAAGCACGCATTAATATGAAACACATCCACAGGTCTTTCAAATAGCAAAATAAACGTGGCATTCATGTTTTTAAAAAAAATATCCTGAGCAGAAGGGTCTAAATACTTAGCAAGACATGATGACTTGAACAGAGTAAGATTGAATACAAACATATTACTCAGTTTCCCAGTGAGTGTCGCACGTGTCAAAGGGATTTATCTCAAAGGATGGTTGATGCTTCTCCTCATCTGGGGAAGTTGTTCTGCCTAAGAGAATTGGTAGAGGAACTTGCTAGAGCAAAAGCAGAATATTTCTGACACAAGGACCTAGTGGACCCTTCTTGACTTCAATACATTTTTTAATTTATTCCCAGAAAAATAGATTGGCAAAAGCCTCACTGATTTTTTGGTTTTATCACAGACAGCATGGTGAATATACGAGGAAATGTAAAGATTTACCTTTTTTTTTAAAATATTTTTTGTTCCAGTGTAAACATGTTACTTAAACTCTCCTTCCTATTTTGAGGGGGTAATTTATAACTGTTTGTGAAACTCAAACCACATCCATTTAATGAAAATCCAGATTGTCATTCATTGATATGACTCCATAAGTAGTTAACTAATTATTTATCAGTTTGATGAAGCATGAGGGGTCTTTTCCTACTGTAAAAAGTCACTGAATCCACAAGAAGCTCAAAGCAAGCCAAATATACAGAGTTCTACACTCTGCCTCATAAGAAACAGCTTCTATTGCCTACTGCTCTTTGCCTAACTGGGCACTACTAAATGTCTCTTGGGGTCATTTGTTAGACTCTGCTTTCAGACCTGACTAATGGAGTTTTGGTCTTTCTTCATTATTCATCTCTGATCAGCTTTTTCCCATCCCACAGATATCTGTTGCTAAATCTCCAGACAGGAACAACCAGCTGGCAAATTGCGGACAGTCTTTGAATTTAAGCAGATTTAGTAGAGTTTCAGTGACTGTTTATAGGGCTTAGGCTAATTGGAAATAAGATTTACAGTGCTTCTTTTAACCAATGCCATTCTATACTTAGAAGGAGAATTACTGGTATATCTTAAAACAGGAACCTAATTTACTTGTGAGTATAACTTCCTTGAGTAGAGACACAGCCACTGCCTATTTAAGGCAATGCACCAAATTTAGTTTTAACTTCAACATTGTGTGAAGAATCAAAAGGTCATTATGTGCAGTTACACCAGATATGGACAAATGGCAAAATCACACTTGAAACATCAGGATCAATTAGAATAAAATTATACTTCTTTCAAAGGAAAGTCTAGAGTCTTCAAACAAAAAGTACTGATTCTTAGAGATGTTAATTTCTAAGGAAACAGTTTTTTGAGGCTCTAAATGCCTCAAAATGAGGCTTACCTACATTCATGGTAACCACTCGGCATTAATACAAAATATTGTCTATGTTAATTTGACAAGAACAGATAAAGGAAAAAAACATTCCTAGGAAATAATTCCCAAGTCTCCAGTCATTTATTTTATGTCCTGTCTTAAGGACTTTTCCACAAACCTCTGCATCAATTAGTAGGCTGGAGAGAACAATTGTCTATAGAAATATAAAACACTTCCTCCCAGGGAACTGAAATGGATTTTCATCCTACTTATTAATTTAGTCCATTAATAATTTAAAACAAATCCTAATTTTTTCATGCCCAGGCCTAAGCAGGTGCATAATGTCACTGTTGCATTCCAGCTGTCATATTGAGTTTTCATTTATTTTTTAAAACGTGAGATCTTGGAAAATTTCTTACACACCCCTCACTCTTTTCACATATCCCTCAAGAGGTTGATGTGACTTCTTGTGCTAAACAATTTCTTTACAGTATTTTGAACTTCCTTTCAGTGGAAGGTAAATAAATAAGGCTGGGTCTATTTACTGCATGAAAGTCACTTTGGAGCACAGCTGAAAATGGTTTATTTAGCTTAAAGCTGACAGGTGAGTTTTTTAAGGTTCTGCTAAAATCACCAACCAGCATAAAAATAGGTTAAAACTTATTTTGATGAAGATAATTATACCAATGTAATTTCTGTTTTAAATAGCTGTTAGTATTGCAACGAGGCATGAATTTACTCTAGAAAATAAATAATAATAATAAAAATAAAAAGAGCTGTCACCTGCAAACAGCTGCGACCAATTAGTCTTGCAGCCACAAGACTGGGTTGATCCAAATGTGCCTGTGTCAGTTATGACACTGCTATTGCTAAAGATCCCCAGTCACTTTAACTTCTGATCTTGAGTCACATTTTGGGCTGAGCAGAGAGAGAGGAAAATATTCCTTCCTCCCTGGCTTCAGGTGTAATCCAAAAAAACATTTGGAAGATTCCCTTCCTATTTTTACATATCCTAAGCCCTTCTGCCATAATTTTTTCATTTTCTGACCCAGCTGCTTAGGACTCAGCTCGACCAGATTAACATCCCTTAGGGTTATATCCCCTACACGGTTCTCATGAGTCTGAAACCCAGGAGGCAGCCAAAAGCAAATCCCCAAGCAGCCTGGGATTCATACACACATAACAAGTCTCAGAGCAGCTAATGAGACTGTGCACTGTGCTGATTTGCTCCAGTGGTGAGGTTCTGCCTATGGATAAGCAACAGGCTGCTGCACCTCCTGTTAAGTTTTTCTCTTACTTTTTGAATGTATTTGTCTCTTCCCTGTTCTGGAAAGAAGTGCTTCAGACTTAAAAGGAACATCTGTTTCAGACCAGGGTAAATAAAATTTTCCCTAGAATAATTTATAATAGCATTTGAAAGATTGGCAAGCAGCTTTTAATTCGCCTTAAGAAATTGCCCAACAAAGGAAAATAAATGATATGGTTAAAACCTCAGTGCTATTTCATGCTTGAACTCTAAGAGCCTTTGTCATCCATCATTTTAAAAAGGTAAAGTGTTGAATTAATTTTTAAAATAAAAGACTGTTGTACTTGTGGTTGATTATGAGGAAATCAATGACCACACTGAATGCTGTAGTAATGCATAAGAATTCTTAATACTTCATAATTATTAGATGTTAGACAAAGCTTTTAAAAACAGCAACATGTATTTAGGTTATCTAATTTCAAAACTGTGGAACACCTGGAGACTTCTCTCAATATATATTCTTTTCATAAACCCTGCCTGGCATGAGTAACACCTGGAAATCGTGCTTTCTGGTAGCTAAGTACTATCCTTCATTACACCCTATTTTATTCTTTCTTTTCCTTTACCTGTTTTTACATCTGAAACTGAGAATAGCTTGTCCCAATACTAGTGAATTGGATCAGGTACCAGAGAGCAGAAATGGAAAAATCTGTGTGGGCTTGACTGAAGAGGAAATGTGGGACCTTGTGGTTACTCACACTCCTTGCTCTTTGTTCTCACCCATTTGCATTCTGTGTATAAATACAGGGTGGTGACAACAAAAGAGAAACCATGATTATTTCAATCAATATTTGGATTTCTGAAAGAGGGATTTAGGTTCTCAAAGGAGTTTACAAAAAAAAAAAGAAGTGGCATATACAATTTTAGCTATTTTACATATAGTTGTAGACTTGAGTTTAATCTGTAAAAGTAGCAAGTAGTGATAATTCTGAGACTAAAAACAAAACAATCTGCAAAGAGTTCTTTTGTTGTGTGGTGCAAAGCAGGGCTGCCTGGCTTAAACAAGGCACTGAGACTGCTAACCTGATAAAAGCTATCCCTATTCAGGACATAGCTATGTAGGGTATGTCCCTGAATACAACTGAACACATTTTTCAGACTTTTAGATTTTCCTTGCTACAAAATATCACTTATTATCTGACCTGATATCTGTATTTGACTCATCTTCACCCAAACCTTTCTTGTTCCTATGCTCACATATGGAATCTGAACAAACATAATATAACTATTGACATGCTGCTAAATGAAACAAACTGTAAAATGAGGTATCCAAAAAATCTCCAGAGAAAATGCATATGGGAAGGGGAAGATCAAGAAAACACAACAGATTCCTAGTTTTCCAACTTCCTTCATTGAGCCCACAATGCACATTTTTCTCTATGACCCTGAAACATTTAAACCAAAATGAAGTCCTACTAACATAGGACAGTCTTTATTTCGAAGGCTTAAGGGTGTCAGTTGTAAAGATGAGAGATTATATCATAGGCCTGGCTAGGTGATAATTATGATATTCCAACTGCAATTTGGCATGTCTAAGACTACAGCATGGTATTACTTATGTCTTGAAAAATCTAAAAAGGCCCATTGAGAAAACAAACACAACTTTCTTTGTAAAAAAACCAACTTTTTTCTTATAAACAATGTAACAGGAATCTCTTTTCTTCTCTGGATAGGAGAAGACATAGACATGATTCTGTCTTCTCAGATAATACCTGATTGTCATTCTATGGTGTATACTAATATTTGATTCTGCCAGTTGAATAATAGATTGCTAGCACATCCCCCTGACTAAATATAAGAGAGGTTTTCCTCAAACAAGACAGAGCTTATCACATGAACAATACAGAAGACAAACAAAATAAAATAGAAAAATTGGAAATTCAATATAAAATAGTACTTCTGCTGTTCCAATCAAGATGTAAAACAGATGTGTCACTGTGACCAGATATAAAATAATAATGTTTTGCTACAGACATAAACCACCCACTAGAAATAACATCTTCTTATGACTGGCTTTGGTAGTACAATACATTTGGCACAAGTGAGAACACCCATGGGGTCCTACCAAGTTTCAAATTCTTTCTCATGATGGATAATGCTCAGAAAAAATTTCACCATAATGATATAACAAAGCGGTACTTAAGCAAATGTTTTATGTGAACAAAGTAGTTCAGAAACCTAAAAGAAGGCAGACAGGTTTGCTTCTGCTCATCAGTTCTTTAGTATTTCATTTCTTTTGGGATATAGCTTTGATGAATCTATGTAAGATCATTCATAAAATAAAGTGACTAAAAGTCTTGTTACTCTGACATAGAAAGTGGGTCTCCAACCTCCTGACATGCTCAGCTCCTTTTGCAGTTGACACACTGCCAGACACAGACCTGCCCCAGTTTGAGCAGTTGTAGAGGGAGAAGAGCTCCTCTTGGCAAGACAAGTTCCTTGCTGCTGGAGGAAGCAATGTGGGTCGTGCTCATAACAGCCATTTCAGCTTAACTCAGACAAGTGTCATTGCGGGAGGAAAAGCACAGCAAAGCCTGAGCTGTGAGCTGGCAGAGTGCTGCTCCAGCACACCACTTTCCATTCAAAGCCAGAGCCACGCAGAGCTGCCCCTACGAGGACAGTGACAGGTAATCTACAAACCGGGAAACCCAAGGACACTGCACTTTCCAGACTGCACTTTAGAGAGTTTGTCAAGGACCTTGCAAGGGTTGTGGATGTGTATCCATCACAGTCAAATTATGATTCCAGTAGTTGCTGTCTGCCTGCCAGTTATCCTGTAAAATCGAAGCAGAATTCCTTACCCCCAGCCCTTTTTTTTTTTCTGTAAAATAGATGTGTCTATTAATTTCATTATGGCAGTAATAATCTCAGAGAATTAAATTGTTTTGTTTGAATCTGACTCTTCAAAATCTGTGCTGTCTACTACAACACCTGGTTTCACCTGCCCATTTTTCAACTACCAGATTAAAGATTCATACTTTATGAATAAAAAGTAAGGCGATAGTCCAGAAGTTTGTGAGTAGGCTAAGGAACTTTCAATCTTAAAATCCTGAGCCTTTATTACACTGAAACTAATTTTTTTCCTTCCCCCCTACACCTCCTCTAGCTAACATCTTCTTGATGTAATTATTGAATTATTGAAACTCATATCACATGAGGAAAAGAAAAAAAAAACATACTAACCTCCTGGAAAAGGAGATTGGAAACTAAGGCAATTCAGATTTTCTTGTAGTTAAAGCATTGGCTAAGAGTCAGATAATGCAGGGCTAGGATCTGACACAAACTTCCTGTGTGAGTTTTCTGAAAGCCACTTCCAGCCAAACTATGATAGTTTCTTTAATCACAGTGAGCTAAAGCATGTTCCCCTGTGATTCATTTGGAACTACTTGTGCAGCAAAGCATCATGCCTCTTTGTGAAAGGGAAAAAAAAAAAAATCTTATCTTCACTCTCCTTCTCCCTTGTCCTTAGACCAATGGGATGGTAATATAAATAGGAACCTGCCTCCACAAAATGTTCAATTTATTGCCTCACTTGTGTTGTTCAGATATTTTAATGATGGTGTTAATGGTCTTGGTCCAGAAAAGCATATAAGTATGTTTCTGGCTTTAAACACAAACACCACCATTAAACTTTATGGCTTACTTAAGTTTAAGACCATTAAATCATGGAGAAGTCTAGGTGAAAGCTGATTGCTGTACTTAGCACCTCTGAACCATGGAGTTCTGGAAATACCTACAGCAGTGCAAAAAGAGCAGCTGTCTTGGGCTCACTTCTACCTCCAATACAAGGAGATCATTTAGACTTTTTAAATGGCACTCGAGTTAGATGAAACTAAAATGTGATATGTTACCCCCAAACAACTTTAAAAGCAATATCTTCAATTTCTTTATCTCTAAAGTTTTGTTTTATATGAAAGAGACTAAGTATCCTGCACAAGAAATGTGTCAGCTTTTCTGGGGTTGTATTATCAGCAGCACACATATATTTGTAGTGTTGTGGTCTACACTAGAGTATTCTGGCAGTCAAAAAACACTTCAGTGCATAACTTATACAATATCATCTGACATAGCCACAGGCGGCTTCACACAAGGGTTCAAAAACAATTTGCTTAGTAAATTAGCTATTTAATATTACAGCAATATTTGATTAATTAGTCTTCCAATTTATTAGTGATATATGGAAATTGAGAATTAGAGATTGGTGTTCGTTATACATAAAAAGTTTACATTTAAATTAGCTTCCAGTTAATAATGTCGATACTTTCTATATCTACTAGTATTCAGTATCACCACCTATCCACATTGTTGCTAATTCAGAACTCATAGCTACAATTTTTCCATCATCAGACTTGTATTTACTTGGTCACATACGAAATCACTCTGCCATGCAAGAGCATTCTTCACCGAATGGTCAAGTGCATTTGAAAGTTATTTGATGCATGAATTCAGAATGTGTTCTCCTACATTTCTTTTGTAAATCAGAGACGACCTATTGCTTACAATTCTGACACTTGATTTCTCAAGTACCACCACAAAAGCTTCTGCTGGTACACGCATGTTTTAAGTCAGTGACCCTCTGTAAGGGAGACATGCAAAATACTTCACCTGATGGAGCTGGACAGCAATAACGTAATTGCAAATTGATGCTCTGAGTCTGCAATTGTGGTGTTGTCTCTCACACTTTCATCACAATACTCAGACAGGAGTGAAAGCAAGCACTGAAGTTGCACCAGAAAGCAAATATTATGCAATATTAGAATGTCACTTCTCAGTTATTTCCCAGCCCTCTGTGATTTTGTTCATTGGAAGTACCTGCCCCTCTCTTCCACTGAAGCAGAACAGCTGCCTAGAGACCTGTTTTGGTGTCCTTCCTGTACCACCAGCTTGCAATCCTAGCCATGACATCCCCATGAAAAGTAATCAGGGGTTTACTATAAAACTTGCAGGACCCCCAAGCTTTCTGTGTTCTGAGTATACCTGGGAAATGTGCATCTGAAATAATACAGATACCAAACTACTATTAATAATACAGTAACACTCCATAATAACTCACATCTGTTTCTCATTGTAAACAAGTGTGCATGACTCTTCCCTGTTTTCCTTCCCTAGATTTTGAGAAAATGGGAGAAAAAAAAAAAAAGTCTTTTTTTTCCCTAATACCACAGTTAAAAACTGGTCTACAGGGTCTCAGACTAGTATGTTTGCATTTTAATCAAATTTTTATTAGAGTTTCATACTTTCTCACATGACTTATCTCTGTTAAGGATCATGAATTTTGAAAAGGAGTCTGATCCTACGCATCAGACATATATTTAAAGGCTATTACCCTAGCAAAAAAAGGAGAATTACAACTCAATTTTTTTTTGGTCCTAAACTGGGGAACAATGACATCTGTAAAACTGACCTGTGCTTTTCACTAGATGTAATCTGTCTGTATCACTACTGCATGTTTAGCCTGTAAATCAGAACTCAGCTGCTTAAAAGCAATAACTGACCAGCACAACGTAGCAATTACATATTTATAGATACATAGGCATAATTTTTTCATTGAAACATGACAAAAATAGCAACCACTTACAAACTTTCAGCACTCCATATATCAGGTATTGGATTTGTCTCCATTCTGCATCAAGGGACCATTGTCTAATTAACTGAAACAACCAAGTGCATTTGCCAGCCTGCACGGATTTACAGAAAGCAGGTGAGCAGTGTTCCCAGCAGGAAAAATCATCCAGCTATCCTGACTGCATCCCAAACTATTTTGGGAGTTTGCTGAACAAGAGCTGCATTTACTGCTGTGCTGATTTCACATTGCCTGTGTTTGGGTTGCAAATGGTACTGCATGTTAAAATGGGAGAAGAAATATTTTGTCATGAGAATTAAATGACTGTAGTGATTGGTAGAATTCCCTAAGTTCCTCCTAGGAGTTTCTTTTTAAAATTTTATTTCTTATTTAAATAAGCCTCCATCTTTTCAGCATGCAATTTTCCTCTTTCCCCTTTTCTCCTTTTTCTTTTCTTTTTTCTTTTCTTTTCCATCTATAGGAGTTAAAGTAAGTGAAAAGAACCTGTCTCACCAGTACCTCACTTCAAGCAGCTCCAAGCTCTTTCCACATAGAACTGACTATTAATAAAAGAAAGAGATGAGAGTCTTTGAAAAGCATTGAGACATACATTGTGGTATGGTTTTTTAAGACAGAACTTCTCCTTGGTAAAAAGATAGCCAGATCAAGTACTAGAATACATCATAATGTAAAGGGGAAAGCATGGCTATAGCTTCACATTCTTCATTGGTTTTATTTGGGCCATAGTGGCTAGTACCATTTTTCAGACTGCAGTTTCTTTAATGAAATATAGAATTTTAAAAACTGTGTCTTATATATTTTCAAAAGCTTCATTTGAACTTATAATACTATCAGTACTGTCTAATATAGAGCAATCCCCATGGCTGTCACCTTGGACAAATCTAAAGGGGACCCAGAACAAATTTTAATTGAGAATAATGAAAGATTATGGCCCTGGTATAGTAATGAACCACACTGATGGTACAAATTTCTTTTAAAATAGCTTTGATATTATCTGTGAAAAATATGACTCCTATAATATTGCTGATGGTTTTCTTAATGAATGTGGACTTAAACATGGTTTCAATATATGATTTTCTCATGTCCTTGTCTTAGTTCATGAACAAATTAGCCTTTGATTTTCTTAATGTTGTTTCTTCTGACCAAATAAAAAAAAATTAAAAAGAAAATAGCTCAAAGTATAAAATTCAGAGACAGGATGACAATTTTACCTTGCCCCAGATTTGACAGGACTACAACAAACTCCACTTGTAGATGATACTCAAAAACTCAAAAGGCAATAGCTATTCTGCCTACCTAACGACTGAAGTGCAGATGGACATGGAGAGTAAGAAAGAATTCCCTTGAAACCCAGAAGGATTAAATGACATGCCATTGGTTAGGGGCTGTGGCAGTGGAAGAGCCAGGAAATGAATAGCTGCACCTGAATCTGAGAATGCAAAACACAGTTCTGTCGTGAAGAGTCCAAGCTGATGAGTTTATACTCTGTTACTTGATGCACTACAGTAAAAAAAGAGGGGGAAAAAAAGGCAAAAAACCCCCCCTCCATCCCGCTTTATCTATCGGCAGTAAGTTGGCAGTGATGTTTCTGTGATAAATCAGTGGTGCTGTTTCCCACTGTCTACTCACTTCTGGTATGTTTCTCCTGTCTTGGAAAGTTACTGACTGATTTGGACAATTTGCATGAATTTTGGTGTATTTTTTATAATGCTTGAATTTGTCTTCAAGCATGTTATTTCTGCAGTTAACTGAAAAAAAAAAAATCAGCATTTCAATTAAGACGTTGTTCATGGAGAAAAGAATGCAACTATTAGCAGAAAATTTTTACTCTGTCAAGACATGATATAGCTGTAAATTAGGCTACCTAAACTAGAGTTGAAGAAGCAAAAACACAAACTCAAGGAAACAGAGTATCTTCTTATTGCTATTCAAGGTGTAAGCATCATCCAGTAATCAATTACCTTGGCATGTGAAGTCTGCATTATGCGTGAAATAAACAGGAGAATCTGCGGCATCACAACCATTCCCCGTCCTCTAAGGAAAAAAAGTATCTATGTGTTGATAATACCAACCTTTCAATTTTGCTTTTCAAAGTAGGAATGGATCTTTCCATTCCACTAGTGGGAGATTTAAATTGTGCCTTAAATTACTGACCTCTGTAGCTGGATTTTGCTACTACACATTCTTAAGATGGATATGGAAATTATTTCTTCTAAGGATCTGAGGAACTGGGAAAAAATGGGGGAAAATCCATAGCAATCATAATGTTGAGTAAAGTAAAAAAAATAAAAGCAACTTCTCATAAGAGGATATCGGTTTTAGAGCCTATTCTGCTCTAAATTGCACTAAATCCACTGTTTCTGAGTATTAAATTGCTGAGGAAATTAGCAAAGTAAAAACATTTTTTCAGCTCTTGTTAATTGGTTACATATCAAAATGAAATTTATGTATGTAGTTAGATTAACAGTAAAAGAGGAAATATATATTGCAGAACCATCTTTCATCTTAATTGCATATTTATATATACTAAGGAAATTTGAATACCAGTTAGAAACATGATATCTAGCACACAATCCCAGATGTAAATTATCAAAATCCAAGACGGCTTTTATTTAGTATCAAAATGTTGTTCTCATTAAATAGAAGTATTTGTTTATGGTTTTTAGATTTACATATATTAGAAATAAAACTCCTGAATAGAGCTTGCAAGTGGGAAGACCTCTAAGAAAGCTTCTATGGAAGAAACCCAAGATGTGAATGAAATATATTTTACTTCTAAAAGATGAATAGTTCAGTGTCTTTCTAAGTGGTGTTAGCACTATTCAAGCCAATAGTTACAAATAATTGATTTTTGTAAGGCAGTTATCCTATTTGAAACTAGATTTTAGAAGCCATCTGTGCAATTCCCATTAATTTGAATAGAAGAGAATCAGAGCTTGAAAGTTAAATTTTCAATCGCTTTCGTGGCACCCCTGATGAAAACTCCTATCACCCCACACAAACAAAATATTCACTCCCTAAAAACAAGTCCTTGGCCTCAAATTTATGAGATTTCCTCGTAAAGATTCCTCTAAAAATATTTCCTCTGAAGAGGCTAATTTCCTATGCTTCACTATAAATTCAGAAATATCTTAAAATAAATGTCTGGTCAAAGATTAAAATAGCAATCTGTGGCAAAACATATTTCTGACAAGGAAATAAAACAGGTTGCCAGACATCTAAGTGGATTTACTAGACCCTAAATCTACTTGAATACGTGAGTAGCCATGATTGGACAAGATGGTCTTCATCAGTCTCTGATTTGGGCTTTGCAACGAAGATATAAACCAAACATCTCAACAGAAAATTATTACTTTGGGGGAAACAAAAATATCCAATGCTAATTGTTTATCTGAAAGTATTTCATGCAGTTCTTAAATAAAAGTTTGGCTGTAATGTTGAATTTCTGGTTTTCCTAAAGTGCGGGAGTAGAACATACTGTACATTACTGAAACAATTTGTGGAACCATATCTACAGCTTTCAAGTTTTATTCATTTGCACATACAATTTCAAGGAAGACAAAGCATTGCAAAGCTTGATAAAATTGCCAGATCTAGTTAGGGAAATTTGGGAAATAAAAGGGATCTATATTATTCTGAGAAATTCCATGAGAGTTCATTGAAAGCAGAACAGTCTACATTAGCATATGACTGAAACAGATAACAAATGGAACAAAGATATGTGGGCACCTGAATGTTAATTCTACTTCTGTGTATCTGGGTGGCTTAGTCTGAGTGAAAACCGAATTAGAAAACTTGACTGCTGCAGTTTGATCTAGGACAGTCTGTCAGAAAAAACAGTGCATATTTTATGTCTGTATAACAGTGAACTGTCCTCATGGAATACTCCCAGTGAACGCTGGAAAACAAAACTTCGCCTGCAAAACAAGGTAGATTTTGTGGTATTAAAAAGTTGCTGGAGGCAGAAATTTTAACCTAGTAGAAAATATTGAAACACCCAAAGTAAATGTTCATTTAGAAATAATCTGTAACTTCATTACACTCTCTAACACTCTTAGGATCCAATTATTTAAATTCTTAGAGATGCCTCTGCCCAAATTAAGGTCCAAATGACACCATATGCCAAAGTCAATAGTATGGATTCTATTATGGTGAGAGGGAGAGAGGGAAGTGAGAGGGAGGGAGAGAAAAAGTGCAACAGAGAAACAGATTAACTAGAAAGAATACCACTACTCCATAGATCACAACTACATCCCAAGGGTCCTCTTTTCAGAGGTCGCAGACTGTATCCACCAAGTGGTGGGAGGAAAGACTCCACAAAACACCAAGCCCATGGGGTTTAAATTATGCTGAGGCTGAGTGGAAACAGCCCTGTAGTTCCCCTGGATGATATAGCGCGGGACCAAGGGGCATTCTGTGAGTCTTTGATACCTTCTAAGATGTTGCAGCTGTCTCTTATGTCAGGGTTAGTGGAACAGATCATCACCTATCAGCTGAAGTGAAACCTTCATCCCACGTGTGAATGTCCCCGTACTTCAGAGGGGAGGTTTCACAGCTGAGCCATTATGTAACAGTACACTGACATGATAAAAAGAATTTACAGCATTTTCCTCTTATCAGCCTCTTCCCTTATCTGGGAACCCAGTTTGTAGGCTCAGGTGTGCCTGCCCTGCTGCACCTGGGAAGCACTCTGTGCATCCAGGCAAAGCAGCCCCGATTTAAGCCACTGGCACTCATAGTCCAGTCTCCTACAGCTCTCGGGTGATTACTGCAAGTGGTTGAATGTTTGAGTCATTAGCCACTAATGTCTCAATTAGTCGTCTCTCACAAAGGCACAACACTGCTCCAGCCTAAAATGAATTAACTTGGTTTTTTGTCAGGATAATTAAACTTAAAAAGTTTTTACATAACAGTTTGTTCACTGTTAAAGAAGCAGTAGAAAGTATGAAAAATACAGTAGAAAACATTTTCTATTTTCACACTGGGGGCAGGTTGCCTCTGGATGTGAGGTGTAAGATGACCTGGGCTGCATGATATACTCTGGACGGGTGAGAGAGGGGTGCACGGTGGTACTAAGGGATTCAGGAGAGAATTCCCAAAGGCCAATTGTGCATTACTGCAGAAAGTCCTAACAAAATGTCAGGCCAAACAAAAAACAGATGAACAAAAAGAAATGCACATAGATTAAAACAATCCTGGCTTTAAATATACAGTGTTGTGATATGAGTTGCTGGGAAATTAAAAATTTGTGTTATAATACAGGAATCTAATAAAAATATTAGACAACTGTTCAGAAGCATCTGATAACAGAAATAGGACCAGGTATTATTAGGAGAGCAGCAGAAAATGCACTGAAGTCTGCCATTGTGCATTCACACCTTGTGCTGTTCAAGAAAACAGGAAAAAAAAAAAACTGGAGAAAAACAAGGCTGATTCAAAGTAGAGAAAGAACTCCATGCAAAGACTAACTGAAATGTAGGACTCTTCAGTACTGGAACAACAAAAGAGAGGGATGTGAATAGCATTGGTATGATGAATAGGTAAAATCAGTTCACTGTCTCATAGAGCAAAATCATCAATCAACAGGCTCAAAAAAACTCCAAAACAGGACTTAATTAAGTCATGTACATAAGTTCTGGAATTCCTCATTGTAACACCTCTGTAGATACTAAATGTCAGATTTCTCTTTCATTAACTAGCCTGTGAAGTACTACTAAATTCAAAGACACTTCATCTGCCTTGGTGATCTTCCAAAAACATGATTATAGACTCAGGGAGAACATTTTGAGAAGCTTTGGCTCCTCAGTGTCTCAAATCACTCCTCTGATTCTATTCACTTGCTTTCAGTAAAGATTCAGTATTTACCACTGTTGTTGGCAAGGTATTGAACTAATTGGCCAGTTATGGTCTGCTTTGATTTATCTGCTTTATGTTAATTTGAAATGATGCATTCTATTTTCATTAAAGTCAGAAGTTTCAAAGGTATCCTGATCCTGTTAAACTCAGTTCTGTGGAAAATATTTGTCAAATGGAATGCAACAAAAACATGTAAATTTATGTTTATATGAGCTGTAATATCATTAGCTGTCTAATTACATCTGTTATAGGAGTTTCAGAGTTTCTAGCATAAACTTGTGGAATATGAAAACAAAATTTGTGGCCTCATTTAGCTACGTACTTAAGAAGTCTCTGACAAGATAAAGCTTTTTTAAAGCCAGGTAAGTTAGAAAATATCATTAGGGGTGGTGTTTTACCTTAACTGGTCCATTGCCCTGATGACACATCATTAGAGTTTCTGTAAAATGGGGAATGCAGAATGAAACAAAAGAAAAGAAATAGTATCAGAAAAAGCTTCAGAATAAAGAAATAGTATCAGGTACAAGCATTGAGTTTTCTCACTGTGAAAGACAAAGTGTCTTAAATTACATAGAAATCTTGATTTTTGAACTTCTTCCTAGGCATTATATTGCCACTATAAAGATGCAGTGATGCAGTAGAGTTATAGGTTTATTCTCTCTGCACAGAGAATACATATATCATCACAACTTTTACATTCCAAAGAATGTGGATATACCAGGGAAACATAGCCTTTGATGGCTGACTTTGGTCCATCTTAAGTAATCCTTCCATTTGGTGTCTCTATTTTAGGCAAGTACAGGATATGCAAGAGAAATACCAGTTCTAAGACTAGATATGACAAAGTCATTTGCCGTTCCAATTTCTCACTTCAGCTGCTGAATTGGACACACTGTATTCTTTCTCTCCATGTAACAGATAGAATCCTGGTACTCAGTCTGGAAAACATCAGTGCTCATCTGGGACCACTCTGTCCCAGGCAACTTCCCACCTTTTGCAAAGGCCATGAGGGTAGAGTTCAACTGCTGAGCTGCTGCTTCTCCACTCCCTTTCATGAACTCTTAGTATAGTGTTAACCTTTGTGCTGTTTCTCTTTTGTTTGTTCAGCTTCCAGATTCTAAGAGGACACTGTGCATGAAATATCCTTAGACCTTTGATGCATCCTTCCAGGCTGACACTACAAACACAGATAAAGGGGGTTTTCACAGTTCTGTATATCTAGCTACAAAATACAAACTTGCCCTTCAACAACTCAGCTGGAATATCTACTCAGTACATGACTGAGCACACAGAGTCCCGGTGGAGTTTAGCCTCCACTGAACACAAGTGCAATAATATTGTAGGAGGTACAGTATCTGAGACTGACCTGTGAGCCACGCTTGAAGCAGCTCCTCTTGTCTACCATTGTGGGAAGATGGCTGGGGGTAAAATGAGTGAAAACTGGCAAGTTATATTCACATTCTAACAGGAGTTACAACAGGACAGAAATTACAAGGTGAAATGCAGTTGCCACTTCCAGGATGGAATCTGGTTGCTATGCATGAAATCTATTCCACGATGATTCCCCACATGTGTTCCACAGAGCCTGCAACCTTTAAACACATGCTGAGGGGCGAAATGAAGGATGGAGCAGAGCAGAAACACCTCAGCCAGGCTCTGCTGCAATCCTTGCAGGGCTGGGACTGTGATGGCTCCATGTGTCAGACACAGCACATAGCTGCTGTCAGCCCAGGGGTGCCCTTGCTGCTGAACCAGCAGCTGTGGGGATATCGCTCTCTGCAGATGAACTCAGTTCATTATTATCTAATTGTAATACTAACTCACACCTCCATCCCAAAATTACCTGCTCTCAAATACCTGCCCCCATGGTATGACCACCTTTCACCACTCACTATTCTAGTGGCTATATCTTTAACAGCAAACTGAGAGAATTTTACACCAATCAGTAACAAATGAATGATGGGAGACAATTGGTTCCACCTAAATATAAAGAAATAGTATAAAAGTGAATTAGGGATGGGGAGAAGTTACAGAAGTAATTTCTGGGATCAGTCAACTTGCTGAACCTGTCTTCTCTTCCACAGGGACATCGATTGGGCAAGAACATTCCTCCATGAGCACTAAACGGTTAACTCAAGCTGACTTTCATTGGTGATTGGAACTTGCCTGTATATTGCTTCAAATTTGCTTTTGCAGTCAGTTACCATCATCAGCAATCTTCAAACTTTAACCCATCACAATTTTCTATTATCAGTGTGTTTGTCAATAAAGTCTGTTTCTCTGTGAACAGTTTAGAATGAGTACCTCAAGAGAAATAGCAGTCAGTGGCAGCAGATAGCATACTCAGTGAAACTGAGGAGATCTGGGAGGGGGTACTTCTTTCTAGTTTGTAGTAAGAGATTTGACTCCAATATACTGTTGTAGCACGTCCCTGAACAGTATTTGAACTGCCCTCTGACAAAACGCTCCTCAGGGGAGTCCCCATAGCAGGACACTGACAGACTGGTAGGGCACAAGGGGCTTGGCTTTCCCGGGGCATTGACAGACCAATTAAAAACAAAGAGCACAAGGAAACCTCCTTTCACATGACAACCATAAAGCCCTTCATGACTTTAACCAAAGAAATGGAAATTGCAGAAATGCGGATATAATTGCGCTTCCTTGCAGGAAAGATAAAAGTAGAAACACAGATGAAAGTAAAACACAGATGAAGTCCAGACCTTAGCCAAATCATAATTTTCAGTGTTTCAGAAATATAAAATCATGTGTCTGTTAGCCAAACCTGCACACACACTACTTGGGTGAACACCTAAAACTGGAATTTTAAGACAGAGAAAGTCTGTGTTTTCTGTTGTTCTCCATCTATGGAGTTTGGACAATTAGCTTACTCTAGACACCTGTTCCCTGATGGCCATGTGGTCTTCATTAATGCTGTATTAAAAATCTGTCAGAGGCTTTTTGATTCTCGTGCATGACTTAAGCTCTCCTTAACAATAGAGAATTCAGCTTTAAAAGGTAGTGAGAATAAGGATATCTACTTGATTGTGAGCATAAAGACTTTATAAAATGACAAACTGAACATCATCTCACCCATTACTCATAGCTTCAAAGAAAGAACCATGTTGTACTATTCATAGATCATAGGCAGTGAAGTATAAAACTACAGTACATCCACAAGCCTAACATGTAAACATTTCATGAGCCAAGACATCCAGTTCAATTGCTCTTCAGATGTGTGAATGACTTACAAAATCATATCCATATTGACAGATTTTGATTTTGTTTTAATATAGATAGATGATCCTCCTATAATATCACTGATTTTTAAAAGGAAGTTATGGTTAATTGTGACAAAGAACATTATTAACTTCTTCAGGAGTGTTTGCATTTTGCATAGCCTCACATCTTCACTGTTCTCTGGGCTGTGATACATCCAGCAAATTCATCACCACAGAAGCTGGTACCTGCTATTTCACACACTTCTTACTACATTCTTTCTACATTTTTATGATATCATAATCTTCTATGAAATATAAAGTCAGAATTTAGGTACTTATGAAAGAAACTACACAATTTTTTTATATAAATTATATTTTTTCATTAAATAGAAATATTTAGTGGCATTTCAGTTTTCTATCATCTGCCTGCTTTCCCAAGAAATTAATCTTCACAACATTAATATCAATATAGAGTCATTCTGGAATGTATGCATTATACGATATTACTATATTATATTGCTAACATTTTCTACTAACTTTTTGACCACTGAAAATAGTGATTTTCATTGGTTGCCGTACTCTCTGTGCCAGAACTCTTCCAAGTTCTTGTGAGCACTTCAGAACCTATGACTGGCTCTACCATGTGCTTCATTTCTTTCAGGAGTTATTTGCAAAAAGCCTTCAAGTGTTACACATCAAGAGTCAGACAGTGAACTCTGACCGAGTTCTTTGTGAGCTTTCAACCCAGGAAAGCAACAGCATAATGGAAAATTATAAAACACACACAAGGCTCCAGAGCCTGTTTGCCCTGTCTGCACTGGGACCCTTTCAGCCCTCAGAAAGAGCTGTGTAAAGCAAAAAACATGCTGCTGCATCTAAAGGGGTTCTTAGGTCTGCTTTAGTAAAAAGCTGGTTGGTAAGAACACACAGTCATGATTCCCAGTTTGAAAGCATTGAAAGCATCAAGGTACTGTCAAAAAGAAAGGGTGTGACCATCACAGGACAGCACAACTCTTGTATGGCACCTTTAGTTATCAACCTTCATTTGGAATCATTTGCAACAGCTTCTGCCTCAGGCAACGCAGCACACCTTGAGCATGCAGAACCAGTCCTACATGCCTGCAATGTGAATATGCCCACAGTCCAGGGAAAACCACCAAAAATAACAACTTCTGGAGTCCAATGTACAATGCTGTGTTAGTACACAAAAACCTTGTACAGGCGTATATGCATACGGTTTGTATACATAAACTGTTTTATCCTTGCCTTTGAGCAACGTATCTCAATGCTCTACTCTGCCCTGTACAACTAAAAACCATTTATGGCATGACCATTAAAATCTACCTGGTTTGATCCTCGTTTTCAACATCACAGGGAGAGGACATGCAGTAAAAGATTGTGAGCTGAGCTCTTCAGGGCCTTATGGATAATGATAAACAACCAACTGCAGGAAAAGAACCATACTATTAAGAGGAAATATAAATATAAGATTTGTTAGAGTAATGCCTTAGAGGCCACTGTCTGAATGATTTTATAATGTGTATTATTGAATAAGCAATATGCTGAACTATTAGACACGTATCCTTATACCAGGTTTTCACATATGTCATACTGATTTACTCACAGAGCTTTGCATGCAATGTAAAATTAACTCTGCTAATGTTTTGATGGGCAAATAGTAGGATATCCTTGACAAATTAACCCATCAGGTAAATATGTAGAAAATACAAATGCATCAAGAAATTCCAAAAAGCCTTGCTTCCACTTGCATAAAAACTCCAAAAAATATCCCTCTCTGCAGTACCATACACTTTGTTTTTCGAATTAAACATAATAGCATAATCAGTCCATTATTTTATCTAGAATATTTCATAAAAGCATACCCTGTTACCATACGAATAAGATAGAATAAGATAGAATATCGTTCCTTTCTACCATAAGATTCATTTTATTTATTTCTTTAACCCTACTGAGGAAACCTCATAAGTCTTACCCTTCAGATCACCTGGTCTCTACCTGGCATGCTTTCATGAGGTGATAATGCAGAAGAAAAATTGGCTGTTCCTTTAGGAAAGAAAATCTGTGTAGAAAGTGGCCAAGGATTTAGCTGAGTAGAATATATTTTGCATGATCTTGGGGTGACTAAAGCCAGATTGGTGCAATTAGAAAAAAAAAAAAAACAAACCAAAAATGCTACCACCACTCTCCCAAAAAAGACCTCAAGAATACCCCAAAGCAACAACCTCAATTCAGAAGCAGCACAGATTTGGCACAAAAGCATCAGCTGAGGCAGCAAAACATGGGACTGAGACCCAGCTCAGCTGTCTGAGTTTCCAATATGGATATCCTGACATTGCACTTTGTCTTTTGGGCTAAACTGAGGTCTCTTCAGCCTCTACAAATTCAGAAGCAGGAAAAAAGTACATGCATATCTGTTGCAGTGCTTAGGAAACTGAAAAAATTTCTACCCTCTCATGTTATGATGTGTTCCCACTCATATGTTGAGGACAGAGTTCTATTTAGCAACCCAGAGTTGCTGTTGTGTTAACAAAATATCAGAAGAGCTCATTACAGAAGCTAAACTAAGCCATTCTATTTTAATACAGAAGAGAGAATATAGCTATGAAAATGTGTTCTTTTAATACAACTTGGTTCTGAGTTGAGACTTAAGCTGTCAGTTTCGGTCTAAAGCCCATTTTTACAGTCCGATTATAAACCCTTAGAAATGGAAATGTTGACATATCCTTGGCTATAACAAATCCTCGGCTATAACAACTGTAACAGGAGATTCTGCAATAGCCTGTAAAACCAACTATTCTAACTGAAACCTCTGTTTATTTCATATTACAAGGTGAAACTTCTGTTTATGACTGAAATAGATGATACTTCTGAAGTATACAATACTGAAAAAGTAAAGTAGGTGATCTGCAAAGTCTTACAGCACAGCATTTATACTATTTATACTCAACATACTAAGTACTCTTAATATTTCAGTCTATTTAAGAACATCTTTAAACATAGATATGTTTGTTTCTTCTCTTAATAAAACCCTCTCATGAAGCCCATTGTATTTTTATGTCATCATTTTATCAGACAGCACTGAGTCTGTAAGACTGAGAGCATGCTGTAAAGACTGGGAAGATCCAGTCCTGACCATGCACAGACACACTCCTGATCCTGACGTTATGTGAAGAGTCATCTTTTTATTCACAGGGTTTTCACCATTCAAATGCACTTGAGTGATTTGCTCAACTGTATCTGGAGAGGATGGTAAAAGGTAAGGTGGAAAAGGGTAAAGAAGGACAGGCATTGAATGGATATATCTATTTTATGTGAGGGTCACTCAAGCAATACTTTTACTAAGGTTTTGGGTTTTTTTTAAACTGCAAGAATACAGTAGATAAGGCTTACTGTAAGAACAATCCTGTCTGATTGAAATGCTAAAAAAATCTGTAGCTATAAAACCTTTATTATTTTCATTAACAGTATCAAATAAAGGACACAAAAATAGGCAAGAAAATTGACACTCATCTGATTACACACTGCAGTCTATAGTTAAACAAAAAATGATAACTAGATAACTTTTTTATCTCAATATCTCTATATGAATGTCTGCCAAACATTCCATGCAATGCCTGTCCTTATGAATTCTGTCATGAACCAAGGACAGAAATAAAATGTTATAGAATTAATTTAAGGAAATATATTCATATACAGAGAGAAAGAGATATTTTTTACCAAATGTACACGTAGCAGTCAGTACATGTACAGATTAGTACATGCATTTTACAATTTTAGTGCTTTGGTTCTACACCTGACTCGAAACCTATTCCCATGAGGTCAAAGACATTTTTCCATTGTTATTTTCAAGTCAGAAAATTATTTTGGTTAATTATTTCAATTACAACACTAATACAGGATCTTCCTATTTCAAGTGAAGAAAAACTCAGAATCTATCCTTTTATCTCCATTTGTCTCAAGCAGACAGGGAAGCAACAGAGCCCAGTATAGGAAATGATGGATAGGAAAGTCAGCTGTGATTCAATCATAAATATTTCAGTAAATATTTAATTTAACTGTAAATATTTCAGTTAAAGCTTTCCCTAAGAAAGAATTGAACCCACATGAAGGACTAGATATATTGTCTACACAGGGCACTCAGGGTGTGTTAAAAGAGCATACATTTGTGCCAGAAGTTTTTGTGCAATTTTTATAACTGATGCTCCACAGATCTACATGCACACCTACCAGAATTCCAATATTTAACAATTTTCACAACTTCAGTGCTCACCAAAATAAATAGAAACTCACTTCTCTTTTGGGAATATCAAATGAAGTCTTGCACCAAATTGAATTTAAGGGTCCAATCTCTTACTCAAATGTATGTTTATCAGGGCTGAGATGAAAGCTGATGAGATACATTTGTGACTACAGAAGAAACCCAAGAATAACACTTGGATAATAGGACAAATTAAGAAATTCCTTATTTGGCTGATGCACCCTTTCAGATCACTTTGAAGTAGAAAACAAATTTTTTTCTACTTGAATATTCTTCCAATATTTTAAAGCTAATTTTGATGAAAATGTAGTGCTTTTTCAGTCACTTTGAAGTAATTTTATTGAGCTAAATATTTTTTTTAAATTCTTTTGTAGTGCTAACTCACGTTTTCATAGTGCAGAGTGTTTCAGCTGTAGATTACAACAAATGTCTAGTCTCTAGATTGGTTGGTGGTGGTTTTTTGGACTGCAGTTATAAAGTAACTCTTCTGAATTTAGTATGCCACAGATCAGTGCTAAGCTGTCACATCGACAGAACTGTGCTTTTTCATTTAACGTGTTATATTATGCTAGTAAGAAGTTGAGTTCTGGCTCTAGCAAAATTGTCTTACTGTCAACAAAGCAAAACTCATTTAATATAAAATTTGATCTTTTTGAATTATTAGACAACCTGTTTTATGCTGATATCCTCCTAATGTTGATATGCCTCCCCCATCAAAAGCTGTCACAAGCATACTCCACTAAAAGGCCAATATAACTACAACAAGATGATAAAAAGACTTAAAATGTACATAACATTTCTCCAACAAGAAAGAAATTGGCTGTATGGGCTATTTTGAGTCATTTTGAAGAGCTGCTATTTATATTTCCTATCTGTGTAATTATACAACAAGAAAATGAGACGTCATGACAAACACTGTCTGTGCAGCAATTTCACCTAGCAGAGTTTTAGCATTTGAACGTTGATTCAAGAGACTAGAAGAATTTACGCTGACTTCTGATGTCAGTGTAATCATTTCACAATGAAGATGGCCAGAGAAAATTATTGTCTTGTTTAGACAACTCCAGAAATAGAAGAGCTCAGCAGTTTGGTGCATGTGCACTCAGTATCACTTTCCAGGGTGGTAATAGAGGCACTGTAGATAACACTGACATTATAAAACCATACTCACCTGAAACTTGCAGCACAAATGGATGCTGTCAAACATTAAATCTACTTGCAGACATAATGCCTCTCACTATACCCTTAGACTCTGTTAGCCTTTACAAAAATCTCAAAAGGTGAAAATATTCTATAATGTAATTCCACCACACAATATTGAAGACAAAGTAATTTTTAAAATTTTCTTTATAGACAGGAATAAAGGAACAATGGAGAATACACGCTGAGGTATTTGTATAGCAGAAAGACTTTATTTGAATCAAATATGTATATATCACACACACCCCTCATATTTTGAAGTGGGGTTCTTGAGGACTGCCATCCTGACTAAATGTTCTCATGAGACACAGAGGGCAAATTGCTGCTGAAGGTGTATCCCTCTCAAGTCCAAGTTAATCATGCTATTGCAATTTAGGAGTGTATTAGCCCAGTTTCAGGTGATATGACATTGAAATTTCATGACTTTTTTTTTTCCCCCAGCAGCTTAGCCATCAAACAAAAATGATGGAGGGCTGCCTCAATGTGTATGCCAAGGTGGCTGCAGAAGTGCTCTGTCACACGAGGCAGTGTCACCACTGCAGCACCACAGGAGCTGTCACTGCCATCCCTACCACAGAGACTATCACACTGTCAGGACCACGAGAGCTCTGCCACTCCAGCTGAGGAAAGATGGAAGCTGATGGCACCAACCCCACTCGAACTCCTGCATGCCCAGGCAGCAGTGGTCTCCCCTTCTGCAGCCATTTTCTTCTCTCCCAATAGGCAAGCCTTTTTTCTTTTTCCCCCCAAGAAAATAGCTATGTAAAGTGTGACTCTGATCACAAAGAAATTTTCCATCTATGTTTAGATTTCTAAATATAAATACGTGATTGTGAGGAGCTCTTGCTAAGTATGTTTCCCATTCAAACTCAACAACCCTTCTCAATTTGGAAATGTCAGTGTATGATTGCAATGCTTTATAAAAATAAATATCAGAAGCTTTTCTGCTTTCTTTCCACAAGTAACCTCAGATTTCTTTCACTTGACTGATCTTCATCCAAAAGTAGGGAGATTTCAAACACATAAACAAACCAAAAAATCTAAGAGCAAAGCAAGCTTCCTTACTATCCTAAATTTAGCCAAATATGAGGTACATATTTGAAAATCTATCTGGCTGGTAAAATGCAGTGATTTATAATCTAAGAGCCAGGGGAAAACAAAAAAAAAAAAAAAATCAAGCTAATCACTACAGTCATCAAAGCCTTCCTCTCATGTGGTTTACTACTGAACACCTCCTTTTATATTCTGCCATGTATCAATTTCTAATTCATGATTCTGATTGCAATCAGGGGACATCATTGCTCTTTGTCTGCTGGTCTTCATTAATGTTCACAGCCATTTCTGGTCTGTAAGGCTTAGATTCCAGCAGGGCAGACACAATGCCTAAATTTGTTTCATAGCTGAAATTAGGGAAACCCTCCTCATGAATGAAAACCAGATCATCAGACCCCACTGCTGCAGCTTTATTTTTAGCCAGGATTTCTTAATATTAATCCTAACAAACCTATGTAGATTAGAGAAAAAAAATAGCTTGTCTCTTTTCCTCTATCTAAATCATTTGATTTCCCTAATTAGTTGTCTAGCTGCAAGATTCATTGATTATTTGCTTTTTCAGTGATATACATATACTGCATAAAGAGCCTTTGAAATTATACTTTAGATTTCCAACTTTCACTGGAAAATATAAGACATGATGTGTTTTTAGGCTTTTAACAAGGCCTTGGTCATTCTAAAAGTGCTGGGCTATGGTTTTTCTAATAGCCTTATCTTCTCCCTTGTAACTCCAATTCTAAATATAGATTTATAATTATCTGATTTAGCTAAATGAAATAGAGCAAATTAATATACCTCAGGATTTAGCAGTTCATTGCAATCTGTTTACTAAGAGCCCACAGACAGTCACATATATTCTGGTTAAAGCAACTGAAGAGATTGGTCGAGACAAGATATATGTATTAATAGAAAATAAATATATCCTTAGTAAATATTTATTGTTATGCAATATGTCAAATACTGAACGTCTCCAGTGGAACAGTTTATTCTTTATTCAGACGAAGAAACAAAAAAGCCTGATTGTGACTTTGTGTATAATCAAGTTAAAATCAGTCCACAGGCAACAAGAATCAACATTTTTATCCTCTTACAGTAATGACTCCCATAAAATGAACAAATATCTCTCTACAGGGCAGAGGACAGACATGCTTCCTCAGGGGCTCAAATAGAGGCTGCAAACTACAAAAATGTAATCCTTAGTCAAGATCTCCAGAATCCATACATTTATTGAAAAATATCTATCCTCCCCCCACAGGAACCCCACTCCCCCAAAAATCCAATCAGTGAAGCAATCCTGAGAATGTCTGCTTCAGACAATGTATGCCTATCTTGGATTTTTCTCCCTGAAAAGCATCAGGCCATTTTGATATGTTGACATAATTTTGGAGGTGATAAATATAGCACTATGCAGGATAATTTTAATGTCATTGTGCTGAGAATAACTTTTCTGTCTTCACTGTTGGTTCAGATCAAATATTGACTTGCATGGAATATATCTCTACAAACAATAGTTTTAGATATATATTCCATATTCCATTCTACAAAAACAAAAGCTGAAAGCTTCAGTAATTAAATACTGTCTTCAAAACTTAGGAATAAATTTTGTAGTGATTTTATTGAGTTCTCAAGCAACTGTTTCTTAGGTCTAATGGCTTTAAAGGTAAGTTACAGCTTTGTTACAGCATTTGATTTCCTGCCCTTGAAAGAAACATTTTTAAATCTATTTTTTACTATATTTTTGATTCTTTCCATGTACATATGTGTATTATAGGTGTTCATAACTACACAAAATGCAATGGAGATAACGAATCAAGACAGAAATCACAGAGCTGCACATAGTCTCATTATCAGAGAAAAAAGTAATGTCTTGATTTCAATTACTAACTTGTAGACTAGTACTCAAAATTGTCCCGTAAGTCACACGTCATTTGTACTTGCCAAACACTACAGATATTGAAATAATAATTCTTTATGGATGGGTGAAACTATTGTTCTACCACTGTATGAGGCAAGCCATGTGAACACAGGAGCCAAACGTTATGCTATACATCACCCTTTTACATTGAAAGGGCCATGAATTAGAAACTAAAGGCAGGAAAAGAATTATTGCAAATTGAGTATCAGTGCCTAACAGGAGACAGCAAAGTGGGATCACTTAAGGTTACTGAAACTAGCACTGCTCACTGGTAAGATTAAAAGGAAGACATGGTGGACAGTTGTAGCACTGTCTTTAAAGGAACATAGGTAAGAAGCTTGAATTCAAATCTGGTTTCACTGAGCCTTTGGTTTCACTGGTCAGACTCATTAGAGACCAGTGATGTAGCAGCTGTGAGATATTGCTCTGGAATGAGAAAAATTCAGTTTGCTTGGACCATGACCAGCAAAGTTATTTTGTACCTCTGAGGTGTGACTGTACAGCTGGTTTTGCTGTTTGGTGTTTAAACCACATTTTACAAATCAGAAGGTGCTCTGAGTGTGCTTTCCTGACAGATATGGGTTACTCCTATACTGATTTTAAAATCTTTAATTCAGAAATTAGATACTTGTGTTCAATCTGTTTGAAAGGAATAGGAAAGGTCAGAAGTTTAGGAAGAGGAAGAAGAAAAATGAAACAGATAGGGAAGCATTGTTATTGACAGCAATATTTTAGGGAAGTTATCAAAACCAGAGATCACAGGAAAAGTAATACCTTAAATCAACAAGGGTTAAGTGGGTACCACAGGTAGAACACAGAAGGAAACAAAAGCTATCTGCAAATCATAGGTACTAGCTGAGAGTATTTGAGGTTTAAGAACACTAATTAACAAACTTACTAAATCTGCCAATATATTTGAAAGACTAAGGGATAGCTGGACACTTCAGGTAGGAATACAAGCAAAGAGAAGCAACAACTTGGAGTTGATACACCGCAATCTAAATAATATGGTTTTCTTTGTAACCTTATTGAAAAAACACAGCCAGCACTATGAGTTAAGAAATAGGCAGACATCTGAAGAATAACAAAATCTTAAAACTCAGGAAGTAAAACTTTAAAAACAAATGATAGTGACAGAGAAACAGAACTACTTTTTGATGTTACAACCAGAAGTGGAATAGGTGAGGAGAATCAGTAGCCAAACTATGTCAAGATCTTAAATAGGCTTACAAAAGGATCTCTGAGCAAGATCTTACATTAGCTCAGTAAGCACTGCCATGTGAAGCAAGATTCCAAGCGGAATGCAAACAAAAGATGCTGATAAACAGCAGTGTGTATAAACTCAGGGATAAGTAAGCAAGATGTCCCAGAGGAAGTGTCCAGGTATTATCTTTTCCCACAACATACAAGTATGAAGAGCATTAGGAGCACTTTAATTACATTACCAGTGTACTGACTGTTTTGGAAACACACAAATGTATCAAGCTCTAAGGAATAATCGTTGCGAGCAAAGTGGATATTTTCTTGTTCCAGGGAAGAAAAGAGAGACAGAGCCAGGATCAGAGTATGTTACTGTCATGCGTCCATCTAGACACAAAAAAGCAACCCTTGAAACTCTGAGCCAAGCTCTTCACGCAGTGCAAACAACACTGTTAGATATGGAACAAAAAACTTATGCTCATTTAAACTTCTCTCTGAAGCCTCAAGCCCAACCCAAAGCACAGCCCTGAGCCCAGGCAGAGCAGGGAAAGCAGCCCTTGGCCGAGGCTGCCCGGCAGGAAGGTGTGGAGGGAGCAGCGCCGGGCAGGGCCACGCTCCCCCGGCATGCCTTTGGCTGTCACAACGTACCCCGAGCTCTGGGCTTTGAGGTTTTTTAAGCCTAACTCCAAAAGGCATGCTAGACTACACCTGATAATTTTGTTCACAGCCACTGAGCCATACTGACAGGCAAGGGGGAGAGCAGACTGCGCTGTGTCCTTCGGGAGATGGTGGCTGCTCTCACGGATCTCAGTGGCTTTTCAACTCCTTCTCATGACTTACAGCCCACTGAACTTCAAAATGCCCATCTTCACAGGGGAACTGAACATCGTCTTATGAGAGCTTATTCAGCACAAGTAGAACAGTTAACAAAGGAACAGGAGGGAAAGAAAAAAAGAACAAGCAAGCAGAACTATTATTTCAAAAGAAAAATGAAGCAAAGATTCTACCGTGTCAGAGGACACGTATAATTTCAAATGCAAGCTCAAAGTTCGACATAGGTATTTAAAATAGTCACATATGCATGTTCATTGAGTTGTGTCAAGCCATGTCCCTAGGAGAAAAATGAGAAAAACACAATATACTATTCAAGGAAAGGTACTAATATAGAGATTTTAATGATTAAATAGAGACATATATAAAGGTAACAAGTTAAAACTACAACCTATCCACAGCTTACCTATAATAATAAAAGACTCTCTCTACCAGCTTTGCTTTTGTAATTAGCTGAATACTTGTCAAGAATGATTAATGAGCAATTGATTATAGTTTGCTGCTAACCTGGGATTAAAGATTAAGAAACAAATCCTGAGTTAAATCGTTGTGCCTGAGAAGCACAAATATTCTGCAACAGTGACTGTGCACAAGGACATACAAGGTACCAAAGGAATTGTAATGAGGAGGTGACATCAACACGATTTGGGGTGGGGCACCATTTTCTGTATGCAGTTGGTTTAAGACAGGTAACCTTTGCTTCACAAAAGGCTGAAAGATTCTGGAAAGTTAGCAAAGCTTCTCTTACTGTTCTGCTCAAATATCCCATTGTTCAAAAGACCTACAATTGTTTCAATGAGAAGAAAAGTACTTGTCAGTATTTCAGGAAACGCAGAAAGACAGAAAAAAATGCTAAGGGATGTACATGGTTCTCTCTGTATATGTACTTCGTACTGGGAAGGAATCACACTGCCAATAATCCATAATTTCTTGCCTCGCATAATTTTTGAGTCTCAGCAGCAACTAACGTGAAGTACAGTGTCCAGGAAAAGATTTAGAAACCATAGCATGATGACAATATCTATATTGGACTACAGATAAGAAAATATGCAAACTTTTTCCTTTTTTGCTAATTTCAATGTTTTTGATAGAGGTACTTTGAGATTCCCTAGGCAATTATTCTGCAAGGTGCCAGGAAATTAAGCAACCATCTCCACTTGAGCAGGTTCCACTAATCAGACAGACCTCATCCAAATTAGTAAAATAATTTTATTTCCATAATCAGAGGATCCAGCTCTAATTCTTGACTATTCCTCCCCCTCCACAATTTTTTGTTCTCTTTGCACTGTGTTCTTTCAATATTGGTAAAGAAATTATTTTCTTTTCTTCTACCTGCCATGTATAATTTTGAATTTGCTCAGCTTGCCAAAACAATGCAGTCATATTTTTCTGGTGATATGGAACTGCATCCTGAAATTAAGTATGTCCTGCAACAGCAAAATGTTTTTCTGCCAAGTTGTATATACAGTTCAAATTTTAGAAATCCAGATCTTCTCTCCAATTGGGCTGCCAGAGTCATGATTTTTTGCCCTATTAGAACAGGATTTTGGTACTTTTAATTGTATTTTATTCCACTACCAAACACCAGAGCTTTTTCAAAGATGTTTTTCTGCACCAGATAGAGACTGCACAGAGTCAGACACCGACAATTGAGAGAATGTGATCTGATGACATTATTCAGTGAGTGAGTCAGTGCATCTACTCAGGCATGAAAAAGAAAGGAACTGTGTTTTAATGTGGAGTGTACTGTCACAGGATTATCAAAGGAAATACAAGTGGGAGACAATGTGCAGCTACATTAAATCCCTTAGCATTTGAGTTCCTCAGTGCTGTGCCTTGTGAGCAGAACATAAAAAAACCTTTGGAACACCAGCAGTGTGGCACAGCCTGCATAAACTAAAGCAAAAGCCTTTGTGAAAGCAAATCTCCTGTGGCAAAAGCACAACTATTCTGGCCCATGAAATTAGAGTCTAACTGCTAAGTTGAAAGTCCACTTCATTCTAGGATTCAAACCTTTCTGCTGTTGAATGTTTTGTGAGGTTGGGATTTTTGCTCAAGGACCCTCTTAATTAGTAGGATTTTTTTTATGGCAGTAAGAAATATCAGCCTTTGGTCCCCATATCTTGTAATCTGTAATTAATCAAATGCCAAAAAAAATTATAGTACATTAAAGGTTATATTTTTTCCAAATGTACTGAAAGGAACACAGTGAGAAATTAATTTTATACCATGTGGCAATTTTTCAAACACCCAACAAAATAAGTTATGTTTTAGAAGTGGGATGTGTGCTCAGGCACAGATGACCATCTTTTCCTTTAAATGAAATCTTCTCTTGAAGATCCACAATAATAAACAAAAACAGTTCTAGATACTGTCAGAAAACATTCCATAACAAACTACTGCTCTTCTTGCCCACTATGACCTCCTTCTGTCATTAAACTTATTAAAGTAGATTGAAGAATATAATTCTTGTAAGTGTCTGCTGCATACTCTAATTTGAAAAAATAATAATAAAAAAAAAATGTTGACTTGGTAGAAAGCAAACGGGAGAGGGGAAGAGAGAAAGAAGAGAAGGAGAGAGGGGCCTGAATGCCACTATTCCTCTGCCTTGTGTTTCTCTTTTCCCTGCATTTGTAAGGTCATTCTATAAAATCAGGTTTTATCAGGCACAGTTAAATACCATTTCCCTGTATAATTTGACCTGACCTGGTTTGGTTTCTTAGGTAAACCAAATAGAGTAAAACAACTAGAAAGTGTGCAGACATATCATTCTGGTAAATGCAAGTTTCAAGTTCAAGTGTCACTTTCTATTTGTGGTTTTAACCTGAGTTTCACAACACACATTTGAAATACACCCATTATGGAGACACCCTCAATGGTACACTGAAAGGATTTTGTGTCAGTTTTCAATCCAGATTTCCAACTTTCAGAGTTGTTGAGATAAACTTAAAAGTGTGGCCAAACATCCTAGAAAGGGTAAAGAAGGAAAAAATAATAACCACAAAAGAAGCCATGAAAATTTAGAATCCTTTAATGTGAGACAGAAGTTGACTGATTAGCTGGGATTAGAATTCTGAAGGATGGGCTCTACATTTAAGAGCTGCAGAATTCCCATATGATTTAAGGCACTGAAAACACATGGGGATGTCTTCCAGGCCAATGTTTTACCCTAATGGTAGATAGCACAAAGAAAGAAAATTCCAGTTTCCAAAAACGACCTTGAGCTCGCTAAAAGGAGGTAGGATCTGAGGAACTTACAGAGGCACAGCAGAAAGGAGATCATGAAATGAAGCACTGCAGTTGCCAACAAAACAGACTCAAGATACTATGCCCTGGATATTTCTGGATATATCTAAACAGACCAACATAGTTGGGATTCTTTTTCTGATGCCTCTAAACTCAAGACGCAAAAGAAGTTACACATTTACAGTGACATCGAAGTAAAAAGGAAATCGTAAATTGCAGAAGAGAACAACAACAAAAAATTAGTCTCCTGAAGTGTTTCAGACGACATTCATGTGTTGACAAAGAGTTAATACTGGATCATTGTGTATTATTTAACTGCAACAAAGGGAAATTAAAAAGATATTTCTTTTTTTCCTGGCAAATTCTAGAGGAGGAAGGCAAAATTGTTATGTACTTGAATTGTATAATATTTACTGAATTTAAATTACATTTTGCACACACTTTAAAGATTTTTGTATGTAAACAGTACAGTTATCAACCAGTAACTGCAAAGGACATAATTTAGTGGTATTAACATATTTTTTATATTTTCCAGCAAGTGAATTAATTGTAAGTTGTGTACTTTAATTATCATTGAATGCTTAGTCTGTAAGTGTTTAATTTGAAACATTACTGATTTGCAATACGTGTTTCAAGTTTAGTGTTTGACTACATTCACTTTCCTTTCTGTCATTATCTGCTGATTAGTTTACCTATAATTGAAGTCAATAAAGTCTCTTAATGTACTGTACTGCTGTGTATCATTAAATATTGGTTGTAATCATGGAAGTACTTCAGTGCTTGGGAATTGCAAGAACATGTAAAAGATGCTCTGATATTCTCTTTCTTACTGCATAAACACTTAAACATCCAAAACATGAATTAGTAGCAATTTTATTTTAAATTGTAATCACTAGTTGTAATGGTACCCAATTACCTTAAATTCTGGTTTAGTTGCAAAATTAGTATGTAGTCAGCAACTAGAATAAACAAGCCATCTTTAAGCAACAATAACACATATTATAAGGAGATTCCTATTCAAATAAAATAGGGCAAAGTGCCACATGGCAAAGCTTCACCCTCCAGACAATCTGACTCACGTATTTCTTTCTGTCCTAGAAGCCTGTGTGGCAGCATAACGTCAGAGACATCTCCAAAACACCAAGCATCTCAAAAATTGTTCAGTAAAGCAAAAAGTAAACCATGTGCTAAAGTGTTCTGCTCAATCAAGGTCTTAATTTGTCCATATCAGTTCAGCACAGCCCTAGAAATATTGTGAACAAAGGTCTCCACATCAGACACCTAAGCTCACTTTAGCAGGCCTTGGAAGGCGTAGGGTACTGGGAATATGATTCAAAATGGGAAGCTGATCAGAGGGACTGTTCAACCAGCCAACTACAAGAAATGGAGCAGTCAAGGGAAGGGATAGTCACCTTGTGCTTTGTACTCCACATCTAGAATATTGCATCCAGTTTTGGACACCCCCCCCCACCCCCGCTCCCCATCTACAACAAAGGCAGGAGTTCAGGAGAAGGCTACCAGGATCACCAAGATTGTTGCTCACCCTGAAAGGAGAGGCTGAAGGACCAGGTCTTGTTGAGTCTGGGGGAGAGATGGCTTCAGGGAAACCTAAAAACCAATAAGGAACCACACTGAGAAGATGGAGCCATGCCCTTGAAAGCACTGACTGGGAAGAAGACAAGACACCAGCGATAAGATGGAAAAATATCAGACTGGACACAGGGGAAACTTTTTTCCATAGAAGTATAGTGGAGTAGTTTCTCCTGGGAGATTGTGCACTCCATCCTTTAAGGTTTTTAAATACCCATCAGGATATGGCCTGATTCTGACCCTGCCTGAATGGGAGGTTGTATGAGAAACCTCCTTGTTTCCTTACAACATGAATTATTGTCTGATTCGGTGACGGGTTTCAATACTGTGACCTTTTAAAAAGAGTATCAACTACAAACAATCAGTTCAAACTTGAGCATGTCCACAGAGACAGGTAGAAGAAAATATGTGCTTAATTTTCCACTGCTGTCCTACCAGCAGGCAAGCCTGGGACAAACACTATTGCCACTACTGGACTAAAGCAGCTTGATGTTTGGCCACCAGGGACTGCTGACAAGGGAACTTTCGTTCTTCTACCCTCTTCCATGTCATAGAATCATAGGATGGTTTGGATAGGAGACCGTCATGTATTTAGTCAGACTTTCTTTAAAACTGCTATAGTACTGAAAATGAACAGCACAAAAAGTTGCATTTAAGCACTCTAAGTTATGAAAATAGCCAATGCAGTTTAAATCTTTAACTATGAAATTTTTCAATAGATGCACCTGTATAAATATATTGCCACAAGCTATACATTTAATATAAGACCAATGAAGTGGAAAACTGATTTGTCAGTATGATGTGATTTACTGACAGGGTATTTTTCTTCCTCAGTGAAAAATAAAAAAGGAGTATATATTCCACTTTATAGTCTGGCTTTGGTACCTGAGCAATTACTGAAGAGCTTAACCCTTCTCAATGGCTGCTGTCATGTAAACTCTAAAAAAAAATAGAATAATTCTTTTTATAATATAAATTATTATAATTTTGTAATAATATAAATATTGTATGTATATATACAAAAATGCTATATTGGTAGATTTTAAAAGAATCACTCATGTCTCTTAAATGTTTATAATTGCTCAGATGAATTCACCCAGAAAATTTCTTCTTCATTGCAGCCTTTTATTTGGTTTCAGTAGGTCTTCAGCTAGCAGAGTAAACATTTTCATCTGGCTTCATCACAGCTATTTTTGCACAAAAATATTGCTCATAAATATGCTATACTATCCAATAAATGAGAACTTCTGTTCTGCTTCCATTCATCAGATAGACAGCAAGAAAACTGGAAAAGAAATCTGATTCTCAGTTACTTGCAAGTTACCTTGTCAGCTAGCCTGTAGTTCCCTGAGTCTTCTTCTTTTGCCTTTCTATAGAAGGCAATGATACACTCCAGTCACTCTTCTGCTCATCTGGAATTTTCTTGACGTCCATAACCTTCCAAAAATGATGGAGTAGCTTTGCAATGACAACACTGTCAGTCTAGGATGCATCCTATAAATTGCCAACAACATAAGTCTATAGACATCATTGTAACCATTCTATTAGTGGTATGCTCCCTCTCCTCTTCTTGGCGTAGATCTAGGCTGACCTTACCTGTGAAGACTAAAAAGAGAGAAGTTCTGTCCTTTTCTCTGTCATTTTTGACTAATTTGCCAACCTCATTCTGCAGCAGTTGCTCAAAAGCTGAAACTTCTTCCTTACTTGCAAACAATCAGCTCAGCAGAGCACTTCTCCTTGTGAGCAGCACAGTAGTTGTGTTAGGACTCACAACTCACTACAAAAATCTCTCAAACTGCTTGTGCACCCCTGTGCTGCTTTCTGAAGTCTCCCACAAGAATCAGGACCTGCCGAGCTAAGGATTTTCCAAATTGTTACTTAGCTCTGAAGAGTTTGAACACTCTTCCTGATCAAAATGAAGACTATAAAGCAGGAAGGTCTGTGAATGTCTACAAGTTCTGAGCTGTGCACAACATAAATTCTGTAAAATGCAAAGTCAGTCTCAAGAGGGGAGGAAGATGAACAAGGCACATCCTCTTTTCCTGTCTCCCTACCTCTGAAGTGGGACAGACACACAGAGGAATTACCTACACCATCTTGAATGCTTCCACTGCACAAATACTGACACTATTTAAAGACTGCCCCTCCTTGAGCACTAATCTTTTTAAATCACTCTCCAGTATTGTCAAAACCTAATACTTGGTAAATATTCTGAAGCTTGCGTTTAATGCAGAAAGAAATACATGAGAGCAACAATTCATTTAATCTGTCCTTCTTTAAGCAATACTCTGGTATTACCTGATGCCATATGACAAAGGCTGAGCAGATTTGGAACAGGCTTCCAGGGTGAGTTATATTTGGATTTTTAGGTGATGATTCTCACTTTAATTGGAGTTATAGAAACACAACCACTATAAATATCTATGCTACCAACAACGACATTTGCAATTTCCAATTATTTAGAGTAAGAATACTAATTTTAACTTCCAATGACCGAAATCACTTCTGTTTTGGAAAAGCCAGAGATTATTCTTGGAAAAAAAAAATAAATCTGAGTATCATCCCAGAAATTTTAAATTAAGATTTAACAGTTTGAATCTTTGGTTCTATTTTTCTCAAGCAGATTATACTCCAGTTGCATTTTATCTTCTTTTTTTTTATTTCACCCCCCTTCTTTGTACAATTGCATTTCTATTTGGCAATACTCACTCAATCTTCTCCAGTTAAATAATATCCCTTTCTAAGTCATCTAGTTTCAAATTCCAAATCTCCTGACTAATGCATAATAGGAGATTACACCACCTCTCAAAGCCAACTTACAGGCTTACCAAAACATTGCTGGAAAAACTTAGCATTCTTATTTTTATATGTTTCCCAACAGAAGGAAAATTAGTTTTGGAAGCCTTCAGGATCTCATAATATGGATAGGAGACTCTGGTGATTTATTTTTAGATGCAGAAGGTTTCAATTAGATGGTTAGGGTGAAAGAGTCACAGTTGAGGATGTGGGGGTTTCTGCTCTAGCTGCTGGCCTAAAATTATATGATGAATCAACAAAGCAGAAAACTCACGATTTTACTTTCTTATCAGACCTGTATTCTTCTAAGATGGAAGATGTTACACTAAAAGATGCCAATATCCCTGCTTATTTTCTATAAAACAAGAAAGCCCTGTTCTATTCGACAGACACAGGAAGGTCTAGAAAACATTTCCATTTCCCAGCTCCATGGGACCCTCTCTTTCTATCACTGCTTTCCTGTCACAACAGAATGGCTGAGACCAAACATGTTTATGCCTGGTTCTCTACATAATCAATACTACCTAGTTGCTCGATTTAGTACGTTATTCAGCTAAGATATACTCCATGAGTAAGTGCCACAGGTTAAAATCTGCCCAAAGCAAAGCTCATTAAAATGAGGCCTTCCCTACACTGCCCAGATTTAACTCCTCACAAAACTGAAATGAAAAGTACACTAAGGGTACACTTAATATCAAGTAGTTCCTCAGATTAAATCAGTAGTTAAATAACAGCATTTTTGTTTGACTATTGAAAACATACCCAGAAAAGCAAGATGCTCTTCGGGAAAACATGGAAATGTTACAACTGTGGGATTTATCAAATCATACATGAAACAAATGGTGCAAAGTAGATCTTCTTAAACTGAATGGAATCATTGCAAGTAGTTATGGAGGTACTCCTGCAAGTATAAGAGGCTGGGACATGAGATCATCAGGATTTTAATGAGAACTGGACAGCTGGTTGCATCTGAATATGTAATTCACTTAAATTTTATTATAGTTAATTGTTGTAAGAAATAAATGAGAAAATTGCTTTGTTACCCCCTCTCTGAAATTTACAGTCTAGATGAAACAGATACATTGAAGACAATGGCTTCTACAGAGGAAGTTATAACTTTAAGGAAGGAGATTGCTTACACAGCAGGATACAAACTACAGCAATTAAAAAAAAAAAAGCATTTGCTTATGTAGTGATTGTGCCAAGCAGATGATTTGTAAGGAAACATAGCATACCTGCTGCAGTTTGTCACTGGTACAATTTATTTGCAAAATTTACATAATATGCATCTACTGTATTCCTGAATGGTTAACAGATCAGCATAGAATTCGAGAGAAAAATCAACTGCACTGTGCATACTGCTGCTCTCCATGCAATACAAAGTTTGGCAAAATATGTTAATATCAAAATCACCAAAAGAGAAGGAGACACAGATTTGAGTGTCTTCAATCTAAATCTGCCAGTTTCATAAAACCTGCATCTCTGATCTTTTCACTACTACCCTGGGGAAGACAATAATGTCAGGGTTTTAAGCCACTATGGTGAACATTAAATTTTAATGTTCTTGTGGAGCTTTAAGTACATTTTTTCTCCGTGTAGCAACAACAGCAAAACAACAATGACAAAGAAAGAAAACAAAAAAAAAAAATCTCAGTCTTACCCACCAGTGTGTTCCAACAGGAACCTTAATCTTTCATGCTCTCCTTAGCTTTTGAGAAGTCTTTTTAAGGAAGTCTTTTTGATCCCCCTAAGTACAGCAAGAAATCATGAAGAGGCATTTAAAAATATTGCTCTGGAATCTCCTCTTTCTCTTCTTTTAAAGCTGAAAATGCATTTAGGTTAAAGATTTATTGTTCTACATTCCTGAGCAAGCCAGATGGGCTTTAAAGGAAGTCCTCAATTGTTTCTACATCTGAATGATCTGAAGCTTGATGAGGCCCAACTCTTGCAAGGGGGCACTTGAGGAGAGATTCTTAGACAGAAAAAAAATCACCATGATGAGTAAACATTAAAAAGCACACCTGTAGCTCGTAGAATCTGTCACTGGATGATTTAATTTTGAGGTTGTTTGTTTGGGGAGGGTTCTTTAAAACTGACTAGATAAAGGTTTGCTAAATGACAGCTATTACTGATTCATTTCTAAGTAGGCAAAGTGAGATAAGATCGTTATTTCAGTCTTACAAGGAATCTTCACACCTTCATTTTTGTAAATAAATTAATAACTTTACTCCCCTCACTCCTGTCCTCATCATCTTCATTTCACTCTCAATACCTAAGGATGTTTTAAACTGATCACAATCTTCTCCTCCCGCTGATTTCAGCCACTGTCTTCCCTATCTGTTCTCTGCAGGACTGCAGTGAAATCTTCTCCTCCTGACCTAACAATGAGTGTGATGCAATTTCACAGGTATCTTTCTCAAACTTCTATCTACTAATACGTGCTATCTGTCCTCCTACATTAGCTGCTGCTGCTTTTGTAGTATTCTTGTGAGCTCTTCAGGTCACAAGAAACAGGGAATCCTGAGGGTACTAGCTCTTATGAAACACAGATTCTACCCTGACAGAAGGCACATAAATCATTCCATAACTTCCTGATCACTTTTAGATGGCCACAGCCAGCAGATATAGATTTGCTGATATATAAAAAGACTAAGATTTAAATCTAGTCAGCCCTGGCCAGGTGTCACTATTTAAGCCCAACTGGAAATTAAGCCCCATACAGCCTCTCAACTGTCCCTACCCCCTCTGTTGAGAAAGAGACAAAAGGCAGAGATTATGGGGTGAGATAACAATTTACTGGAAACAGCAATGAGATAAGAAAATGAGCAGTAACAGCAGTGATATTAGTAACAGTACTAAAAGAGGGCGATCACGTCCAAAATGTTCACTGAGTCTGAGGCAACATGACTGCAGCCAGCACCACCCACTGCTCCCTCCACCACTTTTTTCCCCACCAGAAAAGGATGTCCATCTCCTGGGAAACAAGAGAGTTCTTTCCCTCCCCACCCTGGCAATGAAAAACAATGGCTGACAATGGGACCAGCATTACCCCACCCACCACTCCGTTCTCTGCTCACTCCCACGGAAAAGGAAAAAGGCCAGCAGATGCTCCATACCCCACTCTTTTTCTACACCCCAAGCCATGCGCCCTTCTTCTTCAAAGTGAGAATCCCTTACTTGCACCCCTAGAGATGGTATGAATGGTATAGAATAACAATCTGCACTCCTAAAGTCCTTGGCCAAAACTAGGGTATCAGGTCATGCAACATTGATTTAATATTCCTTAAGATTATGGCTTTAATATCCAAATTAGTTCTGCATTAGAATCCTCAACTCCCAGAGAGTTTTCCAGAGAATTTTTCTGTTACTGAAAATTCCAGCCCATCTTGTTTTGACACTGTAGTCACTTAGTGCTAACTAAACCTCTACTATTTTCTTCCAGCATCTATGACAAACAGCTTCTTGGTTTGTCTGAGCATTTTTTACAAAGTGTGGCTCAAGAATTTGGTGACTAGGGCAGCTTGGATGTTTTTTTCCTTAATTGAATGTTTTCTTCCAATTCAGTCTCTCTGGAGAATTAGATCAGTGGTTTCAGAGTCTGCCCTTTGTATTCCACATGTGGTCTTCTCTCACTTCTCATTAACAATGCTTTTGTCCCAGACACTAACCTGTATCTCATCTTCATTTACACATCTCCTCCTAAAAGTAATTTAAATATCACGATTAGCCATTTCCTTCCAAGACACATCTGAAAAGGATTATTCAATGCCTTTCTTTGCAACTGTGGAAGCTTCCCAGTGGTTCACTGTTGAAATATTCACATTTCCTCCAGGCAATCCCTTCCATGTCAGCCTGTTGAGTGCTTTTAGGTTTGCAGACAGAAGCAAACTTGCAAGATATGCAGACAGCTTGCGAGCTAAAACTCCTGAGCTTTGAGGGGCTTGTTTGCCTGCAGGGTGAACACAGTTCACTGCAGACCTACCAAAGTCCCATTTTGCTAATAAATGTACAGCGTGTAGCAGCTAAATGAAAAATGAAATTCAGTAGTAATTCCTGAAGGACCTCAGGGATGCATTACACCGACAGAATGCCAATTTGTATCTTTAATAGGATATTATACTGGTGAAACACCCAAATCATTTTACATGGATGCATGTCACAACATGCTGAAGCATCCTTGTGGTTGGAAGAGTAATGTAGTCATAATAAAAATCCCAATTTTACCTTTTATCTTTCTAACTTGACTGTACATTCGACTGTACTAAAATGCAGCACAGAAAAATCAGATTTTTAGTAAAAAAAATTCAAGAAATTCTCAAACAGAATTCCTAAAAGACACCCTACTGACCCCATTAGCAAGGTTTAGAGTTGCCCTATCTCATGGAAGAAATACCATGACTACTTTAATGTGTATTGCTTCTTGTGGAGACATGTGGCTTTGCTAGGCTTTTTGTTATTTTGTTTTCTTCAGCTGTTTTGTGTATGCAGCCAGTTTTGAGGGAGATTTTGGTCCCCTTTTAAGTAGTCATGCTACACAAGATGGCAATATTAACTACTTCTCATACCCTGGGTACTGCTATATTTTGAATATAAGTTGTACTAACTTCAGGCTGCAGCAATGATGGATTATTGACTTAAAAATTAGTTTACCAGTGTGATGGGTAGCCCCAGCCAGCAGCCAAGCATCCACATAGTTGCTCTCCCCAACCCTGCCCAGCAGGTTGGGAGAAGGAATACAAAGAGCAAAAGCAAGAAAACTCATGGGTCAAAACAAAGTAAGATTTGTGAAGAAGAAAGGAAAGAAAAAAAAAAAAATCATGCACAGGAAATCCCTCAAAACCTCCCTAAGTCCCAGCCTTTTTGTCACAAGTGAGATTATATGGTATAGAATATCCTTTTGGCTTAGCTCAGTAGTCCTTGCTATATCCCCTCCCAATCTCTTGCCTACCCACAGCATAGTCAATTGAGCAGAACAGAGAGAGAGAGAAAAAAAGCCATGCCTTGCCACTGTGCAAGCCACTGCTCAGAGGTAGCCCAGAAATGTTTATCAACAGTGGTTTACCCATAAATCCAAAACAAGGCAGCAGACTGACTGCTATGAAGACAATTTAACTCTATCCCATCCAGACTCAGCCTAATCTTATAAGCCAGCACCACTGTTTGCAAAGATTGAAGGCACTGTACTAATCTTCTAACCACTGATCTTCTATCTTCTATCCTGTAGTAGATAGAAATTACTAAAATATAAAAAAAATTTAAGTTATGATTAATGCTGACACTTGAACTTAATTTTTTTGCTTGGATTGACACCCTTTCAAATGAAGCACAAACAAAAAGAACAAGTTTCAGACATGAAAAACATGAAACAATTTTAGCACACTGAGATTTTGGGGGTTTTTTTCTGCTCTGATTTGGACTAGAGTTTTAAAGTCACTTTTTTGTCCTCTCAGTATGAAAATAGTGCTATTCTCTCAGAACCCACCAACAAAAGTTCATCTGGGACATTTTCCAGATTTTTACATCAGCATTCTAGCACACTACAGCTGCAAACACAGCTTCAGCAGCACTTTCCACATCTGCATTTACAGTCAACAGTCACATGCAGTTACTGCTAGATTTAAAATTCAAAACATTCTCTTTACTTGTTTTTATTTAATAAGGAAATTTTTTCAGTTATTCCCTCTTAACACTGAAATTTAACTCCTGGTGGCTGTAAGTGGATGACGCAGTAAGTTCATGCTTATAGTACTTACACTCTTACTTCAGTCCACAACCTTGGAGGAAAGAGGAAGATGCACCCTCAAGGTTTCTTCTGAATCCCGTCTAGATTAATAATATGCAGAAACCATTGCTATACCAACAGCTATTGAATAGTAACTGCAATTAAGTAGGTCTTTTCCTAGCAGGTATCTGTCCTTGCAATTAACTCATACTCATATTGCAAGTCTCAGGTGAGTATATGAGGAATAGGGACAGGTTATTCCACTACCCTAAGGGCTTCTATGTCCCAAGATCATGAATTTGCCTTTTGAATGCATTACAGTTCAAATTCAAACTGCAGCCTATTCTCTGATTAATCACTAGACTGGAAAATTTAAGTTGTGCGCTTTTTGATTAAGCAAAAAGAATTAGATCTCCACTAAACCACAACAGGACTAATTTTTACTACTTGGTTTTATCAGGGCTAAAAAGAAGTTCCTTCACTCTTCCTCTAATATGGACATGGTTTTAGAAATAATGAAACTAGTATTAAATATTAGTATTTCAGATAAATAAGTTTGGAGTTATTTTACCAAATAAGATGGTTTCAACATGTATTATCTGATGTGGACAAATTTTTACATTCAGACAAGTATGGCATTTTATGTAGCAAATGAGAAATTAAACCTAAGAAAATTTAAGATGTAAGGTAGTATGAAAACCTAAGCATGGTTTTGGCTGAATATGATTACATAATTTAGTTGTCCCTCGGCATAGAAAGGATATAATAATTAGTATAAGGAACGTCCAGCTTGTGGGAGAAGGTGGGTAACAGGCAGCAGGCGGTCACCAAGGAATATTCTCAGTTTCAAAACAAAGCAGAAATATTCTCTTTGTAATGACTGCCAGGGAATGCCCAGAGAGTAGAGGTCATGGGCACCTCAGTTAGCATCTTGTTTCTAATGGTTCTCTTAGAAAATGCATTCCTTTGAGATGCAACAAAACCAATTCACAGAACTACAGAATGGCTGGGGTTGGAGGGAAGCTCTGGAGGTCATCTTGTACAACCTCCCTGCTCAAAGAGGGTCAAATTCTCAGGCAAGAGAAATAGCATTGCAAGAAAAGGACCATCAGCACTTCTGCTTTCCTCTCCTACTTCTGAATTTCTCATAAATAGGTGTAAAAGCTAGACAGATACAGAATAGAAAGGTTTTAAATCGGAAAACTTTATACACTTTGCTCTTCTGCTTATTGTGGAATTCTTATTCACTTACTGTGAATCAAGTCCAGCTACTCTGGTAGTTTTATTCAGATCCTAGTCTGGGGGGAAAAAAAAAGTAAAAAAAAGTAAACAAAAAGTTGGAAAAAATTGTCATTACCGTTAGGAGAAGAGGAAAAAAAAAAAAAACAAGTAAACAAGTTTTGAAGAGACTGGACATAAGATGGTCGAGATAGAGGCAGTTGAATAAAGCAAAGGCAAAGGTCATATTTGAAAGCAAAGTAAAACAAAAGATTTATTCTTTACTTCCCATCAGTAGGCAATGCCCAGCCACTTTCCTAGAAACCAGGCTTCAGCGCAGGTAGTAGTTGCTCCAGGAGACAGAAGTCACAAGTAACAAATTCCCCTTGCCCTCCCCTTTCCTCCTTTCTTTCGGCTTTTATTGTTGACCAGACAGCATGTGGTGTGGAATGTCCTTTGGTCAGTGTGGGTCAGCTATCCTGGCTGTGTCCCCTCCCAGGTTCTTGCCCAGCCCCAGCCCACTGATGGGGAGACAGCGCCGATGCCGGGCCAGCACTGCCCAAAGCACTGGGTGTTACCAGCACACCTCCAGCTCCCAGGGCAAAGCACAGCACTGTGACAGCTGCTGTGGGACAATGAACTCCAGCTCAGCCACCCTCAGTACTCTGCCACTCGTTTTCTTGCCTTTTCTGTGTCCAGCAGCCACTGCAGTATAAGTGGACATCGGTGACATAAATGTATTACACTCTCTGAACATCATCAGTTTTGCTCTGAGCGAAAGCCAAATGTTTTAAGAAGTGAATTTAATATACAAAGTGATTATTTTTTGGTTTGTAAATGTATGTTCTGATTTCTTTGGATCTGGCTTATCATACTAGAAATGAAATTTCCAGGATTTGCATTGTTACCGTGCTGCCACTTTTCTCCCTCCATGGGGCACTAGAACATACTTCCAGGAAAGAAGAATAGTGTTACAAGCAATACTGAAAGCTAGCATTTGTAACATTTGAAATTACCACAGTATAGAGCTCTACATTTTTGTATCAAAAATTCTGCATTAGAACTTGGTAGTGTCCCTTAGACAATATCTATTTGAAGCCTTAAGATG